>CM026208.1:2600408-2940408 GCA_014839995.1 Xenentodon cancila
TGCCTCCCTGGAAATCACAAAGCCGTCAGTGAGACAAGTCCAGATCACCACACCTAAAGGAGCGCGGGCTCTTCTCCCTCCTCATACCTTGACGTCGGCGCGCGTCTTATCCGTCACCTCCATGACGAACTCGCAGCGTTTGCCGTTGGGCTGGCTCACCAAGTGGTGCAAGATGTGCAGGTCGACGGTGGCGCCCAGATTGTCGATGTTGGACACAAAGATGTACTCCTTGCCCTGTGCGATCAGCTGGTCCAGCAGTCCGGAGTTATAGAAGCTGGCGTAGATGTCACCATGACCAGGAGGGTACCAGGCCTCTGCGCTCTGCGTAGTCATGCTCAGGTTTGCAGCCACAGGAAGGAGGGACTCTTTGTTGACGCGAGGATACCTGGAGAGAGCAGGTCAGTGAGAAGACTGATTCCAGCGGGAATATAAATGTCTGCTTCTTAAAAAGGAATTAAATTAAAATGAAATCCTACTAAAGTAGGAACATTAGAAAGGACTTTTTGGACGTTTCTTTGTTTCACCACTTGGGGGCAGTGTAACAAGTGGATGAAGCCAGTGAAGCAAAACAATCAGCATCAAGGAAACTGTCCCACTTGTCCTTGTTGAGGAGACGTCACGAGGTTCAGGGAAGATGGTACAGGACCATCTCAAAGATTTGGGGTGAGATTTGCTCATTTAAAAAGAAAGAAAAACAAACAGAAGTGACGGGTTTGTTCAGAGGCTGCTCACATATCAACCTAATCAACAGTAAGGAACTTCTCAGACGCCCCGCGGACGTTTAGGTTCGTTCAGGGAAGTTTTCCTCAAACTGTTCAAGATTTACTCTGCTTGGATCAAAATGCTTATATATGCAACCTCTGGAAACATGGAGGTTTTTCTTTTTGCATATAATTTATTTATTATTTTCTGATCTTTTTTTTTATGCAAAAGTAGCTCACCAACTGATAAAAAGGCAGTAAACTGCGAGTATTTACAGATGTGACGTATTTCTTGTTGACTGTCGGGATTAATCATTACGTTTTACATCTGTGTGTTTTTGATGCTCTTTGACCTGCTTCTCCTTCTGTCAGTACATTTTGTATAAGAATACCGCTCTTGTAAACGTGAAGAAAATCAAGTGCGCTTCCTTTTATTTTATTTTTTTGCTGAGTATTTGAGGCAAAGCCAAGTGCCATGCAAACGTCTCCCTTTCACGTCAATGAGGAACTTCAAACAGCCTCAGGAAGTTCGTTTTATTATTATTTTTTGTTCCTTGTAAGGAGGCGGAGGAGGCAACGGGCCAACATGAGGCCATCGCTGCTGCGTGCATTACCGTGATCAAAGCACTTCGCAGGAATCAGTGTCGGGTCGCGTTAACCAACCTGATCACGAGGAGGCTCACCGGGGGGGAGGGCCGGGTTTCTGGCAGTTGGAGGATAATTCAGACACAGACAAGCTCGTCGGCTGAACGGAGCTGCAGAGAAAAGATCTCAAGGCCTCTTTGACTGGAGGCTTCCAGGTCTTGAAGATGTTGGGATATGAGATATGGATTTGTTTTTGTGCCGCCTCACATTCGAATCTGAAAACCTCCCCTGAGTGTGCATCTAAACATCTGGATAATGGCATGTTTTAAACATGCACAAACGTTTTTCTTCCATCCGTGCATCAGTGCAGGGATCCAGGCCGTAGCTGAAACTTAGTGACTCAACTAAAACCACATTTTATATTTTCAAGTTAATAAAAAGCAAAACAGGATATTAAACTGCTGATCCGGCTCCAACGCCCTCACATCATTCCCGCTGACAGTGTTCCCTTATCTGGCTGCAACAGGGGGACATGAACAAAGATGGGATGAAACTTTCAAAATCAGAGGAAGCGGCCTCTTCGTTTGGAAAATGATGATTATTTTAACACGCGTTTGGTTTAGATCGACTGCGTAGTTAGTGGATTTGTCAGGCGTCTAAAAGTGATTGTTTTTCCTTCTTTAACTGGAACACTGGAGTTCCAGCTGGTTGACACTTAAGCTGGCTTTAATTGGATTTTTATGACTTACTGGCATAACCTCCACGTCTCTTTGTTCCCCCGCTGACTGACACTTAAACTATTCAACCTCTTTCTCCGTCGCTGACATCAAATCCTCGAGCTGCTGCTCTGCTGTCCCAAAATGCTCTGCACTACACTTCCCGAGGCACACTGAACATATAACTGCCATGAATAATTCAGGGAAACAGTAAAAGGCAAGTTACGCCAGACTGACGAGGTGAAGGCTCCATGACATTAATTATGAACGGCCTTTTCCATATATTACATGACATTTCCTGCCTGGATGTTGCCGTTTCTGACAGTACGAGTAGAGACGCAGAAGCTGCTCGGAGCTGTGGGTGATTAAACGCAGAGAGGTCACTCAGTACGTTCTGCTGCAAACGTCACGAACTCTGATTTCTGATCCGTCTGGTTGAGAAACGAGCCTCGCATCTGTCTTGGCCTCACCGGCTCTGGTTGAACGTGTGTATCTTGACACGGTGGTGCGTGTACTTCTGCAGGATTTTCTTTGTGTCTTCGTCCGTGTTGAAGGAGTTCATGAGGACCAGGGGAACGTCAGTGTTGTACGTCCTGTTCAGGTGCTGCGGGACACGGAAAAACAGATGGCGATTTGAGTGTCAGAGCAGAAACAGACAGACGAGCTTCGAAGTTCACCTCAACAATCGTCGTGAGGGGAAAAACCAGCGCGGACGGATGTCGTTTAGTTCAAACTGCTGGAAAGTTCATAAATATCCTAGAAAAATGGCGATTTCAGTCACCGACCATCACAGATGGGTTATAAAGTTATAAAGTTCATGCAAAAACTGAAAGAAAAGGGGTCAAAGCTTACAACTAAAATCATCTGATATTTGGGAGTTTATGTCAAAATGCAAATTTGATTAAAAAGTGGTCACATTTGTGTTTAATCGGCTGTGACAAAAAGACAAAAGACGAGAGACTTCTGTCATTTACGATAAAGAAAAGGATGCTTTATCTTTTTTAAAAGAAAAACAAAATAAGATCAATTTAAAGTAAGTAGAAGAGGTGGGGTAAATGCGGGTGTGAATCAGTGGATGGAAGTTGAAGTGGGGGTGGTGTTTGCTGGGAAGAACGCCAGCACAGTTCCTAACAAAGATCTTCTATTGGTGTGAGCTGTTTGACTACATCTGCACCTTCTGCAGAGCTGCTTTGTGAACGAGTCAGGGTTTAACCCGACCAGCTGGGTAACAGCAGACTGGAAGGCTGGAGGAAGTAAAGTACACGGCCGGGCGACTGTTTCAACACCACGATCAGGTGACTCGCTCACAAACCAGTCCAGAGCCGTTTCTGCCCAGAAAGCAGTGGCTCAGAGGGGCGTTTCCACACACACACGTTGTTTAGAGGGGCAGAGTGTGTGTGTGTAGTGTATGTGTGTAGTGTGTAGTGTGTGTGTGTGAGAGAGAGTGAGTGTAGCTGTGTGTGAGTGGAGTGTGTGAGAGAAGTGTGTGTGTGTGTGTGTGTGTGTGGAGTGTGTGAGAGAAGTGTGTGTGTGTGTGTGTGTGGAGTGTGTGAGAGAAGTGTGTGTGTGTGTGTGTGTGGAGTGTGTGAGATCCATTTTCATCCTTCCTCAATAGGCTGATTCAGTGTAGGTAATCAGACCTGAGCAGAAAACGGAGCATTGTGCTGGATGTTGTAACGGTTATGAAGACACACGAACGTGACATCCACCCATCTTGATAACTGTTACATCATTTAATAAACGCATTATTCTCTTTAACCAAGAGTCATCAGATATGCCGAGTTTCAAACTCTCTAAGAGCTTCACATTCAGCCACGTCGTGGATTAAAGTGAATGTCTTGCAGATGAGGTACGAGCAGATCCAACTAACCCCCCCCCCCCCCCCCCCCCCCACACACACACACACACACACACACACACACACAGACACACACACACACACCACTCCTGAACCACACTGCCGTCTCTGTTTCCCCCACAGTTTTGCGGAGCCTCCAGCCAGAGCAGCAACAGATCTCCTTTCAGAGCAGCCCCCCCCCCCCCTCACTATCACACACTGAACTCCTTTCAAAACACCATCAGCTCTCTAACAGAAACAAACATGGATCCCTTAAGTTACCGCAGCCTCAAGGAACCAACATATGCATCGGAACATGCTCCAATTTTCACTTTATATTTGCTTTCCGCCTACTAAACATATAATTTTCCACCTTAGTGTAATAGAAGAAGAAGCAGATCTCTCCAGGATGGCACAGAGCACATCATGAGCTTCCCAAAGCAGATGTTAGGATCTCATCAGACATTACGCTACTTCCCGCTCGCAGCAAGATCACATGCACTGGCGTGGCAGCAGGCCACGTCTGCACCGAGCGAGGAGACGCCTCGCAGCCCATCCTGCTGTCGAGTCTGAGTCGCAGCAGGAGCAACGTTCTCGTAAGAACGTGTAGGAGTTCAGACGAAGGCCAGCGGCCAGCGTTCGCCGCAGCTGTGATAATCAGACAAACAAAAGACATGAACGTAACGCCGAGTGTCGGCGCTCCCTGAAACCATCTCCCGTTTCTAAAGAGCCGGTTTAATTCGTGCACATAAGATATGTGTTCAGGAGAAAGACGGGTTTCTTGGAAGGTTTAAAGCAGTTTAGTTCTTCACACGCTGGCTGCTTTTCTTTTCACAGACATTTACTCAGAACAGTCACGGATGAGTAATGAGGAAACAAGACCCACCCATTTTCTTTTTAAAATGTAAAAAAAACCTAAGAAAGAAAATGATGGCGGAAATATGTCAGTTGCAGGTGTCATCGTTTACAATTAATTCTTTGACCACATTTTAAATCAGTGCAGCGAAACAAAGCTCGTGTGACTGCAGCTGGTCGAACCTGTCGGGCGCTCCCACTCCTGCAAGCTGACCCACGTCATTTGTTGGAAATGAATTTAGTTTTAAACCAGTTTAAGACACAAACACCTCAAAACATTTACGCTGCAGCCCTTAAGACCAAAACCATGAGCAGAAGAAAACTGCAGAGACCACTTATAAAGTCCAGTAACACGGGAATCAAAGGAATTAAACTGAGCTGCAACTGAATCTAAAACTGGACAAATAAAATAAGAGAATAACACATGTAACTGCTGCCTTTAAGGGTTTATTTATAGTGCTGTGATGTCAGGACTGAAACATTTAAGTCATTCATTTCAGCGAGAGCTCTGAAGGGATGTTTAGGGGTTCCTGTACCTCTATCTGCTTCACGGTGAGGTCCAGGAAGGTGTTCTCGTTGCGGACACTGATCAGGCTCTTGGGGCCCTTACATCCCATGCTGGTGCCCAGACCGCCGTTCAGCTTCACCACCACCAGTTTGTTCAAGCTGTCGGCCACATTGTCCGGCAGGCCGCGAGCGGCGATCCTATCGTAGGGTTGGATCTGCAGGAGGGGGAGAGGAGAAAGATGTTGGTGGCCAAACAAAGTGCAACTGTAAAAGGCTGTTGGAACCACCGGGACTGTCCACAACCAGTTTCGAATATGACGCAGTCACTGCTTTTGGATGGAATGAAGACGAAATGAAACGTGAAGCAGTCGCTCATCGCTGTCAGTCGACACAGTCGAACTGTGTCTAACGTTCATTTGCGGGGGGAGTGGTGGCCTAGTGGTTACAGTGGTGGGCTTGGGCGTGGAGGACCCAGGTTCAAGCCCAGGGCTGCCCACAATGGTAAATCACTGGGGGCCCCTGAGCAAGACCCTTAACTCCCAATTGCTCCCCGGGGCGCTGCCTGCTAGCAGCCCCACTGCTCACTAGTGAAACTAGTTGATGGGTTAAAAGCAGAGACTAATTTCGGTGTGCATCGTACATACAGCGTGTGCACGATGTCCACACTGACAAGAAAGGGAAGAAAAAAAAAAAAAAAAAAAAAGAAAAAAAAAAAAAATCCAGACAGAGAAATTAATTCTCACTCCGGGATCTTTTAACATCCTGCTGAAGGACCCGCGACATTAAATTCAAACGTTACAACAGATTCCTCGCCCGTGCGGCGATGAGGCCGAGCGTGCAACGCCTGGACATCACCCTGAGTCCTTTCCTGCTGAAAGCGCAGTCACACTCAATGTCAGCAGACGCACGCCAGACCTCCTCTGGTGTTCGTCTCCCTTCCTCGCCGCAAGCAGAGGATGAGGTTACAAATAAAGCAACCACCCTCCACACAGCTGCTGCTCGCTCTTCGTCCTTCACAGAGACGCTGGCTGCTCACCGAGCGACGCAAAATGAGGTCTCTCTCCACCCAACGTTGTTACGTGCCGTCGAAATTGTAAAAAAATGTACATTTAAGTATCTACTGCTCAGACTCCTGCTGGTCATGGGAAGTAAAACAGAAGCAAGCAGCGTCCACACCCAGTCACTCATTCGTCCTTGTGGACGACACAGACGGGGGTTCGCGCCCGAGGGCGGCCTCAGCTCCTCTGTCCCGGGTGAATCCACGCTCGGTGACCTACAGGGGTGGGATAAACCCGAAAAAAACCCAGAGGCGGCGCCAGGACCTCTGATGGAGAGCGGCGAGCCCGGAGACGACTCCTACAACATGTCGGATGAGCAGTGCATCTGAAATTTACATGTCAAGGTGAGTTTGATCAGCCTCAGTGGAAAAGAAGCAGCGTTCTGGGAATTACGTGGAATATTTAGAAAATAGATAGAAGGACGCCGCCAGGTTTTTCTTTTTCTTGGCCTACAAATATGTACAATTTCAACAATATTTGGATAATAAGAAATGTTATCACTTTATCATTTTCGACAGCTTTGAAAGCCCGAGGCTCTAATCAAAGTTTTTTCTAGATTCTACTCAGAAATGTCCATGAAACCTAAACTTTAAAGGGAAGAACACTCTTCCTCGTTGCTTCTGCAACGCGGCTCCGTTTTTGTTAACACGGTTTAATACGCGGCGTTGCTGTTCATCTAAACTTGTATTGGCCTGCTTGATTACGTCATATTCAGTCTCTTCCTGTTTCACACAAGACAGAAGTGGTGGTAAAGTTTATGTTTTTTTCTCGATGACATTAGTTTTAAGTTACGATTGAAATTTGATTAAGTGCAGACTCCAGGCTGCATTTATGAAAGACCCGGTGGTCAGAACCAGGTGACTCCAGGTCTATTTTATATGTATGTAGCAGACGCAGCGTGTTACTGTGTCTGCACAGTTAAACTAAACTTTTTAAAGTTAAAAAAATATTAAATGAGGTTGTGAGGAAGGACTAAAAGACTGTTTTTAGTAGATTAGAGTGATTTATAGTCGATTTCATGTCAAACGTGTTGATTTTATTAAATATTTAATGAGGGACTCCAGTAAAGTAAACGCCTTGTTTGAACACGTCACATTACAAACTCACTGACATGTTTAACTGGGTGAAATAGTCCAACACGTGACATCCAGTCTGTGAACCAACTTCTGCTCCTCCCTTTGCTTTGCATTTGTCAAGTGTTTTTCAAGAACTCAAAAGGTGCGAACGCAGTGTTTAGAGTGAGTGAAGGACTCCCCTGGTCAGACCAAGCCCCAACTTTCATCTCCCCAAAACGTTTGAAGCTCACTTACACCGCGAGTGACTAGATGGACGCACATCGCCGTGAAAGAGGAACCTTGTTTGGCTGAATGTAGAGCCAGAGGTACCACGAATAAAGTCTTTTTTCTGAGATACGCGTTCTTCAACCTTTTATTTAACTCCACTCAACAGTTCAACTTCGCTGCACTTCATAGTTTTGTTTGCTTGAGTAAAGGATGACGAGTCCGATTAAATCATAAGACAAGTGTGGCAGAAAAAGACAGTTCATTGTGACCTGCAGATGGTTTTTTTAAAGAATTTTATCTTCTAATATTGGATAAGAAGAGACAAATGGTTGCACAAAACCACCGGTGGAGACCTTTTCGACAAAGATAAATGGTGTATCCCTGTTAAAGTCTGCAGCTCTCCTGCAATGACTAACCCTGCACACCAGTCAGGGGCACAGGTTAGGTTTCTGTTGGTTTGAATCTTAGTTTCACCTCTGCAAACCCAAAGTTGTAGAAGAAATAGAAGAAAATAACATCTTCATAATTGTCTCTTGGACACTCCTCCCTAAACTCACTGCCCATTTCAACAAAATCTGACTGATGAATCCCTGATGCTCAATGAGTTTTAGTTGCTTAAATGAAACCCAGAAACAAGTGATCAGTATTGAATAAAGAAAAATAAAGTGCCATTGTTTTACTGAAGCAAGAAGCACCTACTGTGGCAAACGCTTCCAAGTGGCGGATTCCTGACAACTTCCTCCATTTCTGCCACGTAGACTTCAACAACTGCGTCTGCGGTTCAAACTCAGATTATACTCAGTAATCTACAACTGATATGACCTACAGGACACAATCACGCTATGATGTAATATCTTATCAGTGCAGGTCTATTTCAGGTCAGTGTAACTGGTCATGCGAGAAACAAAATCATCCACTCGCACTGAACTGGAACAAACCCGCCTCTGTAGAACGCAGCCCTGGTGTTAAGTGGCATTTCCAGCTTGTGGTGGGTAGAAATGTGTTCACCAAAGTGAAACATCACTACACAAATAGAAGATTATTCTAATTACTGACCAACCGCTGCGTGCATGCCTCAAATCCAGCGTTTACCGAACATTCCTGTGCCGGTGGGCAGATACGAGCGAGGTTACACTTGGTGGAGAAAATATGAAGACGGTAGAAGTAACATGTGAAATGTAGTTTGGCTCAGGATCAAGTCATGCTTCAGACCGAACAGACGGTGCAGGGCGTTGCGCGTTGATGCAGGCGGCCTGGTTGCAGCTTTACAACTGCTGTACGTTCCTAGGCAGAGATCAATAACCCTCGGATAAAAATAAAGACGCCACTATCTCACATATGCTTGCAGCCGCATTCCTTTCTAGAATAACGCTGGGGTTAAACGTTTCTGTTTGGTTCGGTTAATGACTTTTTGTTGGATTTAGTGTTGCTTTTCTGCTTAATCCCTCGCTGCATGCACAACACAAAAGAACATTTTCATGAGTCACATGTAAGAAAGGTCTGCAAGTTTAATAAATGCAAGTTTTCGTACGGATTAAGAGACGTAAATCCAGAGTTTTCATTTTCTTTGAGACAAGCCAGATAAAGTAAACTTACCGAGTCCTCCGGAGGTCTTTGTATCTTGATCCACTCCACAGACGGCCCCTTCACCTGCAGAAATCTGTGGAAGAGATTCTTGAAGCCCTCGAAGTCTTTCCTGGAAACCTGAAGAACACATTTTATTTCACTTTAAGACTTTATTCACTGGAGAAAGGCAGAACTGAGGTTTGCACGGAGCTGTAGTAAAGCTGTCAGGGAAAACTGCACACCTTGCAAGGTGGCCTCAGTGAACGCATTAGTTGTCTTTTTGCTCTTCTTTCTTACTTGTCTCATCCGTTACTTACAACAGAAGTGCTGACAGAAACTGAAGCTTCACTTTCTGAATGTCAAAAGTTGAAAAATGACTAATGAAAATGTAGCACAAGACCGTATTTTTGCCTGTTCATATTTGCACGCACACATTAATACTAATTCAACTTACACGTAAGAGGGAATGTAGGAGATGTAACTCTCCTTTCAGAATTACTACTTCTGTGAATAGTTAATCGGATTTACCACATGAAACCAGCATAAATGATCCGCCCAATCACCATCTGTAAGCGCTCCGTCCTACTCCGGAAAACGAGGAATGTGGATGCTGTAAAACTGTCCCAGCCATGATCGGTCTACATGCAGGTGTGCAGGAGGTGAAACGGCTTCTGGATGTCCAGAATAAAGATGATCTAATAAACCACTTCCATTAATTATTTAAAGCATCTTTACTTGAACTGCTGCTGTGTTATCAGTTTTTAAAATGTTGCATGAAATAAGAACAAGAAACAAAAGATACAGAAGACATTTATGGGTTCTCACAATATAAATAATTAATGTGTAAGAACTGTGTAACACCTCGCTGCATGTAAGAGTCCTCTTGCGACATTTGTACCAACTTAACGCAGGGAACAGGACCCGCTCGTCCCAGATGAACGCGTCCTCTACAGCTGCAGCGCACGTGCACAGAGCAGCAGCGGCGAACCCACTGGAAGGCGTGTGTTAAATACACATCGCAGCTCTGTGACAGACTCGTCCCTCTGACTTCTTCACTGTTTCACTTCATGTTCTTTGGGGGTTTTTTTTCACCGCCTGCAGCTCAGAAGTCCAACAGAGGTAGTAATCAAACCTCGTGTGTTGGCCTTGACGTCATCTCTGGCTTTGTCTCGAGGCCTGTGACTGTTTAATACTCAAGGAAATTCAAAGAAAATTATGAAACGATGGTCAGTGGTGCGTCACTGTTTTAGGAGTCAGTTTTTACGCGGAAATGTTATGAGCCTGGTGCTCAGAAGTTTCCACTCCTAACAGTTTTCATCGGGCCACAGGGACCGGTCTCTGCTCCCTGCCCACCTCAAGCACTCCCATGACGTATTGTAATTAAACACAGATTAGAATGATTACTTTATAACTTTGAGCATGCTGCGTCTGTAGGTGGGACCCTCTTTGGCACCGTGCTGCAGCATGTGTCACTTTTGTGTTTTCCCAGCATTACTGTGACGTCACCACCATCTAAATGGCAACCAGATGGTCGACAGACAGGGGAGGGACGAGCACAGACAGAGCTGCTGTACCTCTCTCTCGGGCCCCGTGGTTGTGTCCAGCAGGTTCTCCAGCTCCGCGTGCATGGAGCTCTCCAGCTGCTGCCGCATCATTTCCTGGAACTGAGCCATCCCTCTGTCGGCAACTGCTTCACTGAGACCTGGAGGAAGACGGACGGGACTCGGGAATTATAGAGGTCGCTGCTGCAGCATCGTTGGTGTCCTTTGGCATCTTTACTCGTTTTATGAAACCACCAGCCGTACCTGCTACTGAACAAAACTATACATCTGAGTTTTACCACACAAAATGATTAACCCCTGAATCGACGATTAAAAAAAACTGCTCTGCCTTCAGTAGACGTGATCACCAGTGAGTCAACCGAATGTCTAGAGCTTGACTAGAGTAAATCTGATTTTTGTGTAAAAATACAGCCAGACTTACTCAAAAACCTTAAAAACGGAGAACATTTGATCCTCTCTGAGAAAGCACCTTCTTACGAAGTGACTTACCCCGGGCCACAGCCAGCAGGCTTTAAATCTTCTGTCACTTTTTCAACAATAATATCAAAAGATCAAATATTCATCAGTGCAAAAGCTTCTTGTGGGTGTTTGTGTAAGAGAGCAAGTCGTCCGCTGACATTGCGACCACTCATCTATTAATTATTTACTTCGGTTACAACATGTTTGATCGTTATGTGTTCTTATAATCCCCCAGAACCTTTTAAAGGGATTTAAATCTGAGCTGTGATTTGGCCCTTTTCTTCTTTGTGAGGAATTTCTTGGCAGACTTCATAGTGAGATGAGGATCATATTATCGTGATGAAACGTTCCACCTCTCGTTCAACTTTACTTTCCCTACAGATGGTGTCGCGTTGTCTTCAAGCTGTCTTTAATGAGTAAAGTCACCAAGGCCCTCAACCGCGGTCCATATATCAGCTTCACTGCTGACACGTATACGTGTTCATGACACACCTGTGATGTCTGCCGTCACCGTTTACACCTAATTCTGTCTCATCGTCCAAACAGGTCAGGATCAAAGAAATGATTATTAACATATTCATTAACATCTGCTTCTTTACTCGTAGAGAGAGAACGTGGGTGGA
Organism: Xenentodon cancila; assembly: GCA_014839995.1. NCBI lineage: Eukaryota > Metazoa > Chordata > Actinopteri > Beloniformes > Belonidae > Xenentodon > Xenentodon cancila. Next base: position 2,612,161 of record CM026208.1, read on the forward strand.
TTGTGGGGTTCTCTGACATTTTGCGGTTCTCTTGATACTTCTTTATACTTCAAAACAACCTACTTTCAGGCCAAAGACGCAGGAACAAACTGTCCTACATGGGCGCTTGTACTAAATCTATGCCCATTCTGAGTGGACAACTTTCTTTGCCTCGAGTCGTTTGGGGGTCTTCAGAGATCTCAGCGCGGTGACACAAAGCAGCAGGTCCTGGATGTACGAGGTTTAAATAAAACCGTCTCAGCTGCGGGTCTGACGGCGTGATCAGTTTTTAGGTTCTCTTATGTTTTCCATACGACACATTTTTTATAGTTCGGTCCGTCTAACAGAGTAAAAAATAGCCAGATTCAAATTGTCTGAGTTGACGGAGATCGATGTCTGACAGTACGTTTTAACCTTAAAATCACTGGTGATGCAACAGGTTAACTTTACAAATAGAATCTCAGCATCACTTTAATTATTGTTATCAAGTTATTATCCATCGTGTTTTCTTTGACTCTTGTGCAACAGCTGGGTTAAAGATCTGCTAGAGACTTCTTTTTTTTTTAAAGAATATCCTAAAATACATGTGTCACAATGACAGCTGCGGTCTTATTCTCTAATTTGTCCTATCTTGGTCAATAATAACCTCATTCTCTTCCATTATTTATGACATAGTTGTGACTGTTTTGTTTTTATGTTAAGAAAAGTTTCCAGACATCAGCAAAAACTCAAAAAATCCAATATTACTGAATCTACGACAACAAGTAAAGCAACCTGAGTGGAAACTGTTGTTTTTACTTTTATCTAAATGCTGCGTTTCTGAGACAAATCATTTTATGGCCAACGCAGAGGAGGAGCAAACGTATATAATAATCAATCAGTCACATGTTCAGTAAAACATTTATCTGAAAGTAGATGAGATGGTCAAGAAAAGGAAAGAAATCCTGCCGAGCCTGTTCAGAGTTTCGTTTGCATTATGACATGTTGAGATCCACCTTAAGAGAACAAATAGTTACACGAGGCTGTTCTCAAATAGCAGAGAGGCATCGACTCTGCTGCACAGACGTACAAGAATATACCTGACAATAAGATAATACACAGGAGCGACCAAACACGCCCTGCGCTACCCCGGACCGACTACTCCGGCAGCTGACTGAGCTGCTGTTGGTTAATTCAACTTAACCATTGGATTTTGTATTTTACAAGATTAAGAACTGATTCACATATTTTAAAACATCAATTATTTTTAAACATATTTTCATGCTTAAGCTCCTTTATGGTTACATTTTTACACTGCAATATAAGTGCAACAACTACTACCACACACATGAAAACATTTTTTTTTGGTTTTTATTTTAAATCGATGTTGTCATTCCCTCCTGATTGATGAATTTTAACGGTAACGGCCCTGGACACCGATGATGGATCCGATCGGTCCCGTCGCGCAGACCTTTCACGTCATTGACGGATCACCGAGTGGGGGTTACGTGCTGCTGAAGTTAGTCCGACTCCTCAAAATCTGCTGGTTTCTGAGACTTTTGATGTGAGCAGATAAACTTTATATACTACGTACATGCACATGTCACTATGTTTGCAATCGCTCTGCCGTTTCCCACTGATATAAGTACCGTTTTAACTGTATCAAGAATATTTTTTAACCAAACTGTGGGATTCAAAGAAGATTTGCAGCTCTGTTGCTCTTCTTCCACGTCGGACTCCTTTCTCTACTTCTTAATGGTGGAGAACACAGACCCACAGACTCGAGTGCCTAAAAATGGCCTCATTTGGTATAAACATGTTTTCTCTTATAGGAGGCAACACGTCGGCATCTGTCATGTTTCATATTTAAAGGAAGCTGAATGACTGCACTCATGTTTGCACCTCTCCAGGGCTCACCTTGGAAAAAGCCACCAGTGAAAGGAAGCGATTGTGGAAACTGTTAACTCAGCAGTTAATGGTTATCCAGCTGCAGCACAAAACTGGATCAAATTCTTTCTGGCCTGTAAAACAACGAGTCAATATACCTAAGTCGTGTGTGTGTGTGTGTGTGTGTGTGTGTGTGTGTGTACGTGTGTGTGTGTGTGTGTATGTGTGTGTGGGGGGGTAGAGATGCCTATCTTGTAAGCATCTGGACTTTCACAGAAGTTACAACATCCTACGGTGTTGAAGATGGTCGACACATCGGGTTTCATGTGTAATTACGATGTCACACCTCGCTGGCGAGGTTGAGTGAAACCTGTTTGTGATGAAGACGAGTTTTATCCATTCCAGTCCAAAAGTATTAGACTCCTACGGCAGGTTTGTAAACATCAACTACATCTATCAAAAATACAGTTTTTATTATTATTATTATGTATTACTACATTACACCGATACACGTGGCTGGTTATGGCTTCTAACTTAAGGTGGTATGTCATAAAGAGGGAAGAGTTGCTGATAAAGTATTAGATTGCTTAAATAAACCCAACTAATTAATTGAAAACTTTGAAATAAACTCGTACTGACTTACAGAAAGTCCTGGCTGATAAATGATACGGGACAAAGGAAAAGCAAAGAAATCTCAGCTTGAAAAGCTTTCCAGTTTCACATGATGGCACCACAGAAGTCAAACTTATTTCAATCTGACTGAAACACTACAAATCAACCAAGCATTCAAATATACCCCGGAGTGCATGAAAACCACATCAGGGGTAGTGGTTAACACCAGAGACAGCACACAAAAAAATCCAAATTAAAATGATAACACGGATATGACAAAAGTATGTCATCCTGTGATAAACCAACAGAATTGACCTCCGCAAACAACACTTACCTTTCACATAAAGTGCCATATTAAACCTGCCAAACTGCATCCAGATCACCAGTAAATACGACAAATGCGGGTAAATAGTTCAAATCCGAAGCGGCGCAAGTGGAAACGCTTGAAGTGAAATATTTGACGGAGCTTTCGGAGCGAACCGTCGTGTCACTTGACAAACATCCCGTTAATGAGAGCTCCCGCTTCCTCGAAGCGTTTTGTAAGGCTGCTCGTGCACCCGGGAGGTGCGCGAGGCTTCAGGTCCATTCACCAATGACGGTCCAAACGATTAGTCATCCTCTGCACTTCATGTGGACTAGTCCTGAAAACGAAAGCACGCCGATAGACCAGGTCACGTCCACACTAACACACGGACGTGTCCGGAGCGCAGCCGAGCGCGGCTCCCGCACGCGGAGCGGAGCTGGACATTTTCATCGTTTCATTTATTGCTTTCACCGTTTCCGGCTCTTTGCGGCACTCATTTTGCAAACCACGTCACGAATCCGTGTATCATTTTTATTCGTTGCCTCGCCTATGTCTGCACATTCTATCACCTTTTACAACCTGTTTCCACTTTCAGACAGTAATTCTGTCAACTATAAAGTGCTGAGATGCGAACTGGTGACACCTATGCGGGACTGCTTCAGAGGTTACGGGAGACGCAGAGATGAGTGATGGGCGGACAGACAGGCGGACAGACAGACAGATGGGTGGACTCCAGGGGACAGCGCGTCCTCGGGAGACGCTGGACACCTCGAATCAACGACGGGTCCGCGAACGCAGCACGGAGGAAAACACACGTTTGGCTAAATGTTTTAAGAAACCGCCGGCGCTTCCTGGTAGCCAAAAGAAAACGCCTCAGCTCCGTTTTCTTGACGTTGACGGGCGGTGTCGAATGATAACACGCTGAAATATTCATCGACATACAGACAGTTGCTTACTGTGTGACTGCAGGATGTTCGGCCTGGTCCCGGAGGTCTGCAGGACCCACAAAAACCGCAGACGCGGGCTGCGCCGATTATGGCTTGCTTTCTTTCTTTTTAAAGAAACGGTTTATAACCTGAAAACTCTCCTTGGCATTGCCGGATTTACAAAACCCGAATAAAAAGTGAATAACTTTAAAAGAGGGTGACTGATTAGTTTGACGATATTTCACAGTACAGAGCCATTCCTCAGGGGGGAAAGGGAAGGATGCAGGAGCACGGCAGCCAATGAGCACGCTCCCTTTCAGTGACGACAATTTTGGCCACCAATAGATTCATGCGACGTACCCCATAAGATTTCGGACAATTCCGCATCGAAAGGGAATTAAAGTGTTCTCAAAGCTCTGCTTGCACATAAAATAAACGGAACCAAGCAATGACATTACACATTTTGAGTATATGGGGGGAAACTATTGACGTGGAAACGGGCGACCTGCTTAAGCAGCACCAGTTCTCCGCTGGACTCAACTTCAGCTGCAAATGTCGAGTCTTCGCCAGCGTGGACGTGGACAGGTTCACCTGTGTTTACCAACAATAGCACATTGTTAGTGTTGCTGCAGATATTACACCATCAGTACTGATGGCGTTCATGGAGCTGCAAAGAGACGCGCGGGCACACCGCCCCCCTCTGGCGGCACCGCGCCATTTCAGCGCGGTCCACTTAAAAAGAAAAAAATCACAAGAATCCGTTAAAGGTTACTCAAAAACCGGATGCAACAATTACAGCAAATGTAAGCTATGTACTGCATTTAATAAATTACAATAAAACCGTACAAAACAGCATGTATCCGTTTTGTATAAAAATATGCATAAACCATAAAAAAGAATCCAGAAACAGTGCCTTAGTCACCGGATCCCAGCTCATTTAAGGTGATCAGGGATGAAGTAATTTAAATTCCCACAGGTGGGAGATCTTCACTGATGCACAGGTCAAGAGCCGTAATTGTGGGTGGTGTGAGGAACGTCTACGAAGCTGCCGTAAATGCACATATGTAGCTTTGAAGCAACGTGCTGGCAGCCTGGACAAGATTTCTTCTTGGAAAGTCTTATTATTTCTGAAAAACACTGCTAAAGGGTGTTGTGCTCATATCTCCAAAAGCAGCACGGTAATAACAGTCCAGCTGCCAACTCGACCTGCCTGCAGTCCAGATGTGTTGCCCGTTAAATCATCTGATATGTTACGTTGAGGACAGTGTTGAGTAGCTGAAGTCCTCTGTCAAGCATGGACATACCATTTCAATCGAGGGGTTAATTAAGCATTACTTGTATTAAAGCATTTCACTTCCCAACCTAAACAATGCAACAGAATGTTTTTAAAAGAACTGGTTCAACACGGTTGAATGTTGAGGCTTTAAAGTGAATTTAAATATAACGCTTCTTCTTATACTGGACCGTGGAGGGAAACGATGCATGAATGATGTCGTCTTAAAGAGACGCTGCACTTGTCAATCAGACCATGTTACTACAAGCAAAACCATGAGAGTGGCAGCCAAAGGTGCAGCAGCTGGCTCTGTCATAACTAATCCATTAAAAAAAACAAAAACAACAAGCAACTGCCATTTTCATGTGTTTTTATTGTTAAAATGAACTATTCCAGGGTTTGAGGACGTGACTATATGTAACAGTCAGACCCAGAAACAACTTTTGGAAAGTGGCTGGTAACATAAGCTGGACCTCCAGACTTTACACTGCTGGCAGTTGTGCTCTGATGTGCAGGAGTTCTGCAGTCTACTAAACACAGACTAACCCTGTCCAATCACTCTTAGCCAGAGTAAATGTACATGCTTTGTTTTTCTAGATCACAGAACACGTTTGGCTCTGATTCAGGAGATTTCAACGCACAACATGAATCCACCTTTACAGTCATAAACACTGACTTGTTCTCTCTTTTCTTTAGACACACATACACAGTAATGCAGGGGCTCATGGAGTACTTTGTCACAGGCGTGCATCTGGAGTTTGGGGACCGTCTTCTTGCTGGAGTGGTGGGCCTGCCGGGTTTCGTCATACTCCCAGGAACGCCACCGCTGTGTCTCTCTCCTCTATCAGTTCTGCAGCTGTGGCGTCCATCTTCGACTGGGAAAAGTCATTGATGGCCAGACCCTCCACAATCTTCCAGGTCTTGTCCTGAAGAAAAAACGCTTCTTCAGTTTTGGTTGCTGAGACATAAGGTCACGTAACATTGCTCGTTGTTCTCTCAGAGCAAACTCATTGTGGTTTGTTCTTAAGTATGAGCTGGACTAAAGATATAAGAATGCTGGTAGAGGGTTGGGGTCAGTCTTACCTTGATCTGGACAGGAAACGAGTAGATGAGGTCTTCTGGGACTCCGTAGACGTTTCCACTGGAATAGATGCCCATTGAGATGAACTCACCCTAATGAAAGAGAGGGGAGACTAGTTCAGCTTTATTTAAAAAGCAGTTCTACTTAATCCAAGTATGGAAACGGACTTTCAGCAACATTTAATTTTCAGTTTGTAACCTTTCAGTTAAGAGCCGTTTCACTTGTAAGCCACAAACCCCTGCGGCTCAGAAGAAAGATTAAAGTCTGAGGAGAATCTTGAAAAGAAAATCTCACAGAAATGTGCTTTAACCTTAGTGGTCAGATTTACAGAACCTGTAGTTTGTGATGCAATAACGTGCAGTAATCTGATTTTAAATAAATGCAATAAACCACAAGATGTTAATCATAAGCATTTGTCAACTCAAGTCAAACTTATGGAAATTGTACACGTACAATGAATTTTCTCCACAAAGCAAATAAAAGTTAAGAACTCTTAGTAGTAAATTCATAAATAAAATGGAAAAGTAAACTGCACGAATCCACAGAGACCTTCAAGATCAAACAAATATACTCCTTTCACAGCATGTAAATTCAGGTTTTAGAAGCATTAAGTTTAACTGTGACTCTGGGATAAAAGTTGTTTTAGTCCTTTTGGTCTTGAATTTATTGTAAAGTAGTGATTTGAAAAAAAAGAAACGGTGACTGCAGGGGGAAGGGTCCTTCAGGACGTCACTGTCTGTTTTGAGGGAATCAGGTCTCTCAGTCCTGCAGGTTCTTACAAAGCCTCCTCAGTGACTCCAGGATGATAAGTAAGAATTACCTATAAGTCAGTGATGCACGATAATGACAAACTTCACAGCTATGAGTTGTGGTGTGTCAGAATGTGAAAACTAAACTGTGGCCACATCTTGATCATCTCTGATTTAAAGTCCATTTCATTTTTACTGGATTCATAGTAGTGGAGTCCTGTATCAAAATATTAAACATGAAGTCCTGGGCGGGGTCTTGGGATGATTTATAATGATGTCCTGAAATCTCCTGTGGTTGAGGACGGTGTTTGATTGCTCTCTGACAGCTGTCCAAAGCTGTCATTGTTGCTTTGCCTCAGGTTATATCATTTCAAAATACTCAGTTACTACTCGTTTACACGACTTCAGCTAAAACTGTGGGGGGAGATTAGGATCCCACTCTTCATCACAACAGTGTACAGATGTAAAGGTTTGTGAGTTTAGATGGAGCTTTTCAACAACTTCTTGTCTGAATGAGACAAACACTTCAATACAACAGTTATTTATGCCATGAACAAACATGCTGCGTACCTCAGCGGTGCCTGACCAGAGGTCTCTCATGTGGTCGCAGATGGCCTTGGCTGCAGACATGGCGCTGGACAACTTCCTGGCCTTGATGACTGCAGCACCTCTCTGCTGCACCGTCTGCAAGAAACAAACATTAAATCAAAACAATCAATCAATCATATGAAGTCCAAGGCTCAAACATCTGCAACTCTGAAATGTTGCCAGTGCAGCAAAAAACATCTGAATTTACAGACTTTATTGATGTGAATTTGCTAAACAGACCAAAAAGTTAAGTTTCTATTAAATGAGCACATTTTGTTTATCTAAGGGTCTGCGCTACCTTAAAGAGCCTTTACAGAGTTATCATCAACTCACAGTTATGAAGTCTCCTTTGAGCCAAACATCATCCTTGACTGCATCGAAGCAGGCAAACTCGCTGCCGGACATGTTGACCACGCAGTGGTGCACGTCTGGGTACTGGGTGGACGAGTGGTTGCCCCAGATGATGACGTTCCTCACATGAGTGGCAGGAACACCACAGCGCATTGCCACCTTCGGGATGAGAGTCAAATTGAGGCGTCACAGCGGAGAAAAGACTAAGTGCGGCGTGTGAACAGAGCTGCACGTGTGAGAGGCTGCTGAAAGCGAGAGAACCTGGGAGCGAGCTCTGTTGTGGTCCAGACGGGTGAGGCAGGAGAAGTTCTCCTTGGGGATGGAGGGAGCAGACTTGGCAGCAATCAGACAGTTTGTGTTGGCAGGGTTTCCCACAACCAGCACCTGATGCACACGCGTTGAAATACATTATCAGTGTTTTATTCAACGCATCACACTGTAAACTCAAAAATGTGATAGATTAATAATAGATCACTAAAATGACCTAACTTATTTAAACTTCTAGTGGTTTAATTTTGTAACTGGAGTTACTTTGTAATTAACTTGTATTTTTTTTTAATACGTTAAAGTCTGGCGCAGCAGATTAGCACCAAATGTGTAGCCTTGCCCAGAAGGACAGTTTCAACCTTCAACCTTCATTAGTTGGGGAAGCTGGTTAAGTGGAGGCATCAGGTAACCTGCATGCCTTTACCTTGACGGTCTTCTTGGCATGCTTGTCCAGGGCAGCTCCCTGGCTCTTGAAGATGGCCACATTGGCTTTGAGAAGGTCCTTCCTCTCCATCCCGTCCTTCCTGGGCATCGAGCCCACCAGGATGGCTGCATCAAGGTCCTTGAAGGCGATCTCCTCCTTGTCGGTGGGGACAATCTCTGAATATAAATAAATCATGGGTTATTTTTGTAAGGATACTATCTGGCTCCTGGAGTATTAAAAAAGAAAAAAAAAACCCATAACAGTAAAAAAAAAAAAAAAAAAAATTGAAGATGTGATTTTCCTGATTTTGCCAATGAATTTTTGTTCTTTGATAATAAAAGATAAATATACAAATTTAACAGACAACATTATTCTGTAGAGTCGCCAAATTGTCCATTTTTTAACGTTTGACTGGAGTGGAGCAGGTAGCACTTGTGCTGAATAATCCTTCGGATAAGTAGTGAGTCTAAATTAGTGCCGTCTTTTGGCAGCAACACATGGACAGGTTTTCTAACGGAGACCGGGGCGACAAAACTTGTTCATTTACTTTCTAAAATAAATCCCTCAGCTATATATAGTGTTGAATTTCTGTCCAACATCACTTCAACACCCATACCTAAATCTGGTGAAACCAATTCCTAACTCAAACACATAATCCTGACAAATGCCTTTTGGAGATACCCCCCACGCAGCCAGCACCGTTATTGGCTGGGCCCGTCTCAGTGCACGGAGAGCTGTCTTTGCACTGCAGTGGGTTAATGCAGGGGCCTCTCACAGCTCCTGTCCAAACAAAGCAGGGGACGGCACCATTTCATAGAAAAAAATTCCTAGTCACAATGGAGATGACATATAATGGCGCCTCACAGCTGATGTCATGGCAGGATCAATGATGGTACCAAAAAGACCACGAGAAAGCAGGGTCAAAGGTGTTTATAAAGTATCTCAAGAAGACAAACTTGTCCAAACTATTAGAAAGTTACAGGATAAACATGTGGTCCTTTGTGTTAAAAGTAAATTATAACACGTTGCAACCAGATAAAAAAACCCACCTTGTAAACTGCTCTGATTATATTCAAGTAGCCGGTGAATGACACGGGGCCGTGATGTGCAGAAATTCACATGAACGCCAGTGAGAATATCACAAAAATCTATTCAGTCTACAAAACTGTTTCTGCGTCTTAGAAAGAACATAAAGCTGCAACTTATTTTCTGTAGTATTTTCATTGTTCATCACTTTATTGCTTTCAAATATTGTGCATGTGTAATTCCTGATGTTGTCGCCTGATTCATTAAGATCATTTAAAAAAGACTCCGGGACAACCACTGAAGTGAACAAATAGAAGAAAACAGCTAAAGGAGAAACCTACACCCTCAGGGATTCAAAGATACAGAAAGTGCTAACTTATACCGAGTGTAAATTTGCTTGGCCCACAAAATTTATTAGAAATATGTCTTAAATGCAAAGATTCCAGCCCCCTACGACCACGAACAAGATGGAGCAGGTATAAAAAAATGGAAGGATGTCTTGAATGCAGCTTGACCTTACCATTACTAGTCCTTACTACTGCTGCTTTAATTGCTTAGAAAGGTTGATAATATGCAACTTCCTTCACAAGATGTGAACTCTTACGGTATGATGGTGACAGACCCTCTCACTGAGTGATAGTGACCAGACAGACGGTCTACTACACGCTCATATTTGAGTTGACGGCCTGGATCAAAGCCCTTAATTGGATATTTTATTTAGCAAAAACACAAGGTAAAGATGTCTTAGTTCATTTAGCCAAGATTAACTGAGTCAACATTATTTAACCAACAGGGTTTGTAGTTTTAACATGAAAAAAGTTGCCAAAAGAGGATTACCAGCTAGAACGCTGCCATTTTAAAAAGTAGCACATGTAGGTCTGAACACAAGTGTCATTATTATAATTGAGACATACAAGTTATTCTGCTACAGTTCTAAATATTTACCTCTTAGAAGTGGGAGGGCACAGTCCTGCAGCTCCATGACAACCCCTTCCAGGACTGGCAACATGGGTGTGATATCCAAAAGGAGCAAGACGATTGGCTGGCAGAAGAAGGAGAAGTGAATATAATAACACAGCAAAATGAATGAAGCATGCTGAACTGGAAACGTATATATTCAGCTTACAGTTCCCACGTATGAGATCAAGTCGGAGGGAGACTGAGCTGTCTCTGGGACAGCATGTGAATTCCTAAGCCATAAGGTGCACTGACAACAGTATGTGCCAAATGGATCAAGTGGCTTTAAAGATGGACTAAGACTCTTGGCACAAGATCCACTTCATTGACTTCAAGGACAATCCTGGCTCGACCGAGGCCACATGGATGAGCAAATGCAATCTGATCAAATCCCACAGGGACAACATTTGCTCATTATTCGGATAAGACTGGAACATTCACTACATTCCCAACTACTGTTAGTACTCTTCGCGTGTTTTACAACACTGCTATTATGCTACTTAATTAGATAAGCAAATTGAGTCTATTGTGAGAGTAAGATGACACTCTTCATTACCTGATCTTTGCCAAAGACATCTCCTTTGGCAATGCTGAACAACAAGGAATAGGCAATCTGCCCAGCAGCGCCGGTCACCAGGACTCGAATAGGCTCAGACTGCAAGATACAAAGACAGAGAAGACTGATATTAGCAGTGTGCACTATTCATATTGATTTACTCAAGAACACAGGTATGGCAAGTTAAATTATTCAGTGCACGTGGGCTGGGTGTCTATTCTTGTCAAAGGGATTTAGTAGAGCAGGCGGTCAATTTAAAAATAGACCTGCGCTTCCATTAGGAACTTACTATTACATAACAAAACAGGACAGGTTAAGTTCATCGCCATCTTTACCATTCAATCAACTCTTTAAATCAGCAGGCAACGGAAGTTCATAATTTAAAAAGAAAAAATAAAGTTATATGAACATTCAAATTTAAAGTAAATCAACATATCTACTAAATCCAACATCTACATTTGCATTAACTTTACTCAGTTTTTGAACCACCTTTTGGATGGACCGGTCTAATATATTTGACGAGACACGTTCACATACATTAGTCAAATAAGCAGCTATATCTGTGCCTGCTGGCTTCACTCACCATATTCACACAGGAGCTCGAACACGCACACTGGCTCGAAGCGGAGGTCGCTCCTATTTAAGCCCTCTTTTCATCACGGCGCGTCACGTCCACGTGACCGGCCAGGGTCGCTGGTAGTTGTAGTCCGTTGTTAAAGTTTGTCGAAGAACAGCTAACTGACCACCACGGTTTATTTTGTGGACGACAGACACGTACTTTCCTTTCATGGAAGTGGTTTGAATCTCACATATTTATAGCGAGCAGGACAGGCGTTCTGTGTCGCCAGGAAGCTGGATAGCAGCGTTAGCCGGGCGGCGTGTGGAGGTTGCTTAGCAACGGAGCGCAGCTAGCTGGTGGTAACCACGGCTTCTCGTTGGAAAGTTCGCTGCAGACCCTTTTGTGTGATGGGATTCAGGACAACAATTACTCTAACGTAACCACCCGGATAAGGGTAAACTGTTTAAACATACATGTCTTCATTGAAAGGAAGAGTGTTTACGTTGGATGTCACCAGCTAACTAGCTGGAGCGAGCAGCGACTCGACGCGTTGAATTTGAATCCCGACGAGCTGCCAAACTACAAATTTATTGTTTTAAAAGCCAGCATAAAAGGTACACAACACCGCCGCGAAGCTTCAAAAACGAGCTGCCAAACTACGAGAGCGAGGAGGAACCGTGTGTGAAGAGGGAAGAGGATCCAGCGTCGTCGGTGCGCGACATCAGCAAGAAAACGAGGTAAACGTCTCAGCGAGAGAACGAGGTAAACGTCTATGCGAGAAAACGAGGTAAACGTCTCAAGGAGAAAACGAGGTAAACGTCTCAAGGAGAAAACGAGGTAAACGTCTCAGCGAGAAAACGAGGTAAACGTCTCAAGGAGAAAACTAGGTAAACGTCTCAGCGAGAAAACGAGATAAACGTTTCAACGAGAAAACGAGATAAACGTTTCAACGAGAAAACGAGGTAAACGTCTCAAGGAGAAAACGAGGTAAACGTCTTAGCGAGAAAACGAGGTAAACGTCTTAGCGAGAAAACGAGGTAAACGTCTCAAGGAGAAAACGAGGTAAACGTCTTAGCGAGAAAACGAGGTAAACGTCTCAAGGAGAAAACGAGGTAAACGTCTCAAGGAGAAAATGAAGTAAACGTCTCAGCGAGAAAACGAGGTAAACGTCTCAACGAGAAAACCAGGTAAACCTCTCAGGTAAATGTCTCAGCGAGAAAACGAAGTAAACGTCTCAGCGAGACAATGAGGTAAACGTCTCAAGGAGAAAACGAGGTTAACGTCTCAAGGAGAAAACGAGGTAAACGTCTCAAGGAGAAAACGAGGTAAACGTCTCAGCGAGAAAACGAAGTAAACGTCTCAGCGAGACAATGAGGTAAACGTCTCAGCGAGACAATGAGGTAAACGTCTCAGCGAGACAACGAGGTAAACGTCTCAGCGAGACAACGAGGTAAACGTCTTAGCGAGAAATGGAGGTAAACGTCTTAGCGAGAAAACGTCTCAAGGAGAAAACGAGGTAAACGTCTCAAGGAGAAAATGAAGTAAACGTCTCAACGAGAAAACCAGGTAAACGTCACATGTAAACGTTTCAGCGAGACAACGAGGTAAACGTCTCAAGGAGAAAACGAGGTAAACGTCTCAAGGAGAAAACGAGGTAAACGTCTCAGCGAGAAAACGAGGTTAACGTCTCAGCGAGACAACGAGGTAAACGTCTCAAGGAGAAAACGAGGTAAACGTCTCAGCGAGAAAACGAGGTTAACGTCTCAGCGAGAAAACGAGATAAATGCCTCAACGAGGTAAACTACTCAAGGAGAAAACGAGGTAAACGTCTCAAGGAGAAAACGAGGTAAACGTCTCAAGGAGAAAACAAGGTAAACGTCTCAAGGAGAAAACGAGGTAAACGTCTCAGCGAGAAAACGAAGTAAACGTCTCAGCGAGAAAACGAAGTAAACGTCTCAGCGAGAAAACCAGGTAAACGTCTCAGCGAGAAAACCAGGTAAACGTCTCAACGAGAAAAGCAGGTAAACGTCTCAGCGAGAAAACGAAGTAAACGTCTCAGCGAGACAACGAAGTAAACGTCTCAGCGAGACAACGAGGTAAACGTCTCAGCGAGACAACGAGGTAAACGTCTCAGCGAGAAAACCAGGTAAACGTCTCAGCGAGAAAACCAGGTAAACGTCTCAACGAGAAAACCAGGTAAACGTCTCAGCTAGAAAACGAAGTAAACGTCTCAGCGAGACAACGAAGTAAACGTCTCAGCGAGACAACGAGGTAAACGTCTCAGCGAGACAACGAGGTAAACGTCTCAGCGAGACAACGAGGTAAACGTCTCAGCGAGACAACGAGGTAAACGTCTCAGCGAGAAAACGAGGTAAACGTCTCAGCGAGAAAACGAGGTAAACGTCTCAGCGAGAAAACGAGGTAAACGTCTCAGCGAGACAACGAGGTAAACGTCTCAGCGAGAAAACGAGGTAAACGTCTCAGCGAGAAAACGAGGTAACCGTCTCAGTGAGAAAACGAGGTAAACGTTTCAACGAGATATTTAGTGGTGGTTTTAGTAACTAACTAAAGTGCTGCATGTATTAAGAAACAGTATGTGGACCTCTGACCTGTGAACTCTAATACTGACTGATGTCAGGATTGTGGAGAGCTTTATCCAACAGTTTTAGTTCAAATCTAACGAGCAGGACAAACTATTTTTTATTATTTTCTTTATACATATAATTTAAGTCAGTATTTGCATGTCTATGCAAATTAAAACAGTTCTCTGAATATATTTGAGATAAGATTACACATACACTTTTATCTCAGTTCAGTAGTTGTTTCTCTTTAATGACGGACTTTATGGCCTACTTGCCATAAAACTGGAAGAAGCAATCAATTCTAAAAAAATAAACATTTTGACAGTTAGCGGAAATCTTTAATTTGCTTTATTTTTTTCTGCTATAAATTCTGATACCACACAGCCACAGGCTTGATAATTCAGCATTAACACACATTTACATCTAGCCCTTTTGCAGATGCCTTTTTCCCCCCAAAGGACTTACAAGCATTAAACAACATTCAAGCTTCAATGCAGTGTGAAACTCCGGCATAAGCAAATCTATTCAAATGTGTTTATGTGAGTATTTGTAAGTAAAGAAGTGCCAAGTAAGTGCAGATTAGGTGTGTTTGTTGAGAATGTTTTCTTTAAAGAGATGACTCTTCAAGAAAGTGTTGAATTAGGGCTCCTGTTCTGACAGCTCCTTCCATCATTATGGAGATGCAAACAGTCCGGACTGAAAACGCTTTATGCATAGGGATAACAGTACCAGACAAAATTCCTGAGTATAGTGCAGTGTTTGGGGAGGAGATAAAGCCTGTATGTCTGAGTGTAGGTAGCTGGGTGCAGATCCTGCAGGCATTAGTGACTTGAATTTGATCTGGGCAGCCATGGGTAGCCAGTGCAGTTCAGGCAGGAGTGGTGTAACATGCTCCCTTTTTGGTTGACTGAACACCAGTTGTGCTATCGCATCCTAGACCATTTGTAGGGGTTTCACTGTGCATGATGGAAGATTTAGGAAGGAGCATTTCAGCAGCCCCTTAACAGAAGTTGAAGGACATTAAAGCAGACACTTATTGTTTTCTTCTGGTGTTCCTAAGTATAAAATAAAATGACTAAAATACAGCTGTGCTGTGGTCAGATAAAGAGATGTCTGATCATTAGTGATGAAACCCAGGTGATGTTGGGCTGATATTGTGTTAGAAAGACTGATTGGCTGGCATAACCAGTATATCAGCCTGGAAGGAGTTAAGTAAAAGATGGCGTCATGTAGATATATTGGGACAAGCAAAGTTTGCCCTCAAATCACTGGGTCATATGGCCAAAATAATGACTGCATAACCTTCATTGAAGTGATGTGAGAAGATATGGTAGCTGACTTCCAGGCCCAAGGAAGTGGTTTATATTCCTTAGAAAACACAACACAGAGATTCGGGGGACCTCAGTAAACAGCCAATATGGATGTTTGTTCTAGTAATAAACTTTTCAACAAGGTGACAGTTTTCATTTGGGTTTATTAAAAATATTTTAATCTAAGGGCTACTATGAAAAGACAATACCAGGCAGAGGACAGATGGAAAAAGATAAATGTAAGGATAAGATGATAGTGTTACACTGGATGTGTCAGAGAATAATAACTTGTCTGGTATAAATTGGAAAACCTGAATGTTTTTTGTTTTTCCATTTGCCAGTGTGAGGGGCTGCTGTGCTTGATGAACCGATCCACACCTGTTTGATTCAGCTCCTGCATCCTGACGGTCACTAACAGGTACATGTTTATCCCTCTCAGTGACACATGCTTGTGTTTTTTGTTATTGTTGGTATGAGACAAGAATGGGTGAGTGTTGTAAGGACATTTCTAAACAATTTAGTCTGTCAGTGAAAAAGATTCAAGGCAGTCATTCATCCAAGGACCAGATGTGCCAAAAAGATGTTCCTTTTCTCTTAAGAGATTTCAACAAAGTTTTGTGTGAGAGTTTGAGTTTTTCTTCATTTGAAATTCGATTTAGATTTTTGCTGCAATGTCTTCGGGGTTACAAACATTGGCCTCCTTAACCCAATAATTGACTTTAACCTTGAAAAACTTCACTCACTGCTACTGCGGAAAATAAGGGCATCGTATTAGTATTATGAATATTTTCCTCTGTACACCCATCTTGAAACTTCCTATTTTGAGTCCAGGCACAGAAGCAGTGGCACGAGAGCTATGGGACAACCAGCTACCCATCAACAGCATTATGGTGCCTATACAGCATTATTTCAGATTGGAAAATCCCACCTGGAAAACTGTGACATGGTCACTATGCAAGACTGCAGTTTCCAGAGGTGGAGCAAATGTTGCTAAAATAACATGAGTAAACTTATGAAGGGATTAAAGGAGCCATCAGGTAAAAAACATGAGTTCATCAAATCAAAGTGAAAGACAGATGCACCGCAGCAGCAAACTCTGGAGTCTTGCTTTCATAAACAGATATTGACCTATATGGATATTTAGAGGATGTTAAGAGATTTGTGCATAAACAAATCCTCAATGAACTTAAGCAACTTCGTATAGAAGAGTGAACCAGAATTCTTCCACATCAACGTGAGAAACTGATGACATAATACAGAAAGCAACTCCTGCAAGTTACTGCTGCTAAAGATTGTTCTATAGGTCCTTTGTAGTGGCACACTGGTTCTGCATTTTTGGTATGCTTTGCATGAAAAGCTGGATGATCCGCCATATGCAACAAAACCAAATCAAGTCCTCTAGGTTTTGTGAAAATGACATGTTACAATTGTGACTATGCATGTTTGAAAGAGCCTTTTGTTCTTGTAGCTATTGTTTAACAAGTCAGATTCAAGTGTTTGTTTTCTTCTTTGGCAGTCTCCACAGTCAGGTTGACATGAGGGGATTAGCCACTTTGTCTTTTTAAAAAGGAATCAGAACAAAACCAAACCAGCAGTGGGACACATGATAATATCTGGTGCCAGTTTGCACGCTGACCTGATCTTTTGTGTATGTGCTAGAAAGAAGGAAAAAAAAGTTTTTATCCCACCCATCAGGCAAAACCTTGAGCCCATGCACAGAAGTGATAGGAGGAGCAAAACGTCACACATTCCCTAATCATAAACCATACACTTGTTCGGAGTGTAGAGGGCAAACATATCTGGGCACTACTAGGATTTTGCACATACATGTTCACATATAAAGGCTACATTCCCTCTCAAGCTCTGAGCTGTGAAAGTCTTGATGTGTGCGACAGCATGTCCTTTGTCAACTGCATTCCCTTTTCTTTTTGTTCCTTCATCACATCGCCTACCTCTCCACCCTTTCTGTCCTCTCCTACTTTATCTCCTCATATTCTGCTCCTCCACTTGTCCCTGCAGAGTACACCTGAGTGACCCTGTTACGTTTGTGGCTGGGAGGCAGATAGCCAGAACACCCACTGGCCTTAGTATCAGCCTCTTATCTGCCTTGCTACAGCAAATAGCCGTCACAGAGTGTCAGCAGACAAAGTGAGATAGCAGGTTGCATTCACACAATTGCAGACATAACCCAAACACAGCAGATAATTACAGCATCCTCACTACTATCTCTCATCATATTCACTGCTGTATCACTTGCCCACCTTATTTACTTTGTTGTATCTCTGTCTTGGAAGTGTCCTGCTGATGCTTTTGATTAGTTGATGAAGCTGTAGATTAAATGACAAAGATGATTTTTTTTCTTTCTATGCTGTCATGTAGATGGTAGTGGTGTAAAGCGAACAAACACGATCACACCTTGCCATTTGCTATTTTTGCAGTAATTATCTTAGTGCAGTAGGTGTCAGTATATGGCTGCAGTTAACCAGTAGTGCCCCGTCACCGTACCAAGGTTTTGGACACAGTTGGTAGGTTTGTATTAAAAATATTTCAGAAATACATCTTGCCTTTAAGAACTGGGTGTATGCCCGGAAAATTGTAATTTACTGAAATTAGGTAACTAAGCTAAATTCAGCACTAGTAACCTCACATCATTTTCTGTGTTGATTAATGAATGCAAAGAGAAAAAAGTGGCTTATTTAGAAATGGATAGATTTAGATTGATCTAAATACACCAATATTTGACTGCATGGCTTTTCTGAGCTGCCATATCATGAACTTATTGCTTAAAGAAGTAGACTGCAGTTGTAGTCAAGCTATTATTGTGTAATTATTGTGGCATTTTTGGGGCATGGGCTTGAGGCATGCAAATATTTCCAGTCTGCCTTGATGTACAGTCTACATCTCACTGCCTGTGATTGAAAGTGAAGAAGGACTTTGTTTATAGCCCAATGCTGGCAAGCTGTGGGGAAAAAAATACACAACCAGGCTTTAGTCATACAGAACACAGACCTCTACAAACACATTAAGTTGCATCTTGGCACTGATGTAGAAATATTTAATTAAATTTCATAGTGTACACACAACCTCATTGTGTATCTTCCTCTTTGCTTACTTGCAATTCTCTCTCCATCCTTCCCCCAGAGGTGTTTGCATAGGGAAATGGTCCGTGAAATGGGGTTGATGGAATCAAACTTCATATTAAGAGAAATACATATTTTATAGCAGTTGATGGGTTGATGGGGTTGTGTCTTAATTTCCTCTGCACGTCATCATCAGACATCTTTATCAGGAGCAGTAATATGACGGTTCCTATCTGATTTGTTTCAGAGAATCTGGAGTTGTTTGGATGCCGTGTTATGACTTTGATCCCTACTGTATTGTGTCTTAAGGTGCATTTCTATAACTGTGGCCACAAGGAGGCACCAAACTGTTGAATCTTGATATTTTGTAATTTCTGTAGCTGAATACTCTCTTCAGCTTTTTGACAGCAACCAACACAGTCCACATTCACTGAAGTGGAGCAGCAACAGTCTTTTACATCTTCAGCCAACCTGTGTGGCAGCAAACTTGTTCAAAAAGGGTAGAATGTGTTTTTTTCTTTTTTATCTGTCCAACTGTTGTTTAGCATAACAACGCTGGCTGAAAAACTACCCCTGACCCACTCCAACTAGCCCTCTCACACCACCTTTCTTCAACTTAAAACCCAAATCCATCCAACTGGATCAGTGATGGCAACTCGCAGCCGATACTGGCGGTCACACCCCTTTGCACAGCCATAATGGGCTGTGACACAATTGGGGGCCACGTAACGGACAACATTCCCGCTCCTTCCAAGAGGCCGTCTGCCTGCAGGTTACCAACAACATCACTTGTCCCTGTTTGTCTATTCTGTCTAGAAAGAAAGAATGTTTTCCCCCACAACATGGCTGTGTGGGGATTAAAGCCCATTCTGAGTGGCCCCGGGTCGTGCAGCAGATGTTAGCCAGGATAGTGCTCGTTGCTGTGCCGACGGTGGGCCAGTGGGATTGGCTCGCCCAGGCAACATTAAGCCTATGTACATGTATGGGATAGAGGGATAGAGGGGGGAAACTGTAGGCAAGTGAAGGGCCTGTTAAAATGTTCACTAAAAAAGAATGTGGTGGGAAAATCTGCTGCCGTGGTCACATCAATTTTTGTGGAAAACTATCCGGGATCATCAGGACACACTTGACGAGTTGGAAATCTGCACTGACTTACTTCACGTTGATTTTACTTGATTTTGAGTGTGTGACTTCAAAAACAGGGTATCTAGCCCTATTAACCTCTGCTCTTCATAATACACTTGTTAAACTTCTACTTAAGCTAAATGAATTACAGTGAAACAATTCACACAAGTATGTGCTAACAGTTAAGTTACATATCATTTGTCAAAATAACTTCACTCTTTGACAAATAGTTACCCTCCCAAGTGATGATTTAATGCAGTTTTTTGTTTTGACTGATAATCTTTGAAGTGCTTGTCAGGCTGAAATGAAGATCACTATATGTCTATTTTACGAAAAGGAAAAAAAAACATAAAAATAATGAAAGGAAAAAAAATAGGTTAGACAAATGGATTTTATGAGCTCATCTTAAAATACTCACATTAACACTGTGAACCTCATGTGAAATCTAGTCAAGGTGAGGCTGAGTCATTTGATGTGAATGGCGAGCCTGTTTTCTGGATGGCGGACGGATCGAACCGCAGAGTGAATGTTTACCGTGTAGCCCAGTGGTACTTCTAACAGGGAGACTCAATGTAAAGAGGATTCATGGTCAGACAAGACACGACTTGACCCAGGATTCCCACAGAGCCCTGCACATTTCCCCCAGTGCTTGAGAGAGTAAGAGAGAGCAAGAAAGACTATATATGTGGTTTAAAATGGAAGAGAGGAATGGAGTTCCTGGTGGTAAAGTATGTGTGTTTGTGTTGGTCTGTCTGTTCTGTTTCATAAAGACTACTCTCAGAGGAGGAGTGTTGGACCAGGCAGGGCTGTGCACGCATGACTGGATGTTTGGACTCTCAGACAGGTGGGGAATAGCCAAATGTTTGTTTGTTTGCTTGTGTGGATGGTCACTTACTTGCACACAGTTGTCTTTATGCTTCTTTTCTACTGATTCCAACTCTTAGCAGCAGCTTCAATGACCACATTACTGCAGGTGACACAAGACTCAGTGCTGACAAGAAGGACTTTTCCTGAGTTTCATAAAATGTGTTTGGAAAGTATGCTTAACCATTTTGCTGTGGCCTCAAGAATGACTTCAAAACCTTAAATGCTTTCTTATTGTGCGTACAAGTCTTTACTGGAGACCGTCTTGTGACCGATGTCA
Source organism: Xenentodon cancila (assembly GCA_014839995.1). NCBI lineage: Eukaryota > Metazoa > Chordata > Actinopteri > Beloniformes > Belonidae > Xenentodon > Xenentodon cancila. The sequence continues at coordinate 2,632,920 of CM026208.1, forward strand.
CACCGTGCTACTGTTTCTATCTAGTTCTCAATCACACAATAGGTGCAGAGGTTTCACTGCATACATGCACTTATTATCTCTACGGTTAATAAATTATTTTTAATGCTTCAGCAGAACAGTCAAGTTGCAAACTTATTTTTCCATGCTACCAAAAAAAGTCTACTAATGACAATAAGTTGCATAGCTTTTTAGATGCAATATTACAGTATTGTGACTTTAATGTGTTGAGTGATATAGGTGACATTAAAAGAATGTATAAATAATGAATATATATGTAATCCCATGTTAGTACAACTTCTATTTGTTAATGAAGTATGAAGAATGTGGTAAATTAATGAAGGGCTACTTAGTTCTACTGTTATTAAAGAACGCAAACCACCGAACTGCATCTAGATCCATCTTTAGTCTTTGGGTACAGGAATTGCTAACAGGCGATTCGTAATCAGATCGAACGATGAGGGTACTACAACTTCTCCAACATCCATGAAACTTCGCAGGATAATCCACAGGCACTGCGCCAAGACTTAATGAAAGCAAAACTCACGCTGTTGACTATAAAACACATTTTGCACAATTTCAAATCAACCCTTCACTGTTTAATTAGGTAATTACTGAACACTGAATTTTAAGGATTTGATCTCATTATTAACTAATTGTCCTCAGGATTTGATGGAGTATGACAGACAACTGCCAAATAAGGAGAATAAGTCCTGAGAGTTGAAGCCAGAAAGCATTTAATTTCACCCTCTGGACACGGTAGTGCAGCAAGATGAGAACAGAGATATGACAGCCGCATCCATCTCTGAGGTCACACAGAGGAGAACAAACCTCCTGGTCCAACTGGCACTGATGTGTGAGCGCTCTGTGCCATGTCAACCTGTCAGAGAGGCAGATAGGCAAAGGGAGGCACTGACCGCAGAGAAATGTCCAAAGTGTCATGGCCTCATCTGGGAGGTTATGGACAGCATGTGAGTGAGTGTGTGACGGGTAAATAAGAGTACTGAGAGGTCTTAGGGATGTTGATTGTGACCTTTCGTTTTGCCAGTCTGTCTGTGCATCTGACAACAACTTTAAAAAAAAAAAAAAACAGCTTCCAACGTGTTTCTACCATAGATTCTCTTATACATATAGACATTACACACAGTTATTCATTACACGCTTGGAATTTGAAATGTGTTTGTTGTTGAAAAGACTCTTAAATTGGAGCTGAAAGAGTTTGGCCATTTTTTGGCCTTGCATGTATGGATATGTCCATTATTTGGTCAAAGACACAACTTCAAATGAATGATAATTTGCTGTCCAAATCTGTTAAATGTGTAAACGCAGAAGTGTTTATTCACAAGTTTGCCTTATTGTTTTCACAGCTTGTAGTATTTCTGCTACCAGCTCAGAGATTTGTTTTGTGTTTCCTGCAGATAATTACAGATGTTAGGAAGTCCAGACAAAACACATTATCAGATTTGTTGACACTTACAAAATAATTGAATATGATAAGCATAGTTAAGTGGTATAGATAATGAATGGATGATGGGCATAGTTTAGAGGCACATCATCACAGATATCCTCCTTGAAGTCAGCCAGCAATTGTTCTGCTGGTTTGGAGGTATTGTCTTTCTGGGCCTCGGGCACTGCTGCCGGGCTAATACACTCTGTTTTTGGTGAAACACTTCTCCAGATCACATCTATTAGCTGAACAGGAGTAACAAGAGAAAATTTTTGCAGGTCTAATGGAATCCTGTCTAAATGTGGAAATATTGGATTGTTAGGATGCTTTACAGGCTTAACCAAGTGTTTCTGTTTACCAACAATCCCGACCATAAACAAGACTTGAGTGGCTGCTTTCCACCAAACCTCCCAGACTGCTATTGCCACTCTGTCTTAATCATTTGGTGCCGTGTTTGTGTTTCTGCTTCGGGCATTGGGTAAATACCTCTGCTGGAGTGAGTTTTCTACCATTTCCCACCTTCTCCCTCCATTAACTCCCCTAATCACGTTTACACATCTGCTTAGAAGAACCTCCACTCATCTGTCTCCCTGAGTCTTTCATTCTCTTCCTGACTTTCTTGTAGATAAACACACAAGTACAGCGATACAGATGCTGTATTACATATTACATTTTAAACATTTTGCTACTGATTTGACATCTTAATATTCCCTGAATTCTAATATGTCATTAGCATGAAGAAATGTAATATAAAATACATTTATTATTCCTAAAAAAGATATTGGAAACCTGAAAAAACAGAAACAGTGACAGTTGTATATAGCTGTTGTACATGGGCACTGGTGGTTTAATAGCCCAGGTAATTAATAAATAGTCCTAATACTACATTCTAATAAATACTACTAAAGTACTCCATCTGGAACATACCCCCAATCTTATCTTTGTGCACTTAAGCATCCCATTAATATTCCACACGACCTGCAAGTGTATTCACTCATGGTCTCACTTTGTAATTTTGCAGTTTTTACTAGGTAGCTGACTAAATAATCTCTGTACAAAGTCCAAGGCATTTGTCCACAAATACTTTCAAATGTTCATATTCTTCCGTGAACCCTGAGAAAATTTCATGTGTGAAAATAAGTTGTAAAAGAAAAATCTAATGAAAAGTAAATATATCTGTTGGTATGTTTACATGACATTTGAAAAAAATTGAATGAGTACATTTTTCCAACTGAGATTGTAGTTTTGAAATTCTTCTAAACATTTTGGTCCATCTGGAATCGGACTGGACCAAGCTTCTCAGAGTTGGAATAACACACCCAGATAACGCTGTTGAAGTCAAGGAAATCCCTGCATGTAAACGTGTCAGCAGGTCCGGAACTGGTTTACATGCTCTACACATGCTTCACAGCTGCTGCCATGGGTTTTAACACAAAAGTACTGGAAGAAGCTGATGCAGAAAAGAAAATTGAAGCAAAAGCATGCAGGAATAAAAATGTACAAAGCATGTCAGGTCACTGAGACTATTCTATTGATTAGGATAGATTTTACTATAAATTACTACAGATATTATTAGATATTAGATAAATAGATTTTTCTGATGTTTTCTTGTGACGCGTAATAGGTCTGGTGGAAAAGCTTAATGCCAACAACCTGAAAGCAGGAACTATCATCACCTATTGGGGCTGAGTGACAGGGTGAGAAAAAAAAAGCACACTTTTTCTTTTTCCTTTTTCTGCCTGAACTTTTCAACTCCTTACCTCTTGATGCCCTCCAATGCAGTTGGAGTGTATTGTGATTTCCTGACTACCTCAGCATACACCAGTGTGAGTACACACACGAACTTAAGCAACTTATATATACTCACTTGACATTGATGTTTCACAGCAGTCATCCCACTCTTCATTTTCCCTCTGACTGACACGTACTGCACAACACACAGCCACGCACACACACGTACTTGCATACATAATGACTGTATCTGTCATCTCGCTTGAATAGGATTACTGTTACCTCATTTTGTCTGCCTGCCCATCACCTCCATTCTTTGCCTGCTGATGACTCAGGGTGCTCCTGTGAGATTTTGTATGTATATGTGAATAAAAGGTTTTCTTCCTGCTGCCTGGCGCCACTTTGCCCACCCTGAACTCTCCTCCCTCAAACACTCTTTCTTACAAAAAGACAGTTGAGAAGATACACTGTACTTGTGAGTTGTGGTGTGTATGGGTGTGTGTGTGTGTGCATTGTTAATTGCATGCACTGCCACAAGGCTTTCACAGCACTTCCACTCTAAAGAACTCTGTCTCCACAGCGGGTCAAGTTCTGTAATGCCTCAGGACCTCAATGAAACCACTGAAGTAGAGTGTATTTAAGAAAGGCAGACAGATGGAACAAAAAAGAATGGAGCTTGACATAAACATGACTAAGACTCTGAGATCCCATTAGTGACACCTGGAGGCTACAATGTTTATAACACCCAATGGCACTACGCCAAACCAAAAGATCACTGACTTTTCGGGGGGATAGGATAGCAAGCTACATCCTTTTCTTTTGAAATGAACTGTCAGTCAGCCAGACTTCCTGAGCTGTACGCTATTAGCCCGACACCCTCTACAATCCTTAGGAAGTACTGGTATATCCGGCTGCAGCTGTACAGGTATCCGCTTCATTACAGGACACATAAACACTTTGTTTATACATTTATATTCAGATTTTTAATTTTTGAGTATGTAAAGTATCTTTTTCATTATCTGCCAAATTGCAGAGGAATTTTTAAGTCTCTGTACTAAAGGAGTTCAATGCTACATGCCCACTAGTACAGATACGTTGCTGATTAGAAACACTAACTAATCATGCTCACTTTAAATTTATTACCTTTGTTCACATCTAGACAACTTATAACATATAGCTGTCAATGCTATGCTTTTTCCATGTATTAGTGTAGGAACTGTCATGGGACAACTTAAGAAGATGATTGTATAGAGAATATGAATGGAAAATCCAATATTAATTCTACATTATCAATTTTATTTTAACTTATGGCTCTTTTTTATTATGTATTAAACGGGACCTTTATATTAATATCTCTTTTCCCTTTCGCACAAGTCTCTTCTCTATCTGACAGACCCTATCTTTAGTTAAAGCATCTGTTAATGTCAGTTAGATTCCTTTCATTATGTGTATCATTAGTTTTGTCTGTCTTTGCTTTTCATCATGTCACTCTTTCTTCAGACATGTTGGTTTCATTTTTGTTCACATTTTTTGCTCTGATATGGCTCAAGCTCAAGGCCTTGCCTTGTGGATATGCTAAAGATTGTGAGTCTGAGTGCATGGGTCCATATGTATGTAAATGCGGTATCAAGCGATAGTAGATTATGCACCGTACTGTATATTTTCCATGTATGCTTGCTTGTAGTGGCTTGTGAGTTTGTTTATCAAAACTCTGAGAGATTGGAGGGCACACATCATAGGACTGCTTGAGTGTGTTTACCACATGCAGTTTGTTACCGAGACAATACTGAAACTACAAGCCACCTCAGAAATATTCACTCATTCAGCCAGTAATGTACTTAACCTACCTTTGCTTTTCATTTTCTTTTCTTTTTATTTGGACTCTGGTCTATGTGTGCTGTCCACGTTTATCTGGGATGTTTTGATAGCCAAAACATAACTACACAGCTGCTTAGAGCATATGTGAGAGATAAAATATGTATTTAAAAAGTAGAAAAAAATAAAGAAATTAAAGCATTGTCCTTTTGATAGAAATTAGGCATTAATGAGTAAATTAACTGTAAAAAAGAAAATCTGACAAGAGGATATTGTATCTTGAGACAGATGAGAACAGCAACTTCCCAAAAAGAGAGCGTAAAAGCCTGCAGACAGGGTCAGAAAGTTTAATGCATTTAAAGTAGGAGGAACGTCAGAAAAACATGGGAGACAGAAAGAGGGGTGAAAAAAAAGATAAAAGGTAATGGTAAAGTAGGTAGAGAGTGATAAGTAAAGTTGCATAAAGAAAAGAGATGAAAAGAGAGAGAGAAGAAGAGAATTTGGAAAATGAAAAATTTACATACATCCAGGTATGTGAAGGATTTGTCGTATGTGTATCTGACGTCTAGTGAATGCTTGTGTGTGTCAATCGGTGGCGGCTTTATTGAATTAATTCTGGATGTAATTTAAGGTACACCTGAAACACACCACTTCCTTGCATGACATCATGGAAAAAAACAAAAGAAATCGACCAAGATACACTACATTGACAAACGTATTGGCTCACCCATCCAAATATTGGGAATCAGGTGTTTCAATCACTTCCATGGCCACAGGTGTATAAAATCAAGCACCTCGGCATGTAGACTGTTTTTACAACTATTTGTGAAAGAATGGGTCACTCAGGAGCTCAGTGAAGTCCAGCGTGGAGCTGTGACAGGATGCCACCTGTGCAACAAATCCAGTCCTGAAATTTCCTGAAATATTCCAATCAGTTGTCACAGTCCGCTGTGCTATAAGAACATGGAAGTGTTTGGGAACGAAACAACTCAGCCACAAAGTGGTAGGCCACGTAAACCGATGGAGTGTGGCCTGCGGATGCTGAGGCTCATAGTGCCAAGAGGTGGCCAACTTTCTCCAGAGTCAATCACTACAGACCTCCAAACTTCATGTGGCCTTCAGATCAGCTCCAGATCAGTGTTCAGAGAGTTTCATGAATGGGTTTCCATGGCCGAGCAGATGCATCCAAGACATCACCAAGTGCAATAGAAAGCGTTGGATGCAGTGGTGTAAAACACGCCGCCACTGGACTCCAGAGAAGGCGTCTCCACTGCTCTAGAGTGATGAATGGCACTTGTCCATCTGGCAATCTGATGGACCAGTCTGGGTTTGGCGGTTGCCATGACAACGGTATTTGTCTGACTGCATTGTGCCAAGTGTAAAGTTTGGTGGAGGGGGATTATGGTCTGGGTTTGTTCTTCAGGAGCTGGACTTGGACCCTTAGTTCCAGTGAAAGGAACTCTGAATGCTTCAGCAGACCAAGAACTTTTGGACAATTCCAGCTCCCAACTTTGTGGGAACATTTTGGAGCTGGTCCCTTCCTCTTCCAACATGACTGCACCAGTGCAATCACCTTTTGGTGATTGTTTTTTCGAGAATACAAAGGACTAAGATGTGACAGAATTGATATGCAGATATTTAGGCAAATTTTCATGTTTCTTTTAGTTTGACCCTGAAAAACACATATCATATAAATGTTTACTTAAAGTTCTGGCTCTTTCTACATCCATTATAGGGATCCAGAATTGTGATTGGATATCAGGTCTAATGTTAACACAAAAGAAAAATTGTGTCTTGGAGATCAAAATTAAACCAGGCCATGTGCAGAGCCGTTGACTTTGAATTTATTGCTGACATAAGACATATAAATAGATTTAATCCTTTTTTTTTCTTTTTCAATTTTAAGTTTGATTCCAAATTATTTGAAATTTGAATGCTAGTGCGCATCTATTATAGCTGCTGGTGCATTATTGCTTATTTTTTGTAGGAAATAAGGGTTTCTTAGATTTATGTGGGTTTTTTTTTTGTTACATTTTGTCTGAGAAAAATATTGTTTAGTTTAGAAAAAAGGTTGAAGTCAAGCCTGATGCCTTTAGCCTCTTCTGAAGTGTACAGCTCATTTACTTAACAGAAGTATCGGATCAGAATCGGGTATTGACTAATACGAAAACCCCAGACATCGGCATTGCTACCAAGACTGAAGTGAAAGCTGTTCATGTGTACTCTGTTATAGACCTATCAGATCATAGTCTTAAAAAGACACTTGCTCTTTAAACAGGCAGTCTCACACACACATACACATACGTGCACACACAAGTGCAAACTAATGCTCTCATCCTCAGTATTCACCCAGAGGCGACAAAGAAAGAAGAGCAGAGAGCAGACAAGGTCGTAGTTCCTGTGGACTGTCTTTGCAAGTGGCGCTGAATGTTTTCCCTCCCATTCTTTGATGTTAACGAAGTCTCTTTACCAGTGTAAAGACAGGATACAATAACCTCAACCCCCCCAACCCTTCACACAGCCCTCTGTACACTGACTGTACACGCCCACAAAGCTGCAGGGGGACAGGTAACCCACAGCAACCCCAGCCAGAAATCAGAATGAGTGTGGCAGCTGTCCAGGTCTTCTGCAGCATGCTGGGTGTGTGTGTGTGTGTGTGTGTGTGTGTGTGTGTGTGTGTGTGTGTGTGTGTGTGTGTGTGTGTGTGTGTGTGTGTGACTGTGTTTACATGAGTTTGAGCCCTCTACTTGCTTGTGAACATATAAATGTGAACAGTAATACATGCTTCACACATTTAGCCATCAATATTTTAAAATCATGAGTGATTTTTATTGTTATACATTTTGTATAATGTAATTAAATGATGTCATAATAAAACAACAATTATGTCATTTGATATGGATCTTGTTTTCTCAATTTGCTGGAAAAAATAGAAGTGTGCAAATGTGCATCTGTCATTGTGTCCATGCATGTGTGTGCAGGTTGGTTTGTCTGCATTTTTGAAAGACAAATCTGTCACTGAGGTGACACTTGTGCATGAATGGATGCACCTGCTGATACTGTATCTTTGATTGAAGATGAGAAGACTCTCTGTGGATGCATGTTGGATATTTGATAAGCAATGGGATGGTGATTAGGTTTCAGCGCATTTTCTTAATATGTAGAGCTTAATTTATCCCAAAGGTATTTGCAGTGTTTCAACCTCCACTTACACAAAACGCAAAACAATTACAGTGAGGCACAAACAATGATTAATGATAATTGTTTAATACCTTATTGTAGTGTAATAATCATTAACAACCCACAAAATCCAGAGAATCCACTGCCAACATCCCAGTGACTGACACGCGGAACAATGATCTAGTAGGTCAGAAATATTCTAGCAAACGAAGAGGATCTACATGATATGGTTTCAGTGTTGTAGCTCATCAGTGTATGTGCTCTAAGTGCTTACAGACACATATCCTTTTTGTTTTTCACACACCCACCTATTTACTCTCATTTTTTCTGAATGTCCATTAGCCTCTTTGTTGCTTATATTTCCAAGACAACATCAGCTCCCCAGAGGAAGGTCTCGAGGACTTTTAGATCAGTAAGACCAGCAATAACTAAATAAAAACTGTCTGAAATTAGTTTTTCTCTTCAAAAGAGCTGACTTTCTCTGAAAAGGCTGGTTAGGAGAGGATGAAAGAATCCTTTTATGTCAGTAAACTTGTTATGGCATCGATGCCATGGTCGTCCCCGAGTTTCCATAGCATCCAGTGTTTTCTGTGCTTAGTTTTGTTGTGATTTGTGGTCTTGTGGCTTGAGTGGCATAATGAGATTTTCTTCCCCCACAGCAGAGGCAGCAAGAGGTAAAGATAAGAGAGTGTCATCTCTCAGCATTGACAAGAGAAAATAAGAAAGTGAGAGTGTGAGAGAGAGAGTGAGAGAGAGTGTGTGTGAGAGAGTGAGGGAGTGTGAGAGAGAGAGAGAGAGAGAGAGAGAGAGAGAGAGAGAGAGGGGATGGGCAGACAGTAAGCATTAACAGTACAGATATTAATATGAAAAGGCCAACACAGCAGTACTGATGCAGCAACACCTTTGGTCTACATGCTACGATCCTGCAGTGTCTTGTGTGGATTACACACCTGTCCTTCAAGGTCCTTCATGCTGATGAGAGTTTATCCCTGGCAGGAACTCTGTATGTGCATGGACTAGTATTATGCAGTAGACAAAAAAATCCACACAAACCTGCTAAAATGAGTGTATTTTGTGTGTGTTGTAAAGTTGTGTTAATGTAAATCTTACAAACAAATCAGAAAGTGCTGAGTAAAATAAATCATCCATTCATTATCTATATCCGCTTATTCCTATTCAGGGTCACGAGGATCTGTTGGAGCCTATGCCAGGGAAGAATCCGTTTACAAAATTATGTTTGTATTTTTTCAAAATATAGTTTTAAAAGGATTGTTGGATGTTCTTATTGAACTCTTTTGGGGGGGGGGGGGGGGGGGGGGGGGGGGGGGGTTGCTTTATGTTAGTATGACCTAGCAAAATATTTCCATTTTTACCTGCAAAAATTGTATTATGTGAAAACCGTTAAAAGATTCGCTGTGTTCTGTGTTTCTCTATGTTACAGTGGCAAACTTTTTTAAAAAAAACACTACAGTTGGTTCAGCATGTGGTTCAACGAAGCGCAGTTGGAACATGGTGAAATACATCAACTTACTTACCAACAGTAACAAACCATCATTCCTTCAGGAAACCCCACTGAGAGGACTAAAAGAAGCGAGCAGCTTAACCCTCCAGAAGGAGAGGTGAATAGACTGCAGAAGAAGTCCATAATAAAAGCATCTGGCAGACATTCATTAGCTGATTTGAGGATCACTGCTTGCTTTGTCTGAGCTGTCGGCTCCGAAGTGTGTGTCCATCACTGCTCACCTGTGATGTGTGAGTAATGGCACAGGCATCACTCCCGGTGACCTTGTCTCAGTGTCAGTCTGAGTTCATGTGCATGCCTGTCAGTCTTTTTGTGCATACCCACGGAGTAACAGTTTTTTTCTATCTTACCAGTAAAACAGGTGGAATGGGTAAAGGAGCCAGTAGTGCACATGAGTACTGACTAATATTTGTACAAATACCATGACTTTTACTCATGGTCTACTGCTACCAGTCATATTAGTACCATGACTTAAAAACAGACGCCACATTCATTAGCACAACACAAAGATTTTAGTTCCATTACTGCAGTTAGTTAAAACGAAGACTTAATTACCAAATATGTTTCATGCCAAGATGTGAGTTAAGTACATTTCATGCCATTTTAGGCATTTTGAGAACATACAAGAACTAAACGAGTAAGGCACTAAATAGATCTATTTGGCATAAACAAACAGTTTAAGACTAAGTTTGGCAATACTATATAAACTGTATAAATAATAAAAAATTCCAAATCAAAGCTGCACCTTTTTTATCTGTGCCTGAACAGGTAACAGTTGGAAGTCATGCCTGACAAGGTTTTGTGAATGCGAGCACGTGTCCTTTCATGCATACTCCATTTGACCCTTTGACTTAAAAGACCTGTTTGTCGTCTCATCAAGATATTCATCTGTAGTTCTGTTTGGTCTGTGCTGACTCTCTCTCCATCTTTTATTTCTCTCTTGTCCCTCTCTGCAGACTTGGATTGGGTTACACTCATCCGTCAGATGGCGTTCTGCCTGGCTGAGCTGCACTTGTGGTCCACCAAGAGCTCGCTCAATGTTAAAGGTCCCACTTATCACCATGTTCAATCTTTCTCCCTTTCATAAAGTCTTTCATTGTCTTCTTTCTTTTCTTCTCACTGTTCTTTGTCTCGTTCTGTCTATTTTTTGTTAACACTCACTTTTTGTTCACACCTCTTCCACACTTGTATCTACCTTTTATAATCTGACTCTACTTCTCACTTTGTCTGTTTTCCCTTCTCACTTTCTCAAACTTTAAAAAAGTATTTATTGGATTATTCTTGACACTGTTTTGCTGCTTCAGAGCAGGTTTTTTTTTAACTGTGTATAGCCAGTGGATGTGCCACATTTGTATTAATCACAGTGTGGTGGGAGACGATTAAACCCCTGTGAGAAACCTGTAAAGTTTTTTTTCACATGCAGCAGTCTTCTTTTAAACATGCCATCATCATGCATATTGAAAACGCCAACCACTGCTCTGTCATCACACCCACGGGAGTTCAGTGCAGTTTTAGTTTTACTTTTTGGCAGTTTCTGTGTGGTACCTATCTTGCCACATATCGGTCCATCTCTTCTGTCAGACAGAAATGCTCTGTTTCACCATTTTCTTGTTTTTCTCTCCCTTCCATTCTGTCATATCTTTCACAGTCTGTTGAACTTTCAATGAAGATAGTGTCTCTCACAGAATGTTTATGCCTGTGTGTGTGTGTGTGTGTGTGTGTGTGTGTGTGTGTCCGTGCGTGCGTGTGTGTGCGCACGTGTGTGTCCGTGTGTGTGTGTCCATCTGTGTGTGCGTGTGACATGCATGATGTTGCATCATGTGTGCCATGAGAGTGTATATCCTAGGTGACGGTGACATATCCTTATTTGTTTGTTGTTGTTTTTTCTTGCTGTGTGTGTCATCTGCTATCTTATAAGAAAGTGAAGTGATACATCTGAGGGAAAAGACCTGGTTGCTGAGGTGTGACGCTCCCTATCATCACCTTCCTTACATCGTGCATTGGCTTGAAAACAAAAATATAGATTGTGGAGAAAAAAATCAGCATCTCTGCTATTATGATATGAAATGCTGTATATGTTCTGTTTGAGTGAATATGTTCACATAGATGCACACCACATCAGACAGTTCCCACAGCTGCATGCCGATGTTAAAGCTACTTGGTCATGACATCACTGAAGGGAGAGTGGCGGTGTAGGGTCAGGATTAACATTAACAGAAAATATGGATAGAAAGAGACGTTTTGTCTCTAAACAGGTCAAAATGTATATTGTTAACCTTTTAAAATAAAAATTTGCAAAAAGTAAAAACTACTTAACCAAATATTGGTTTAGTTTTTTTCTGTTTTGTGAAAAGCTTGAGAAAAAAATACTTTGGTCATTATTTCAAGAGGGGGACAACATTTCTGTTTATATACACATAATGGGTTGTAAAGGCATTAATTGTAATGGGCATGGTGGTTGTCAAAGAGATTAGGTTAGATGCATAAACACAAATACCATATGTTTGCCTTTTCTGAAGCACAAACGTTTTTGTGATGCAGGAATCTTTTTTTTTTCTCCTACTGGGTCTTTGGCTCTGAGTCTTTTGTTCCATTTGTGATTCCAGATCTGGAAAATCCACATAAAACAGGTGTCACAGTTTATGTGGGATGTCATGTTTGTAAGGTTGTTGTTAGGTCTGTCATATGATGAATTTGCAACATCACAACCTGTAAGCATTTATTTATTTATTTTATTTCCTTGGTTAATTACTGATACAAATAAAATGGAGTCACAAAAAAAGGGCTGGTAATTATGGTAACTAAGGAAGGATCATTATCAGTCATCTCTCACAGATTTATGTTGGACATAAATCTACACTACATCTTACAGAGAAAGTTTAGACGTTGAAGTCCCAAATTTCTTTGTTCTCTCCTTTTTGGTAAAAAAACGAAAAACTAACTAAAATAGTTCTGGAGGCATTTTACTATGACAAAGGATCCCACTGGTAGGACACCGGCAGCGCCTGACCCCCGTACCTCCTCATTCACCTGATTGTTGAGTAACCAGTTAACGACAGCCTTGTTGCTCTTGTGAATAGACTTTTCTTTTCTGATCTCAGCAGGATTACAACTCACTGGCTTTGCCTCCACTTTTCCTTGAAAATGTATTTATTTTTTACCATTGTAAAATCAAAAATAGTATGTCAGAAAAAAAACATAGTTCATGACTGTTTTTTTCCACTACAGTTTTACTCTAAAACACAAACTCATCCCATGCTGGAGATGTGGTGCATCATTAGATTTAATGTTTAAGTCCACATTCTTCAGACTGGAGCGAGTGTATGTCTATCACATAAACAATAAGAACTGATCCCTATGTATTTATCGCCCTCTCACCTACATGTTTCTTTTGTCTTTTAAAAATTGTTGCTGTATACACATCTTTTGTTTAAACACTTCAAAACAAGAGGAAGCTGGAATACTTAACCAGTGTGTCCATAAAAAAATACACCACTACACAGTACTTTAGGAGAGATGATTAAGGGGAAAAAAAACAGAAATTAGTGAGTGGTTCTGTATCCCTATAGTCTACAGTACATGTGGTGAATGTTTGTTTGTTTGTCTCCATCAGCTCTCCTGTTATTTTACTGTTATTTTAGTGTGACCTGGCCTCAGGAGCAGCAGCAGAGGCAGCAGCACTGCAGGAGTGATAAAGAAACGATGTGGTGTGCGAATCCAAGACTAGCTGCTTATGGTTTGGGGCCTGTAGGAATAACATTTACAGAAAAAGTTAAAAAAAAAAAGCCTCAGCTCAGCAGTTTGTGTGTGTATGTAAATTTCTATCAGAGTAATGTGTATTTCTGCTCTATGCATGCTGCGTGTATGTCAGATGTGTTTCTGTTGCCCTCTGCAGATTCTCTGCATCTACTTTTAAATGTGCATGTTGTGTGTTTGCAAATCAGAGTTTGTCCCTCAGGTGGGATGGGCGAGGCGCTCTCCTGTCTTTATTAATACCTCTCAGCACGCCACCTCCATTCTGACTCTGCTCTCCCCCCTCCCCATCCACACCAGGTCTTATCTGAATCGTGGTGCTGGCAGACGGGACAGGCCACTGGCTGATAGTGATTGTTTATCCCACAGTGCAAAATTGCTGATCTGTCTTCTGCTTTTTCTTGGCAGTGTGATCTTCATCTCTCTTTCCCCCTCTCACCCCACAGATACAGATATTGGCACCTATCAGTACTACGATAAAGGAGAGCCAGGTGAATAAATAGTGTTTATATTGGATGTTTGTTTGTGTTTAAGATAAGTTGAATTTGCCTTGTTTTTAGAATGTATGTGAAATTTTTATATATAAAGGACTTTTTGCTGTCTACTGACACACAGATTATCGTATTTCGATGTCTTACACCCTCTAGCCACACATACACTTGTCCACACAGAGACTATTAGTATGAAGGATTTACACCCTAAAACCTTATATACACATGCACATACCACACACACACAGATTATAAGGCCTCTGCGGTTCTATCTCTTACACTCCCTGTGTTCCTGTTGACCCCGGGGTCCTGCCACACAGCGATAGGAAAACTAAACTGTTGACTTTCTCCTAGATCACATAGCAAAGAGGCCCTATGCAGTCCAGCCGCATATTGCCTGAGGCCATCAGGATTTCTGTGCAGTCAGGGAGTACTCAGATGGTTACCCAGCGGTCCTAGCAGCGAAGTGAAACGCTACATCTTCTTTTGCCTCTACCCTCATTTTTTTGCGTCTATATTCATTTGTCACTGAACATTTACATTTTTTTCTTTTTTACTTACCTCTCAGAAGCCTGAGCCTGTCCTGTTTTATGCCTAGCCTTAAAACAATTAGAGGAAGAAATGTATAGTTTTTCTTGGCTATTTAGTCTTTTTGTTTACTGTCAGAATATTTTGACATGTTAAAGAATGTAGGAGTTGAAATTACTTCAAATTGGGCTGCTCTCTGTCTTTTCATTCCTTAAAGTCCTTAAAGACGAATGACTAAACCTCTCACGCTATCTCTAAGAGAGAGCCCAGTCACCTGATGGAGAAAACTCATTTTGTATCCGCAATCTTATTCTTTCAGTCATTACTCCCAGATTGAGACCACAGATGGGGGTAGGAATGTAGATCGATGAGAGGCTTGCCTTTTGGCTCAGCTCTTCTTCACAACAGCAGACAGCAAACAGCCTGCATTACTGCAGACATCGCCCCGATCCGCCCGTCAGTCTCCTGCTCCATACTCCCCTCACCTGTAAGCAAGACCTGGAATACTTAAAATCCTCCACCTGAGGCAGCACCTTGCCCCAGACCCAGAGAGGGCATTCCCCCCTTTTCCAACTGAGGACCATGTCTTTGGGTTTGGAGATGCTGATTTGACGATCACGACCTGATGAAGCCAACAGGACCACATCATCTTCAAAAAGGAGAGATGCAATCCTGGGGTCACAAAACCAGACTCCTTTTGCTTCTTGGCTATGCCTATAAATTCTGTCTGTAAAGGTTATGAACAGAATCAGGGACAAAGAGCAGCCCTGACAGAGTCCAATTCTCACCAGAGACGAATCTGACAACCAACAATACAGACCAGCTCTTGCTCCGTTTGTACAGGGACTCAAAGTTCCCTTGTTAAAAATTTGAACTTCCTTTTAATAAATATTCACATCAAGACCAATCTGAATTTCCTTAATAGGTAGTAGTTTCAAGAATAAGAGATGTGATTTTAATATGTCTGAGCTGAAGCGACACGAGTCGCATCTCCGGTCTCAGCTACACACTCAGGCCTGTCAGGAAATTTAAACAGGTCCAGTAACTTTCACTTCCTCCCAGGGGACAAACATCTCAGCTAAAACAACATGGCATTACACAGCGCCATGCAGGCTCGGCTCACCACTTCAGCACCTCGTGCTATCATTTTGTGTAGTTAGCAGACTCGATTATGAGACGCCCTTGTACTGATGCAGAATAATTTGCATTAATGCAGAGATGCATCTTAGAAATGTGAAATCTTCTACATGTGTAATTACTACTGGTGGGTATTAATTGTGTTCATATCCGGGATTCACTCTTTTTAGCCCTGTTTTCATCTCAGTAATTTCAGGGGGGAGATGTTTAGCACTAATGTGACTAAATGTTCCACTAACATCCTGATTTGGGCATAAATGAAGAGAGCAGGGAGAGTAAATCACAACAGATAATCACGGGACTGAAATCCACTGAGTCGGGAATGATTTACTCTTATCATCTTCCTCTATTTTGCATTTAGTTAGTTGATCCAGCATTAACACAGAATATTAATAGAACAGCTCTAATTTAGTCCATATTATTTTTTTTCCATTGAGAGTTTGTAACATGAAACATTTAACTGATCTTGTCTAATCAGTTCATTTTTTTAGACACAATTTCTTACCATGTGGATGTTTTGCCTTTGCTCTACACCTGTCTGATACGGTGCCTCTTTCTCCCTTTCATTGATTTCTTTCGCTTTGTCCTATTTGTTTTTTTTTCTTCCATGTGTATTTAGTTTTCTCTTATTCGGTGTATAGTAAGTGGTCCCGTCCAATCCCTTCTTTCTCTCATTATGGGGTTCTCTCCGTTCTCTCTCATCTGAGTTGCTGCCTTCTCTTTCATTCCAATCTTCAGTGGAGAGACGATGCTCTTGCTCCCAAATCCTTTCATTTGGAGGATTACTAAAGTGTGGCTTGATATCAAAGAGGAGGGAGGAGAGGGGGCAGGAGGAAGGAGGGGAGAGGTAGAGCAGGGTAACAGAATTACAATGCAAAAGTATCATAACACTCCTACATAGCAGCGTAACGATAGCTGAGGTCATGATTTGCTTCAATATATGATAGATTACATTGGATTAAAATAAATATGTAGGATTTATATGTTTTAATGGCATTTAGCCTACACAAATGAAACAAGTTTATGTATTATACCAAACTATTAAAAAAAAATCTATATGTATTGAGTCTCTTAGCATCTAAACATTACTGTAGTTTATTTTGCACTCAAAGTCCTTGAAATATTAGCATTAGGCATTATATATATATATATTTATTATTTGAAACAAAATATATGCTAAATAAGCAACAGTTAATTTCAACGCATCAAGTCTATGTGGTTTACGTCCTTAATAAATCAACTCCATCAGAGCTGTGTGGAGGTAAAGAAGTGCTGTGATTCTGAGGTACACATTAATGAGACATTTCTGAGAACATTTGTTTCATGATAAAAGTAAATGGTGATAGTTTGTGTGTTTTAGTGAGACTTGTTTCCTTGAATATCAGCATCACTTGAAATATGCTGTAATTTCTGAGAACTCATCACAAAGGTTTGCGTAACATCCAGCTGTCCCCACTAGAGGGAGACATAGGCTCATTGGAGCAGCTCTGGGGTTCCCCAGCAGCCCCCCCACCCAACCCCCCGAACCCCCGGGCCTGTTCGTCCAGCCCCAGAGCAGGTGCCCATGTCTGGGCCTGTCTGGCCCTTCACCCCCTTATCTGATTAATACTACTAATCCTGGAGGCGTTCCTGCCACCAGACTGGCCGTTTTCTTGCTTGGGGCGGCCAGGCCACGAGGCATGGTTATGGGTGCCACTTTGCCAATATGGCCCTTTGGAACTAAAGGGATGTTTGAGCTCCAGCTTAGTTTTCTGCTTTCATTTGTCTACGTAATAAAGAAAGGCCAGACCCTTTTATTCTGTTGTGTCGTTTTTATGTGTTCATGTGAATCCATTCATTTTGCCCTTTTATTTCCTTTCAGCCAATTCCCTGGAACATCACTACTACAATGAGAAACTCCATTTCTGTGAAGGTAAGTTTCCAATACAGAGATTTAACGCATTTTATTTTTCATATCCACTGTTTGTTTTGGCCCTGATTATCTTACCAATGGATGACCATCTTCCAGAATGCTGTGCTTTAGTCATTCAACCACCCTACTTCCTCTCTCTGCTCCCTCTCGCTCTGCTTTTCACCCAGTGGTGGAATACAAACACCCTTATCAGGAGACAAACACTCATCCCCCTGCCCTCCCCTACCTCCTGTCTCTTATGACCCCCCCACCCCACACACCCTCATTTGCATGCATCTGTTTACATCCTCTTCCCACTCAGTCCTAATAGAGAACTCTACTCCATAATGGCTCATTTCTGTAAAGGTGAAAACAGACTGTAAAATAAACAGATAGGAGGCTGATTTCACCACATTGAACACAGCAGTGCTTTTCCTCCCACTTAACTTTTTGAATATGTGTGGGCGGAAGCAGATGCACAAATTCAATTAGCTGTTGTTTTTTTTCTTCCCTATATACTTCCTTCCCTCTGTTTAACCACTAGAGATGGGGAAATGAAAGGGTTGGGAAATTAAATCGTGTGGTTTGTGTTGAGATATGTGCTGTAAACTGTGAGGTTGCATTTGGGAGATAACGCAAAAGCACCAAGTCCTCACGAATAAATATTTGCTTCTCCTCAAGGATCTATTTGTGTTTTTGAAGTGACATTTTGTTTTCAGTAGACTGTTTTTTTTTTCTACCTAAATGTAACTTAATTCAAGTCTCATAGCTCCTGTGAATAAGAATAAGAAGTACTTGTTTCATAAGCGCACAGTAAGATTTACATCAGGCTCTCTATGGTAATATTTACAGGTCTAAACCAGATTTTATAGCCATCAACACGCTTTAGATGTGATACAGCAAGCACACTACCTTTACATACTTTGATCATTTCATTAAAGTTGTCTATACTTTTCTGGGTAAAGCTAGGTTTTTGTATTATTTTGACTTTAATGACATTAGGGATTTTACATCTACGTAAAGCCGTTTATTGAACTTCTTAATATTTGAACTTAAAATGGACCGTGTCCCCAGACATGGTCTTTGCTGCAGAAGTTTAAAAAAACCTGATCAGACATTCAATCATAAATTTAGTGTTTGCCATAACTTTATTGTGTTTTTGTTTGTGTTTTTTTTAATCTGTTTTCATCTTCAATATTCACCATATTTAAATAAAGAAAGTGTCACATGCGCGTCTTACTGCTCTTCTGTGTTAGATTTGTTCATATGGAAATTAGTTAACTAACTTCAGGCCTGTTTGAAAACTTTAAAAGGTTATTTCCAGTTTGCTTACAATGGAAGATGGGTGTATGTGATAGCTTTATAGTTAAGAGTAGTTTTCCAAAAAAAGGAAATGTTTAATGGTTAGGTAAAAAAAAAAAGTCTAATGTTCTAATTATTGGCAGGAGCAAGTTAAAAACAAATATTTAAGTGTTAAAGTTGTTCCATCCATCCATCCATCCATCCATCCATCCATCCATCCTATTCTTACTTCCTTCATCTTGTTCATCTTTACATTAATCACTAACTATCAGTTGAGATACGGTACACTCTGCACAGGCCACCAGTCCGTCACAGGTCCACACAGAGGCAAAAGATCCAAACAACCACACATAGTTAAAGTCTTTGTTAAATACACTTTAGAAGCACTAGTCAACACAGTGTCCATCTTTTTGGACTGGGGAGAAGGCCGGAGGAGCCAAAGAAAACCCATGAGGGATGGCATTGGAACATGGGATTGGAACCAGGAACCCTATTCTTGTGAGGTTTATCAAACTATCAAAAACCATAAATGCCTCGTTTTGTATTGAAATTAACTTCGAGGGGAAAATCAACCACTATTAAATTGTTGAAACCAGCAACTATCTTGTCTTTTTCATGCATAAATGAGTTAAATGATTCTATGTTAAAAGGAATTAATGATATGCAGTTGCTTTTCATGTACCGTATTTTGCGCACGAAAAGACGCACCGCATCAAAAGGCGCACCTTCAATAAATGACGTATTTTAATTATTTTTACATATATAAGGCGCATCGCATCATAAGGCGCACCTTTAATAAAACGCTTCGCATAAGGCGCTAAAGTAGAGGCTGGAGTTACGGTGCGTTATGCATCCATTAGATGCATAACGCATCCATTAGATCAGGGGTCGGGGACTTATGGCTCGCGAGTCACATGTGGCTCTTTTGACGACTGCATCTGGCTCTCAGATAAATCTTAACTTATATTCCTTAACACGATATGTAAGAAATAATTCCGCTGGAAATCACAGTGTTAAAATAACGATCACACTGTAACTTAGAGCTTTAGCTGCTTGGGCTGTTTCCGCAGAGATTTTGACTCTTACAAAGATCATCGCTGTATGAAACGATGCCACACTCTGTGATATTTCCTGACAATAGAACGCTAGTCGAGTCGCGGCTGCTTACCGTAACTGAGACCTGTATGCGTTTTAATACTGGGCCATATACAAGGCGCATTGTATTATTAGGCGCATGATCAGCTTTTGAAACGATTGAAGGCGTTTAGGTGCGCCTAATCGTGCGGAAAATACGGTATTTGATTTAATCTAATCATTCCAGTATTAATTGGGATCCAGCAAAGTTCATGAGGTCCTGAGATGAAGTGCACTTTGAAGCACCTGCTGTATGTACCTGTGTCTGTCTTTTCACGTGTTCTTTATTTCACTTCATCCAACTGGAATCTCAACCGTCATAGAAAGTGCAAACCTTTTACCGTTTCCAGTTTTTGCTCCCGCATTCGTCTAAATTCCCATCAGTGCCTTTGTAGAAGAATATTTGTCCTGTGGTTAAGTGTTAAGTCACATGAGCTCCTGACCTTCTCATGTTTTTACTCTGTAGCTCGGGGCTATTCGTGGACCCCCAGGAACCGCCGACCAGAAAAGCTACGCGATTCGCTGAAGGAGTTAGAGGTAACCGCCTTCTCCATGCTTGCCCCTCCTTTGCAACATCACTCCTGGCTTCTTCCTCCCTCTGGGGATTTTTTGAGTTTTCCCTTTCCGTAACGGCCGATTGATTAACAAATAGGGGCATTCTCTGCCTGTTCCCCCTCTCCCTTCACTCTCCCTGTCATTCCCGTTTGTTCTTTGCTCTCCCTCTCCTCTCTCATCACCTCTCTTTCGGCTGAGCTCTGTCATCGAGGGGGATATTTGAGGGGATCAGGGGGCTGCAGCCGCACCCCCCATCTCCTCTCTTCCTCCTTCCTTCCCTCACTCTTCCCTCATTCGGCCCCCCCCACCTCTTTCTTCTCCTCTGTACTTGTGGCAGTACAGACCTAGCTTTGTTTGCTGGGACCTGTCTGTGGCTGTTACACACTCACACTCACACACACACACACACACACACACATGCACATGCTCTCCACCCATCCACCTCCCTCCTCTCACCCGTAACCATTGTCTGAAACCAGAAACACCCCAGCTCACCTCCACACCTCACCCACCTCCTCCTTCTCCGTCCTCTCTCCTCCCATTCAATCACCCCAGCTGGGTTAGGAATGTGGCAGGAATGACTGACCTTACACTCACACACAGAGACACGCACACACACAAACACACAAGCAGTCGTTACCTGTATCCTTTTCCAGGTTGCTCCCACCCCTCCATGAATTAGAACTGCTCTACTGACCACCTGTGGTGGTAAGTGTCTACTGCTGTGTGCTACCAAGACGACCCGTGCACCTAAAACCAACACTGGGACACAGTTTTTGTTCAGTGTTGCATCTTTTGTTGAGGGAAGCCGATGTCATTGATAATTTCATTTTTTCCAAGTCGCTGTACTTGTTTAGATGTTTAAACACATTTTTGTAGCTCCCTCTGTTTGTTTAAAAGTTCTGTTGTTCATCTCTGGTCATTCAGGAGCTGTTGCAGACCAACACCTGCGTTCACACCAGATGGAGAAACAAGTACTGCTGCCAGGTACCCCCCACCCCCACCCCCACCCCCCCAGTCCAACAGCTATTGTGTGCAAACACACTTGGGCACACACAACAACTCTTCATATGGAGGAGCACAAGTTCTTCTCAAATGGTGGGGCTTCTCACCCCCCTTGATATGGTGAATATGTGTCATCCTTTTCCGACTGAGAGCCATGAAGCTCAGATTTGGAAGTGCTAATTCTCATCCCCACCACTTCACACCTAACTGCGAATCGCTCCAGTGCAAACCGAAGATCACGGTTCGATGAAGCCAGCTGGACTACGTGGTAAAACCTGATGGAGTTCACCTCCCACTCAAAACAAATCCAACTTTCTTCAGTGTTTTTTTTTTTCAATTTATAAGAATTTATTCAAGTCAGAAATTATTGAAATTGTGTTCCGGCATATTAAAATTGGTTTCTTAATTGACAAATCAAATAATTTAATATAACATTAGAAGCTTAAAATCCCTTTTCATTGTTTTGTAGGCTTTGAGTTTCCTGATCAAACTTCTAATTTGTCTTTTCAACCAGCAGTTTGAGCAACTCTTGCTGCACCTTAACTCTGATCTCCCTTCTCAAATAACTTTCAGGTGTCAAACATCTGTACAAACTTCCAAAATTAGCACCACTTACTGACACTTTAGGGGAACAGTCTTTGACTCGTGACTCTCCATCAGTTGTGACATTCAGAGATTTTTCATTGTGTTTTTTTGTGTGCCTGTGTGTGTGTGTGTGTGTGTGTGTGTGTGTGTGTGTGTGTGTGTGTGTGTGCGCGTGTGTACCCTGTGCGTCACCCTGCAGGTGATGCTGAGCAGTGGAGTGTTGGTCACCCTGACCTTGAGTGGACCTCAGCTTGAACATGTGTGTATAGACCGCACACTTGTGGGCCGACTACCAGCCAACACGGTGACTGATGGTTAGTTATTGACACATGCATAGTGCACTAAATGTCCCTTTAAGGCAAAATCCAGTTTTTTTTCCTTTTCTTTATTAAAATTTCCACTCGTAAATTGGTGTTAATTACTGAGAGATCTAAAAAAAAAACCTTTGTAATTTTCCCCCTAAACAGGGAGAACATTGTGACTGTTAACTACTAAACTGTGATGTAATGATCGTGAACAGCCGTGTGAAAGTGCCCGTACTGTCAGATGACGTGTTGGTAAAATAGAGAAGATAACTAGTGTCTCACACAAAGAGTATTCCTACTGTGGAATAACACCTAAATTGTGGATAATTGTGCTACAGCAATGTCTCTATGCTGGATGACAATAACCAAAGGGTGGCACTAACCTGACTGATTGACCTGATTTGATCAGTTAATCTGAAACTTTTCATTCATTCATCATTGCAGATGCAGCCTACTAGCCCGTTACTGCACCAGGAAAGACTTTGCTCCACGTTGGTGCAATCTCGGCATTCGCTGAATTAAATTATGGTTTATATGTGACTCAGATTTTCCTAATGCTCATTTAAATTTTTGGCAGATTTTTTTTCATAGTGAAATTAACAAGGACTGAGTAATGACCACAGCAAACAAACATACTTTCTGCGAGGTTTGCTTCAGGTGTTTTAGTATTTTAACAAACACAAGAGTATCTACGATGCACTTCCTCCCCCTAAGTCAGCACAGCCCGTGTGCTTACACCTGCTCTCCCCACTTGCAGCTTTACACTCACTACACAGACACCACACTCCCCTCACAACTTTGTCACGCAAACACTCCCACACAAGCGGCGACTCACACACATAACAGGTGCCACAGGTGAGCCAGACGACTCTGCTAGCTAATTGCGGGCAAATCCTTTTGTGCTGTGTGTGTCCAGGGGCCTTCCCTTAAGAGCATCCATCAGTGTTTTTCCTCCATTGCGCGTTCCTCCAGGGAGCTCCGCCCCCCCCTCGTGCTGTGCTCCCTCGCTCTGCAGACCTGGCAGGAGAGAATAAGAGGCTGTGGACACCGGCCCAAATCTGCTAATTATTTCTTTCTTTCTGTATCAATTATTTGTTCATAACACCGCCCTCCCCACTTCCGCCTGGGGTCTCAAGACGCTTGATAAAGCCCCTATAGTGCACACACACATACACACATGCACACTCACAAACACGGATACATTTATGCACAATTTTGTCATTACACACATACATAAGTCATTACATACACACTTTTTTCCCATTTCTTTGGCAGAGACGGACAAATACAATATATCCACTCACATTTACACACAAAAAACACTGGAACACGCATGTACATGCTCTCATACGTGACAGAACACACACACACACACACACACACACACTTATACACAGGTACACACGCCCCTCCCGCTGCGCTCCATTCAAAGCCTCAGAGGCACTAATTATTAGAGTAATGGTTGTGAGCGAGTGGGTTCCGGGGATTGTGTGTGTGTGTGTGTGTGTGTGTGTGTGTGTGTGTGTGTGTGTGTGTGTGTGTGTGTGTGTGTGTGTGTGTGTGTGTGTGTGTTTGGCAGGGGGTGGAGGGAGGGCTGGAGTAAGTTAGAGGTTCTTACATCTGCCACTTGTTAAATTAGTCTGAGACGATCAGAGTGGAGCCCCCGACCAGATCCTACTGTCCAACACATTTACAGTGTACAATTATTGAAACAATTAAAATGCAAAGAAAAAAAATCCTCTTGTGAAAAGCTAAACCCAGTAAATATTTGAAATTATTGCGTGAGCAAGGACTGAAACCTTTACTCAATTATCAAAGTAGTTGCCTATTATTATTTAGTTTTTTTCCCCCAAACAATTAATTGACTAGATATTGCAGCTCCAGTCAAATCTTAAATTAAACCATAAGCTGCAGTGTAATACCAGAATTCATTTTAATTTTCTGGACGAGATTTGTCAACTTTCTAAAGAAAAAAAAAAAGCTTCTGAGCTTGTGAATGCCACAGAAAATCCCGTTCCAGATTTGCATGGATTCAACTAAATGTCAGGCCTGGTTAGTTTTGTATTATTTGAGACATGAAGCAAGTGCAGCCAGGTCTATTTTTTGTTTTAAGAAGCAGGCTTGTTGTTCTGCGTTTAACTTTGCAACCCAAATGCCGTCTAGCACTGCGTTACTACCTTGAGCTCTGATTGCATCATACCAAGCAGCAGATTACAAACATTTTACACCATAAATGTATTACTGGCTGCATTTGGCCGATGGCTGGGCCAAACTGTGCATATGCTCCACGATTAAGCATCCTTAAGTGATTTTTCATAGCAGGTTTCATTTACCCATGTTTAAATGTGCTTTGCTTAAGCCCATTGGCCTCTTATGTCAACATGCTGCAGAGGAGATGGCATTAAATGGATTTAAGGGACTCTGTGTGTATGTGTGTGCTTTTCTTTTCGTCTGTGTGTGGTGAGCGCCAGTGTCTACTTTAACACATTGCTTTGCCTTTTGCATGTGGGTGTGAATGCATTTGCACATGTGTTGGTGTATAAAATGTGGTTGCAGGCTCGGATGTATGAATGCACATGTAGCTGTCTGTGCCTGTGATTATGGAGGCACTTTATATGTATACACTGTGTGTGTGTGTGTGTGTGTGTGTGTGTGTGTGTGTGTGTGTGTGTGTGTGTGTGTGTGTGTGTGTGTGTGTGTGTGTGTGCGTGCTTGGGTCATGCAGGTCTGGCTCTTAAAGCTCAGTCAACCACCTGGTCCCAGATTGGGCCACAGCCTGGTTTCAGATCCCCTCCTTCATTTGGAAAAGAATGGGATTAATCTTAATCCCGTTTATAGACACCCATAGAGATCAATACTAAACTGCATTTAACTTGATTTATCAGTAATCTATCACAAAGACGCTTACTATTGCATTAAACGTTGTTTCAGAAAGCTAAGGCTTTGTTAATGGCTGTATTTTATTTTAATGGTTTAAGCTTTGAACCAGTTTTTGTTACAAAAGCTTTATAATCCAACCCTGTCAGACTGATTCAACTGACCTGATTTAAGATGCTAGTTTTTCTGTATTTCCAGGCTGTGTTTCTCTTCCCCTGTGAATATTTGCATATTCATTTAAAATTTTCACACAACAGGATGATTTCAAGCATAATCATACCAATACCCTTCTGTTTATAAATACATACGTGCCATGGTTAATTGCCGGTTACATTTTTTAACTCGGGGGTGCAGCCTCACTTGTTCAACTCAAAGCAGGATATCTGAGAGACATGTGTAACAACCCCCTCGTTTCCATTTAATTGGTTTCATAAACAGATTAATTTTGAAGGAGAGGGGGCTTAATTGCTAATCATCGTTTCCATGCAGCTCCTGAAGAGTTGAACACGATCAAGTGTGTTCTACTTTTTAAAAAAAATAGAATGCTGACAGGAAGTGAGGAGACACAAAAGTGTGAAGGCAGTGGAGAGGAGCAGAGTGAACTAGGTGTGTGACGGAGAGTAGAAAAACGACGGGAGCGCAGGTAATAAAGGGAAACGGTACGACACCAAGCTGATTAGCAACTGTACTGCTTGATTCAAACAAGAGAATGGATGTAAGAATGTTCATTTTACTTCCAGCAGCATTAAAGCCAAATACCTGAGAGATTCATGCAACCTTGCCACAAACTGAATAACGGCAAGAATCTCTTCTAATTCATGTCTTATTAACAAGGCTGTTTACAGAAGAACAAAAACAGTGCGCATGTGAGTCGCACAGCCGCTTTGAATAGAAGCGTCTGCGAAGTGTAACGCGTGTACCCCCAAAAGAGTCTTCATCAGTTTCCAGTGACAGCTGCACTTAGTTCAGCAGCCTTCAAGGATGCTGCTCACCTGACACCGAAGCTCCTGGATAAAAGCAAATGCCAAAGTGTAAATAATGAGAAAGGATAGTATTGGACATGTTAATACGTTTAAAGCATACAGTGTTTTAAATCCAGGACGTCTTCTGTGAGCACATCTTAATTTCCTGTTTGTCTCACATTGGCAAAAAAATACCAATGAAAAGAAAATTGTGTTTAGCTTTATTTTTTTGTTTTTTATATATAAATATTTGCTAAAAAGCATGTGAATTATTGGTCTTGATTACTCATTTTAACATCTGTTTGGGCGCCCTAATTTTCTGTCATGTAAAGTTTAGATCAACGGAAAAGACCTATTTTTGTGTTTTTTGTTTTGAATTATGATATCAAATGTGGGTGATGTCATTTCCAGCGGTGCTGAGTGATCGGCTGATTCTGCTGTCCTTCCTGGAGCAGAGCCAGGTGGCTGCAGTCTACCTGAACAAAAAGAACCAGGATGCTGTGGAGACTGGCGGGCGAACAGACAAACTCTCACCATCTGAAATCAAGGTACAGTTAAGCATGTTGATGGTGTGTGTTTTATGTCTGTTTTTAGGTTGATGAATGTGAGGAAAAAAAGCTCATGCAAAAAAGAAAAGCTTTAAAATGCCAGTCGTTCTGTATCACTGCCCAGTTTCTTTCTTTGTTTTAACCAATTTGCAACATTTCCAAAATGTTTTATTTGGATCGGGGTAACATGTTCCTCCAGTAGGCATGATACCAAATTCTAAGGATCCTTTATACCAACATGACAAGACATCACAAGCTCTGCTAACAGTATGAAAAGATATACATTTCTGGTAATCCTGTGCAGCATGACATTCAGATATTGTGAGAATTATGTGGATGGATGCAAGTAAATTTGGATTTGAATAGATTTGTTTTAATGAAAGTAAGGGAAGGGGGGTAATGAGTAAATATAAAAAAGTTGTCATTTATCTTGTCTATATTTGCATGATTAATTTATATTTTCCTTTACCACATCTCGGAGGTATGACAGACAGACAGACAGACAGACAGGCAGGCAGGCAGGCAGGCAGGCAGGCAGGCAGGCAGGCAGGCAGGCAGGCAGGCAGGCAGGCAGGCAGGCAGGCAGACAGACGAGCCTTAAGCAAAACCTTCTCCTCAGTTGTTAGTCTGAAAAAGCCCAGTTTAATGTCAGTTTGTGCGAAAGTGGTTATAATGTGCAGAGTACTTCCTTCTAGGTCTAAGGAGTGAAAGAATCAGTCTGAACTCTTTTACTACATTTAATAATACCAGGACTGCTTCTGTCAGCAGAAGTATGGCAGCAGTGGAAAACACGTGGCACAAATGCTGGAAACCTCCCACCCTGTAAAAACAAGACAACAAAGAGAAGAATGGCAATAGACTTATGAATATCCGACTATTTATTATTGCCTATATGGCTGACCTTTCCTCATTACTAGCTGAAGTCTACTAAAATTAATGTCTGGTAACATCATAGTACTTCAAATACTTCAAGTACTCCGCTCTTGTACCGTCATTTATCTTATAACGCATGACTGCTTCACATTGGCCTGCTGTTGTTCAGTTTACCATCTAACTATTTACTGCATGTTCCCACAGACATAATCTATTTGGGAGAAGATTTTTGACGCATTCTTGTCATTAGAAGTATTTCTTGAACCCTGGCATAATCTCTGCAAGTGGCAGTCAATGTATTGTTGGTTACTATAATATTTATTGGAAAATGGCTTTCCCATAAAAGGACCAGCAGAGTGCCCGTTGCTATCTGCATATCACCATGTTTTTTTAGGGGAAAAAAAACCCAGAAAACCCGGTTCACCCTGATTGAACACTTCCAGTTTCTCATTAGGCTCAACACATCATTTAAGATATTATTTCCTTGGATGTGCTGTTTCTACGAACGTTTGGGTCCAGAATATATCATCAACATTTTAAAAACTTCCCTGGACACGACTTTGTTTAAGAAAACTTGTACATGTACTTTTCTTTCATTCTTTGTCCAGATACTGGTCTTTAGCTGGCATGTTTAGCAACACAGATCTCGTAAAAAAAACCTCCTAAATATCAAATTTCACGAGGACCTTCATGAGGAGTTTAAACGTGTCCAGGTTGCCTCAGACTCTGCAGCTTTCCTGTTCATGTCTCTTAACTTCTCATCTAAGAGTGTGCGGAGCCCAGTCTGATCTGGAGGTGTTTTGTAGGTGTTAGTAATAGATCTGATCATGTGCGCCCCGTTCGTCCCTCAAAACAGAACTGCACTGCGTCCTCCTTCTGTAGCTGGCTAACCGCTAACCCTGGCATTATCACATTACTGCCAGCCCTTTTGTTAAAGTGTGTATTTGTGTGTGTGTGTGTGAGAGAGAGAGAGAGAGAGAGAGAGAGAGAGAGAGAGAGAGAAAGAGTGTGTCTGTGTGTGTGTGAAAGCAATCGTTCTTGCCGTGTGCCTGTTTCCAGAAGTAGAGTCCTGATAAGGCACCCCCTTCACCACCACCACCACTCCATATTGCAAACCCAACACAGCTCTTTCGATGTACATGCACATGCATGCATGTGACCTGCAACATACACGTGTGCACATGCACACTCAGCTACCCATCCCCCATAACAAACACACACATGCACAAAAACATACACGTCGCCCTGGTCCAGTGGACTAAGCTGGAGAAGGGAGAGTAGGGGGCGTTAAGGGGGGCTAAACTAATCCGGCCCACAGAAAGTGGTTTTTGATTATTGCTGACCAGCAAACGCCAGCAGAAAAAAAATATATAGAAGAGGAAAGAGATGGGTGGGAATGGAGGGTGGAGGGGCCATACGGTGGGTAGAGATAGAGTGTTATTAACCCAGTGATTTTCAGATTTTTTTTTTCATCTTTTCTATTTCTAATCTGTCAGTGATCTTCTGTTCAGCTTTTTGGGGGAACTCTTTGTTCCCTTTATCATCACATGTACTTCTATCATTTTCAGGCATATTTTGTGTCCAAAGCAAATTTCCCCCCCAAGGGGGCAAGGAGGGCAGACATGGACCACTGAATCTGAAATCTCCTCTACTCATACAGCACAGCTTGTCTATTAACACATTTCTGCATTTTCTGGATCTTTTAAACCATTCCTTTTGTATTGATGCATTAATTTATTAAAGAAACATTCCCGTATTCCTGCTTCTGACAAAGTGCCTACTTATTGGGATTTTGACGTTACAACTGACTGCTCTGTTCCAAGCGTTTGTTTTGGTGTAAACCTCTCATTAATCTTACAAAATCTTCAATTATTCTAGTTTTTTTTCCTTGCTGATGTGTATTTTGGTTTTGCTCTTCATTCATTCATTAATTCAAGCATGTTTTATTCTTCAAATTCCCACTTCCCTAAAGCTGTAGTACATCAAAGCAGCCGTCGCCTCTCTTCACTTTTACTTACCTGTCTTTCCAATTCCTATCAGCTTTTTTTGATTTCCACCCATTTAGTCTTCTCTCTTTTTCCGCCTTCACCTTTGTCCTGCCTCGATCTGCCAGGTCGTAGCCACTCTCCTGCACCGTGACAGAGGTCATAGATACGCAGTTTTAGTGTGTGTATGTGTGCATGCGTCAGCCATTGTGCTTTAGTGTGTTTGCGTGACTGGAGATAGATTATATGAAAGGCCTGCAGGAATGGTGTCGGCTGTGTGTATGTGTGCATGAAGAGAGGATGAGCCATGTATACAGAAGGTGGGGTCAGAGTAAGACCTTAATTTAACCTCCTTCAAAGGTTTTTCTTGGTAGTTTAGTGGTGGGTGCGCCTCCACTTTTTGTCTATAAAAATGTGTTTTTATACATTATGTTTTAGATCAGTGGCTTTGCTGGCATATGCACTTGAGTTTGTGTACATACATGTACAAACTCATCAAACTCACAAATATGTGTCTCCACCCCCCCCAAGCGCCACGAGAGCTCATTACTGTGCATCTCTTTGTTGTGGCCCGTAGAGCGTGGCAGACCTTCCCAAAAATATGCACATCACTAAAACAACTAGCCTGACAGAACAAAAACGTGCACATACATTAATAATGGAGGATTTTTTTTTTGCTTAAAAAAAAATAACCTTCGAGATCAACAAAACAGGATGAGGGAAGGACAACAGAGATTTTTGAGGCTATAGATATAGACTTCTTAGAGCTGTCCATTGCTGAAATGGGTTGGGAACGTGAATCCTGAAGGATTTATCACATTGTCATATGATGCGCTGCTCTTGTCTTGCCCACGTTGACCCTCTTCTCAGTGCATCCTGGAACATTTTGTGTGTCTTTCTGTGTCCAGGTCATGTGTGTGGAGGTGAGTGGACTGGACCGAAGACTCCACCGCCATGTGGATGTCAACCGTCTTCAGGATTTTGCGCTATGTTGGTGGAACGTCGACGATCCCAGTGAAGCTGTGTGGCCATGGGCGTCCGCAGACACAGACAGACATAACCTCACCCTGATCAGCTGTTCACCGACTGAAGGCCTGAAGGTACACGCGTGAAAACATCTCCTGTCAACATGGACGTATCCAAAACAAAATGTGTTGGTTTGTTGATTCGTCCTTCATATGGTTTTCTATCAGTTTTTTAATTTTAATCAGGAACAGTGCCATAAATTAAACCTGGAGTTAAGCAAACACCACACCAAACGCACCAAAATGATGTTTCCTTTTATTGCTGCTTGAGATGGTGAAGTCTGTCTGTACAAGAGCTTGAGACTTACATAAGTAACATAAATCATTCCTTAAAATATTTCATTATATTTAAGACAATGTGAAAGCACGAAGTAGATCCTTCAAACAGCAAGAAATAACTGCAGTGATACCAGAGTGATCTACAGTCAACAATGTTTGCATTATTTTGCACCATAATTGTATATTTGTACATTTTTGCATTAAGATAACAACATACATCTTACATGCGTCATATATACAGAACAGATTAGTACCAAAATAAAAACCTAAAACACCTGCACTCACTTTGAACTAAAGAAGAGGTACAAGCGAGTTCTTGAACCTGTTGGTCCAACACCGCGGTCGTCACATCTGTGGCCATTTGCACTGTTTTGGATGGAGACGCTTCCCCATGAAGCAGAAGAAGACTCCTACAAAGGCTCATTTTCTGTTTGCATATAGAAATCCCCTCAGGTGACAGACGAGTCAGAATCCTCTTTACCTTTTTGAAATGTAAATAGTTTTCGAATAAACAGATTTGAACTAAACTGAATTAAGCCCATCTTTAAAATCCATTGTTCACGCAGCTACCTGACCCCAAAATAGCTGGATTTTGCTGCTAAATTATTTATAAAGTCTGACGCTTTTCCAACCATTTATCCAGATGAAACCGTAAGTACAACCGGTCAATCAATGACTTTATTATTTATGTATTTCTTCATGATTTTTCTTGGTCCCGTTCTTGACAGCAAGAAGAAAGTTATTTCTCGTACTTGGTAGATGGTATCGTAGACATAGTGTTTCAAATCTCATCTGGCCCGGGTCACACTTGGCTCTTCGTCATTCCAGAGGATGTGGCTGCTTATCCTGCAGCTACACCAACACAAACCAGGATATTAGACAGAAACCACATTAACTGGTAAATCCAAAATTAATTAGGGCTTGTTGTAATGAGTTGGTTTCTTGACTTAACTTCTTTCTTTCTGTATCCTGTTCTCCAAGGCCAACCGTGTCCAAATGGGAAGCAGTGCTTTTTCTCCCAAATATCTTATCCATTTTTCTCACTAGAAGAGTTTCAAAAATGTTTATGATTTACTAATGGAGCTTAAAGTAACATAAAACAAATAAAAATATTGAGGGTATGCTGACAGTAATCGCTTTAACAACATTCACCTGCTCGTTTCACGTGCTGTCTTCTTAAGCAGTTGCTCATTTGGAGGCTCTTTTGTATAAAATCATGCTAAATTGAGCATTTTTGCATTGGCTCAGGTATGTTGTGAGGATAAGCCATGCTAAATCTGAATGACTCTAACAAATAATTAAACACAGAAAAAGAAACAAGCAAAGTAATAAGCCTGAAAAAAAGCATATAATTGTCATAAAAATGTCTATGATGAAAGTTCCTAACTTTAGAGTTTTTTAATACCTTGTAATGTTGCTTTAAGCCTTGAAGTCAGTGACACAAATCACAACTGCAGCCATATATTTTTGTATTTCCTACACTTAGCGTGGCTGATCTGAGAAGAGACTGCGCTGTCGCGGATGGGATTGGGGATGGTGCGTTAGTCAGCTCAAGGGGGGACCTCCATGTTGCACCTCCATGCATCACCATATGAAACAGGCAGAGAGCTAAGCTGCGGTGTTGCAGCAAGCCGAACGCCCACGCACGAACGCAGGCAGAGACGCACATCCTCGTGGCCTTTGGCAAAAGCCGTCCCAGGACCTGCTTCCATGTCAGTGTTGGATGTTGTGCCAAAAGCAGACGAAAGATACCAAATTACCAAACCAAACATTAATAACATTCCTTTTTAGTGTGATGTTGTGCTCTACGTTGGTGAGCACATGTTAAACATTCTCCACCGCAGAGACGAGAACCTGCAGGAGGGAGGAAAGATGAGCATTACCAATTGCACGCTAGGAAAATAAATTCACACAGGAGAGAATGAGGGAGGCATCGGAGGTGGTGGCAGGGGGGCTACATGAATATTGAAATAATCAAAGAAGATGTTTGTTTTTTTCTGCTTCTTGTTTTTGGAACGCTCTCCACATTTATCACACTCCCTCACCTAGTTTAGCCTCTGTCTCCTCCACCCCCCCTTCACTTCTCTCCTCCTTCCTTCTTCCTCGCTTCAAGAACATTAAAGTCTCTTCGTAGGGCTGCGGCATCGGGCTCTAATGAAAGCGTTTGTTGTCATTTTTCAGATGTGCAGTGTGAAATTAAGCGAGCAGTTTATGTAAGAGCCGTAGCGGGAATCAAACGCTGGGCACACATCGGGCGACGCCAGCTACTTCAATCACTTCAAGCTCATATATATGTTCCTTTTGTTCAGTTCGCTATCTGCCGCACTAAGCCAATTTTCTAGCCAGTCTCGGCATTTAAAAAAGTCTGATTTCTTTCCCTACGCGGTCTTAATTTGTATGCCCCCCCTCCCCCTGCCCTCATGCTGATAAGTGGAGCCATGGCATGCGGGGGGCATACACAGAAAACATACACAGTTAACATTTTTCATAATTCCTCCCTCCTCTCCACACAAACACACATGTACAAGCCATCATTTCCTTGAATTTCTTTCTTTAATTTTTTTTTTTTAAATCTACGTTTCTAACTTTTGTTGTTTATGTGGTTGCTTGTGAGTTCATGAAGACATGTTTTTCTGTTTTTAAACCATAGGACACTATGTTCCTCTAAAACACTATTACTATTCAGCAATGCACTGCAAACTAATTTTGACTATGAAAGGGTCGAGAGTGGGGTCCAAAGTGCAGGATTTAAGCCACAGCCTCTGCTGAAATTGCTGCTTTTACTCTTTTACGTTGAATTATACAATTATGTTCAGAGGCACCAGCTGCACCATTGAAGGTGTGGGGAATATTTTTGTCTCTCATCCCACAGTGCCTGAACATTTTCTCACATCAGTATTTCAACTCCAACCCTAATTCACATACCTAAAACTTCCCAGTCTCTCCCCCAGCCCCCCACCCCCTCCCCAAACAGTCCTCATCCCTCCACTCTCCTCCAAGTCCCTCCATCTTGCTCTACCCGTCTCTCTGTCTTTCTCTGCTCCGTGAGCTGGAAAATTGGCTTCAAAAGGCCACTGCTGTGAACAAGGGCCAGCCACACAGTTGGGCCCGTCCGCTTTATCTTTCACACCATGGAGGGGGAAAAGGGTGCCGGCAAGAGAGAGAGGAGAAGAATGGAGAAGAATAGTTTTGACCATTCACTGAAACCAATAACCAAGAGAAAGCTACTTACTAGAGGTCTCTCTCCATCTGTCTGTCTGTCTCCTTCTCTGCTCTTAGCTCTCTTTGCATCTTTCTTGCCATGTGTCCGTTTCCCTCTTTTCTGTCTTTTATTTTTTTCTATTTCCGCTCCTTCTCATTATCTTTTGTGTGCATTGCTATCTGTCTGCTTCCTTTTCTTATTCTTTGGTTTTTTTTGCACATCTCAATCGCTTCCCCTTATGTTCATCATTTTCTGTTTTGTGCTCCCAGAACAGTGGAAAACTGCACTGAAATGTCACAGGCCTTAGGAGTTCACAGCAAACAGAACTTTATTTGTTCAAGAAGCAAATTGGTTCTTGTCTAAGATGTCTGAATAGCCTCAGCTGGTATTGAAATATCAGTGAACATGTTTGTTAATGTTTAACTCATATTCAGACTGTTATGTTGGCGGGCCACTGTGGTTTCAGGGTTGCTATCGGTGCACCAAATGTGCTTAACTGATCATCATCTGATCAGTAAACCAGTAAACAGGTGGGAGGGTGTTTCACTGTTGACAATAACAGCTTTCTTTAGGTGCTTTTTTCTTCTTCATTTATATCAACTGTAACTGGTCTTATTTTAACTTAGTCTTATTGCAACTAAAGAAGAGTTTAATAATACAATGAACTGTGGAACAATTTTAATAGTTACTCAAACTTGAATTGAATTATATCTTACAATATTACAAATTACACAAGCTGCAAACACAGTTACAAACAAACATTGACATTGGTTATTATCATTATTATTAATAATAAAATTAGCCTTAATTGGGTTGATTATTGAACATATTACAATTCAATTTCAATTCAATTTTATTTTATTTATACAGCATCTATTTCAACACAAGTCATCTCCGGGATCTTTCCAGAGACCAGAACATGACCCACATCAATTATTACATAAACAACAGCAGGTAAAACCTCCCCTGGTGGGAGAAAAACCTTCAACTGAACAGTGAGAAGAAAAACTCTCCTTTAAGAGGGAAGAAACCTGGACCAGGACCTGGTTCACATTGGGGAAACACCCCTGCTGAAGACCAGATACATTAGTTTAACTATCTATCAGCAGCAGAACTAAGACTTCCATGTTTATATGACTGATACCTGGTTAGTTGGTGGACTACAGAGACCACTATATAAACAGGTGGAGACAGCAGACACTGAGGTGGTCAGAGGTGGGACTGCAGGTCAGTGGATCATGTAGGGGTCCCCCTGCAGCAGGTCTACAGCAGCAGATCCAGGATGAAGCTGTGTTGAAGACCAGCTGCTCCAGTCTGGTCCTGCAGCTGCAGCTGTGACTACTGGTCCTGACACACTAAGTTTACACCAACTAGATGTTTTACTGAACACAAACGTTTGAAGTTTGGTTTTAAAGGTGGAGGTGGTGTCAGCCTCCTTCACCCAAACTGGAAGTTGGTTCCATGGTGATGGTTCCTGATAGCAGAAGACCGTCCTCCAGATCTACATCTGGGTCTTCTAGGAACTACAAGTAAACCTGCGCTCGGAGAACTGAGAGCTCTATTAGGAACATATGGCACAAATTATTACTACAAAAGAAAACAAGATCTTTTGTACAATCACCATGATGAAATTTATCTCTGTTTCAAGAAGGGCTTTGTTTCATGTTTTGATTAAGTCTGTTAGTGTTTTGCTTTTGTAAACACAGCATGTAACTAAAAATCTGATAGAATATACACTGTTGAAACATACTATATTTAATGAAAAACTGTAGTATAAAAAATATAATACACTAATACAAAAGGAAAACTAGCTCCCATGAAAAGCAAGATTAAAAAAAGACTAACTGCAGGATATTTAATTTTCATTAGTTATTGAATTAGAAACATCGCCTGGTTTGGAAACCTCACCCATACCACGATTTCTTTACTCTGATATTGTGCAGCGATTCTTACTTTAGAGTTCGTTTTGAATTTGAGCGTATCATCTAACTTACTTTAATTGAGGAAATCTCAAATTTTGGAGTCCATTTACAGTAATATCGTGTCATAAGTTTAAAATATCCGGTCAACTGACCAGTGGTGGTTACTGTTGGATAAAATATATTTTTCTGTATACCTGCAAACTCCAGGAGTTTACTGTTGCAGTGTCTGCAGTATAACCTTAGCTGATGCTGCCCCCCCCCACCACTTTTTTTCTTTCCTTTGGAGGGTCAGCTGTCAGCGGACACAAAGCTGAATCAGCTGCATCTCTTCCTTCTGATTTTGCCGCACTGGCATGCTGGCACAGCGGGCAGTGGGCACCAGCAACCAGGCATATGATGAAAAGCTGAGTAGATGAGATGTTTTTGGGTCTGGGGGCGGTGGGGTCATGGTTTGTGACACTGAAGTAGGTGGTGTGATTCCTGTGACAGCATTTGGTATGGATTCCATGGACCCTCACCTGCTATGTGTTTGTAAGCCAGTTTATTTAATGCACGTTACACTTGGTCCCAGCAGAACATAGGAATACACCACCTTTTACCTAAATCAAGCCCTTCTTGCCTGCTGTCTCAAATAAACACACACATTCACACACAGTACTCACCCCCTGGGGAGCAGCAGGAGCTGGCTCTGAGGGATTATAGAGAAGAAAAAACCTTTCAGGAGGACAGTCATCTGCTTCTCTCCTGCTGTAGACCATGTGCAGGCAAAAATAAAAAAAAATTAAAAAAAAGAAACCTTCCTCCCTCTAAGTCCCTTTTTGGCAATGCCTGCCAAAAAACTGGGCCGAGCAGCTTTGCAAAAGGAAAAGAAGGCGGGCAAGCAGCCGATCCCCCTTTCTGTCTACACGGCGAAAAGAAATGGGCTCATTTAGCCAAAGCTGCCACGGTCAATGTGAGGCTCTGATAGAGGCTTTGGTAAGGTGAAATCCTCTCTAAGAAAGCTCTGTTAGTGACTGTGGAACTGTTAAACTGCTGTTTAGCACGTTCTGTTGTCTCCTGTCATCCACCTTCTGTTCCTGGTGTGATGTGGGCGTTTTATCAATAGTACCACCCGTGACACGGACCGTCTACTTCACTGTCAGCGTTTGTTTGCTTAGCAAGGCCTTTGTACCCACCGACTGGTCGCTGGCCAGCAGAAAATATTGTACATTCTGGGTTCACCCGTGGTCAAATAATTCCAAGATTTCCTTCTGTCCTCTGAAGAAGGCTGGCTTGTTGTCATTCTTTGGTGCTGAGCTCTGACTTCTCACACAGGTAAATAACGGGGGCTGTTTATCACTGGGTGCCAAGCAGTGGCCTGCTAGGGGAGAAGATGTTGTTGACCTTGAGTTAAAATGGAGCGCTTATCATTAGTGTTCTTGATTGACAGCTGAGTGTTTGTTAGCAGTGTGGAAGGCCTTATTTCCTCCACCTCCAGGGGGTTTGGAGCAGCTGCCATGCAGTGACTCAGTTCTCAATCTGTTTTTCTCTCCCTTGACTCTCTGTCTTTAGTCTTCTTTCATTGAAGAACAGATCATTTCAATTTAAAAACTCTAACATATTTAAGATCTAAAATTCTTAACCAGCAACAAAATAACAAGATTTGGTTGTGGTTTTTTGTTTTTGTTTGCTTTTTCTTTTGAAGTAGTGAGACGGAGAGTATATCATATTTGCAGCATCTCAAATTCAAGTAAGTTTAGATGTTAGAATAGTGATATCAGATTGCTGTTTTGCCAGATGTTAACATGTTGTTAAATTTAACTGCAGAGCCGTTTATGTCATCTTCATGTGACGATCGCTGGCTCAAATGGAAAGAACCATGAGAAAGGCTCTTCAGGTCATAGCCCTGCCAGACTTTGTTAGATTTGTTTTGGGATCGGTTTTAATTTTGTTACCTACTTGTTATGTGGTGAAAACTGGGCTCATTATTTCAGAAGATTTTCAGCTGATTGTTCCACATTATTTGTGTTGCAGCCAGCAAAAACACGAACTCAGTGGCAGATTTCCTGGAACGATTTGTGGATCTAAATTGTGACTTTACTTTCACCTGAGTTGACAGGACCATGAAGCACGTATAGAAAACGTATGAGTGGATAATCCGTACATGTCTTCGACAAAGTTACTAAACTATTTTATATTTTACACCCGAGATATCAAATACTATAAAATGTCTTCTGTCATATCTTCTTAAGTGCACCAACATGTTTACATATGTTGATATTGAACATTATAAAAAGCAGCTGAGGATGATGAAGACAAAATCTGCTTTAAAGTTTATAACCGATGATGTGCTCAGGTAAGTAGTTGGACAATCCTCTGGAAGTCTTTGTATTTGTATTTGCAATCCAGCCAGTCGCTGAGATGAGTCGTTCCAAAACACATCGACTCCCTCGCGGTGACCTTTCTTTCCCTCCCTGAACCCTGGATGTTTGTCTAATGTGTTTGAAATGAACTGTATTATAATTTAACTAAACTGAACCGTATTTCATTGGTCTACATGAAATTTATTTAGTTTATCTGGCTTTTGACTCAAAATGACTCTTTTTGTCAATTGGCACCATATAAATAAAAAGATAAAAGGAAATGGTTTGGAGTTTGTTGTGACAGATCAGATCAGAGTCGTTGAGAAGATGTTTAACTGTGGATCAGTAAAGTTTACTAATTGTCTGCAACTGCTGTGTCTCCTTCTTCACCT
This sequence comes from Xenentodon cancila, assembly GCA_014839995.1. Lineage (NCBI taxonomy): Eukaryota > Metazoa > Chordata > Actinopteri > Beloniformes > Belonidae > Xenentodon > Xenentodon cancila. Next base: position 2,671,705 of record CM026208.1, read on the forward strand.
TTACCCTGTCAGGTCCTTACCTCTGTCCAGACTGAAGGCAATCCCCTGGACTGCCGCTTCAGCCAGCTCCAGCACTACCAGATCCTAACGGTGGAATTACTTGCACAACCTCAGGGCTTCAGAGACGGCTCCTGTGCCAACAGCTGTGTGTATGAATGTGCACGAGGACGCTTCCACTGCCTGTCGGTCACACGCATCCCACTGCCATCACATCCCGTCTCCTGCTCTCGTCACCCCTCTGAGACTACGCTTCTCCTGGGCTTGAAGGACTCTTCCCTAGTCCTTTACGACCAGCGACGAGGGGTCTCGCTCCTGGTGTCCTGTCCTGTAACGCCCACCCTCCTCTCCTGTCACCCTGCGGGGGCTGTTTTCATGGTAGCGGGTGGACAGGACGAGCTGATGTGCTTTGACATGGGTTTGGCACCTGTAAGCATGGCACTGGTTGCGGAGGAGGTAGCCCCAGCAGCCACGTTGAGACTAGCACAGCACCTGCGCTGCTCTGGAGGCCTGGATGGACTGCAGTGGATGGCTGGCCTGGATGGAGGAGCAGGGGCGGCAGATACGCTGACACTGCACTTTAATGGGGGACCACTAGCAGCCTTGAGATTAAGACTCGGTAGGTAAAAGAAGATTCAAACGTGTTTGTAAAAAATAAACAAAAAAAAGACTGTTAGAAATTTAAGATATTGAAGTCAAAATACAAGATACAAGAAGTTAACGTGTCTATATGACTTTTTTCCTGTGCTGTAAGATGGGGAACAAAGAAGGGAAAAAACTGCCGTCAGTGCTGTGACTGTTACCGTTTTAATCCACAGACCGTTAACTAGGGTTCCTACAGAGGCGGGGTGAGCAGCCCGTATGTACCATGGGCTTTATGGGTAATTCACATGCTGTGAGAAACTAAAGGAAAACCTAAACTAGTCCAAAGATGGAGAAGCCAGGAGGATCTAGGCTGATTTCCACCAGTAAGGAACCAGCAGCTTTCTCGCGGTGCATTTCTGTTTATATCTAAAATTACTTGACTATTGTTCCAAGTGTCATCTGCTAGTGGGGGGAGATATTGGTGCAACCAAATCAGCGTATTCATAGATATCCATTCAGTGAATGTTGAATCACACCCAAGCCATTGTAAAGCAGTTAAACATTTTTCTGACCAAAATTTAGATGAGGTTTTATGGGATTAAAACCTGCTGTGGAACCTTTTCCCTGTTTAGTTTTTCTATATTTCTTTATTTCTGTTTCTCAGTTGGTGTCTGGGCCAATCACTATTGCATTTCTTTAACAGAGATCACAGACCTTCACAGTCACCTGTTTCTAATGCAAGTGCCGTCCTCTCTTTATCGAGTGCTCCGTTTTGGATCTAACGCTGTGTTGCTGTGTTTTCCTTGTACCTTTTCATTGAAGGAAGTTAATTTATTGACAGATAGGAAGGTTTTGCAGGAGTCACACTCTCAGAGGTCATTCAATAACCACCCCAGGGCACGAGCCCCCCAGGTGCATTCTGGGGTGCATTGTTCTGATAAATCATGTACAGTGGCTGCACAGTCTCACGGGGCCCCGCAGATAATGTTTGCCAATCAAGAGTTTGCAAAGTAGCCCCCCCTACCTTTTTACACACCTGCATGCACAGACACATTCTTACACACGTTCAACATCTTTAATTGCGATTCTGGAAAGATGATGTGACAGTGACAGACAACTCTGCCGAAGTTTGAAAGCGGGAGTGTGGGGGTTGGAAGGCAGAAGATGTGTGTTTTAGGGTGTGTGTTTGCATCTGTGCACAAGGAAACGGGAGTGTGTCTTCCAACAATAGCTTACTCTCCTCTGATCGTCTGCCAAGGTTTTTGATGAAGAAAGTCCCTGCATGCCTTTTCTCTATGATAATTCTGCACCCCCCTCCCGCCATGCACACACATACGTGTGTATTCTTCTATTTCTGTGCTTTTGTGCACACACACACATTTGCTTTCCAACTCATTTGTTTATTTGCTTGTGCTCCTTCTCTGTATTGACTTGTTTCATACGGCCCACTATATGACAGAAGAAGTGAGTCGGAAAGTGTTGAGGAAGAAAGACTTGGCCAAGCTCCAGGTTTCCTTTTTTTTTGTTCCCATCGGAGGCAAGCCTCCCTTGTGCCCACCCCCACCCCCTGCCTGTACTGCGTTATCTCATCTGGGCACACGTTGGCCGTGGCTGGGCCTGCACCCGTTCAGGCTGTGGAGGAGCATACCAGGGAATGTGCTGCACACCATGCCAGAGAAGTAGTCATTTTCACATAGGGATGGGACTGTTGCGCTTTTGAAAAGGGCAGTTATGTAACTGGCTGTACATCTAGTGGGGAATAACTTAAGAGAGCCCAAGCTGATGCATTTTTATTTGACTATAAAAATCAGACGTTTGCACTACAGGTAAAAGGTATCATAGAAAGTGGGTTTGTTCTGCTGCAAGGCAAGTGCTGAGTGGGCTCAGTGTAAAGCCACCTGGATAAGTCAGAAGCAGACTATTTGAGTCTAAACGGAAAAGTTTTAAATTAACTAAGATGTTTTATACTAGTTATTCCACTATAATGGAGGGGCAAAGTTTCCAGGATGTCTCCCCACTCCCGCAACCTGTAACGGGATGGAGCAGGTATGGAAAATGGATGCACGGATCAGTTTGAAGTTAGTTTCTCTCATAGCAGTTATCTATGGTGGAGTTGGTGGAGTTGTGTTCGACTGTCAGCCGGTCTAGAATGTACTCAGCCGTGGAGCCGCCACGGCGGCGGGGATGGACGCCGTGGGTCTCAGCTCTGCGGCTGTCGTTTGTGTGACCACCCAGTGCAACATTATCAGTTTACTTTTGGCTGGCTACATCCTTATCTTACTTATTAACAATACATAAACCTCGTTCACCTCTTTCTCAAAAATGATTGTACAAAATTGAAAAAATCCTTTTTTCAGTATATCTGAATATCCTCTGAGGTGAACTCTCACAGAAGTGTCACTTAAGTCTGCTCGTTGGTGACACACAATAGTAAGTGCTTCTTCTTCTCAGTTATTTGTTGTTTATGTGGTTTTGTGTTTGTCACGTGACTTAAAACTGATCTGGACAAATACGAATGTAGGCAGGTGTGGGAGAGAATCAACATGCAGTACAATGAGACATTGTCTGAAGTCAGAGTTAAGATTATAAGAGCGGTCAACACCCATTTCCAGGAACTCCCAGTCACACACATGCAGCACCCGAAACCACACACCAGCTCCTCGGCCGGCGTATTAGCCACATTAGCCCGCTCTTTAGGGGATTTGGGGGTTTGCTAATTGCTAGCTTGTCAATTTAATTGCACAATCCGTCTCACCCCACCCTACTCCACCCATACGCACACAGATACACACAACTCCTTCAGTCACTTAAATAAGAGCAGGGACTTTGTATCCCCACAGCCTGGCACATAGCGTTCACCGACACCATCCCAAACTGCTGCTAACCAGGTCCATAGTTTCTTAATTAAATAAATGTATCAGCTTATCTACATCAGAGCACAGTTTTACATGTTGCATGTGCCTTGAAACATGTCCACATTCTGCATATTTGTTGTTTCTTGCATCATTCAAGTTTCCAGCAACATGAACTCCAGTAAGAGTAGTAGCATCAGTCCGTCCAGCGTCTGTCTGTTTCCTCCATCTGTTGTACTGTACAAGGTGATGATTGAGTCGCACGGGGCCATAATTACAGGTAGCATCCAACACCTTCAATTCCTGTGTGTGTGCTCTGTAAAATCACAGACACATGCAGCTCGGCCCTTTTTAGGGACAAAATGACGACTTATTGTTCTCCCTAGTATTTAGAGGTCCTAATCTGTTCACACATTAAAGGCATAATCAGTCACCTCTGGTCCAAAGGCAGAATCAGTTATAGCTCAGATGACCTGTAGTAAAGTTTAAGATCACACAATTTACTCTGTCTTCAATATATTTTAAGAACTGTTCGCAGTATTGTGCTGCCAATGTTCCTCATTAATACTCGTATATCTGAATACAGTTATATGAAGCAGCATCAAGTCTCAGAGCTTTTCTGATGCGAGTTGATAATGAAGAGGAGAGACCTGCGGTTATTTGATATTTACACACATACACTGATATGCACAAAGTGCAAACCAGGGAATGAGAGGCTTTATGAGTAACTGACAGGTCAATGCCAATCCAACCAATTTAGTCCAGCCTTAGAGTTTAGACCAATCCACTGGACACATACTCCTCTTAAATAACGGCTGCGGGTTATTATTGAATAATCAGTGAAGCACCGGTTCTCCTTAATGCTTGAGATCTCTTAATATGATAGCGCATTCAAATATTGCACTTATATTTATGCTCCTTAAAGTCTGTGTAAAGCAGAAAATGTTATTTTCTTCCGTTTGTCACTGCAGACAAAAGTGTTTTATCATGTCAGCTAAGCATGAATAACACAAAAAAACGGCCAAGGATGAGCAGTGTCGCTGATCTGAGACCCAATGAATATGCTGATTGTCAGCTTTCACATCAACTTATATGCTAAAATGCATTTAAGTAGTGATTTTCTTGTCTTGTTGACCACTCAAAACACTTTACTGAATTAGTCACATTCATCCATTTGCACAGACATTCATAAAATGCTTTTTTTGTGTAAATATTGCAGAAATCCCTGCTACACATAGACAAATGAAGGATTCAGAGCAATGCAAGGTTCAGTAGACTTGAATATGTGGAATGGGGGGGCCTGGGCTCAAACTGCCTTCCAGTTCCAGAAACCTCATTTCTGAGCCTAAAGTAACCTGCACAAACTGAGAAACCAGACTCAAATCAGTTTATAGAAACCACATTGCCTAAATGTAAAATTAACAATACACATGGTTGATAAATACTTTGGTCTCTTTCTAACTTGCAATAAAGTAATAAAGATCACCAACACCCATAGATGGGCCTTTCCTGCTGACGGTGTGGGAGTTTGAGTTATAGTCCTTCAGCACAAACTAAAAGTTGTTTAACTGTTTAATTCCACTTAGTAAAATGTAGTCTTCAGTCTTCACATTCTCAGCAATTATTTACTAACGTCTGTGGCAAAGCAAATTTTTTTATGGAGAATTTAAGCAAAGTAGATGAATATGATCCAGCACCTTGACCAGAATGACAAAGACAAAGATACAATAACAAATGAAAATATCAGTAGAAGAAATTTGTATTTTATACATGGAACCGTTTTTGAAATGCAACATACAATTAACACGTCTTTAATGTTTGTGACAGGAAATAATATATGAACAATAATATCAAAGTATATTATTGATACAGGGCTCATATACAGTAAAGACCAAATAATTTTATCAGTTTAGTTCTCAGAGATTTTTTTCTGCGTTTAACCCTTATATTACCCTTTTCATATATATATTTCTCTTGAGTGTATTTTTTGCATAGAAACTCAACCAAAACTCTGACTCCATGTGACAGGGAGTCTCACGGGGGGACAGCTGGGTCAAAGCGAGCTGCTGCAGCAGAGACTGCGCTGTGCTCAGGTCAGAGAAGCGCTGGGCATCCTGGAGGCCATGGACTGGAGCACCATGGGAGACGAGTGCTGTCGAGCCTTGAGCTCAGTCACCAACCACTTGCTGAAGCTGCCGCTGAATGCGGAGAGGGAAGGTGGGTCTGGGACTCAGCCACTAACACGGAGGCTGTGATCCTCATTAAAGGAAGGTGTGTGCCAGTGAACGGAAGTAACGTTACGTTTTGTGGCTTTGTAACCACCTATCAGCTTTCATTGACACTTCATATCTACCTTTAATTAATTAATCTTTACTGGATACATTGACTTTGTAATAAAACCAGGACAAAATGCATCTACTTAAACCTTATGTGTGATGTGTCTTTATACTGATTCCACTTGAATGTTTCTGCTCGCTCTGCAGCCCAGCTGGAAGCAGCTCTGGGTGTGTTTTACGCTCCACCTGCCCCTCTCCCTGAAACAGTGATATTTGAGTACAAGGAGCCAATCAGCAAGTACGCCCGCCGCTTTTTTCACCACCTCCTGAGGTAACACCAGCCTCTCTGTGCTTTTACTGTGGTCTTAATTTGATGCACTAAGGGGAAATTTGCCTTATGCTCATCCTCAAGGGGTCAGCGACAGCTTCTCTGGAGCACCCATGCAAATAAAAATACCCAAGTAGTGAAACTGTTTGTTTCCTCATATTAGAGCTACAGATCAGTAAGATGAGATACATTTAAAGAGTATTTTAAGGCACTACTTGAGCAATTAATGAATGTAGGGTAAAGAATCAGAATAATAACTGTCCAAAAGCATCTTTCAAAAGTGACATCCTTTGATGAAACCATTTAACATGTTTTTTTCCTCTCACTCTTACTATTTTAAACATTCTAAAAAGAGAATAGCTTTTCAATGTCGTCACTCACCCGAATGCAGCTTTGAGTCATTCATAAAGCACACACAGACCTGTTTAGACTGTTGTTTCATTTTTTCCCTTCTGTCATGAGAGCCTTTTGAAATGCCTGTTTGACTGAAATAGACCCTGTTGTTCCCACACACTTCTGCTCGCTGCTCTCCATCCGGCAATTACCTCCCGTTTTCCCTCTTTTCCTTTCTTTTTCCACCTCTGCAGCGGAGCTAGAGTGCTGTTTGGCATCCCTCCTCCTCTTCCTCTCTTATCACCTACCTGCATTCTTTTTCTCTCCATCAACATTAAATGAAGCCCCCCCCACCCCCTCATACCTCCCCTCTCTGCTTGTTTGTTTGTCTGTTTGATTCATTTTGGCTGTAGACAGTAAAAGTTTCAGTGTATTGTAGTGGGAGACACAGCTTCCCCAGCTTTAATTCTGGATAATAAGAACAGAGCTCGCCTTTCTCAGTTCACGTATTTACAGTGTTTGACAGTGTACACAGAAATACAATTGTGTCTGTAGGCAAATCAGAGCAGAGACAAAAAAAAGCCCAGACTTTTTATTTTTAATTTATACATTTTCTTCCAAATAGCTTGCTTGAAGATCAATAATAGTTCTGTCTTTGTTTTGGGTTTTGTTTTTCTTTCTTTTTAAATGTTTCAACTTTTCCTGCAGGCATGAGCGTTTCGAGAAGGCCTTCCTACTCGCTGTAGATTTAGACTGTGGAGATTTGTTCATGGTGAGTAGAAGGACATTTTCATTTAAATGGCTGCGTCATTATTTATTTAACACAAAAATGTAACCTAAGAATGCAGCTGAATAATACTTGCATGTGTAGGAACGGTTGCTCTTTCACCTTTTTCCTTTTGGAGTCATTTGCCGGATCTGATAACTTCATTCCTGTTTTCCTTTCAGTCTCATAGTTATTCCAGAATCAGGACCACCTACTAAAACACATTTTCTCCTCTTCTCCTATAAATGTCTCAACTGTATGCAGATGATTAGTTTAGGTAGTGTTTATTGTAGAAAGTGTGTGTACAGCTTTATGATGAGTGAGCTTTATCAAGGACATAAACAACTTTATAAGTCAGGTGAAAAGAGCTTCATATAAAGGTTAAAGAACACGCAGAGATGTACTGAACACCTTTACAAAAGTACTCAGCTGCAGTTATTGTGTCTCTGTTTCAGAACTCGGATAAACTGGAAGTCCAGCTCTTATCCAGAGTTTAAGAAAGTTTAAGCAAATTAGTTAAAGTTAGTAAGTCAGTTAAAGTTAAATGAACCCAAATTTTGTAAGACAAAATGACACAGGCTGCCATAAAACAAAAGTAATGCTCACGATCACTTAAAATATAATAAATTAATTATGGATTGTTCAAAGAAAAAAAGTGTTTCACTATTGCCACAGGAATAAAGCAGGTGCATTTATGGAATAAAACTATAACGCCATCTCTTTACATTTTAAATTTCCAGCAGTTATTAATTTTTTACCTGGGTTTTTATACATTAAATGTGTAAAATGATGTTCATGTTAAATGTGATTACTGTAATAAAGAGAATTTAGATGGTTGGTTCACTTGCTGGAACCTTTTTATGTAGATGTCCTGCACTCTCAGTGGCTGTATAGCACATTTCAAATTTTAATTGTTTAAATGTTTATTCACTGCTGAACTCGTTGTTTGTTCAGATGACCTTTAACCCATACAACAGTATTTAGGTGTGTGTGTGTGTGTGTGTGTGTGTGTGTGTGTGTGTGTGTGTGTGTGTGTGTGTGTGTGTGTGTGTGTGTGTGTGTGTGTGTGCGTAACACGTCAAAAAGCAGGTGTGATCTCAGTGTGGGCCCCTGTCTTTTCACAACCTCCATGACCTCGCTCAGCGTTTCCTCTCCTCTCATCTTCACTCTAACTTGCTCTTTCTTCCACTCCACACCATAATGCTCCTGCGGGTGTCTGAGCCCCTTTTTCAGTGGGCTCCCCCTTTGGCCATGCTTCACCAACACCCTGTCGCACACACACACACACACACACACACATGCGCACCTCTTGGTTCCTCAATCACACTGATAGCACTGGTTCCAATTCCCTCCCTGCTAAGTAGTGCTGCTGCGAAGCCGAATTGAAAAGGTGGAGTTGAGTCTGTGAACCTTGAAAGGGGGGAGGGGGGAGGGTTGGAGAGGAGAGGGAAGGAAGGATAGGGGTTGTGGTGTAGATGGGACGTTAAATGATGGATTAAAAAAATAAAAATTATGAAGATGGCTCCTGCTTTTTCAAAAGGCACATATGCTCCAGAGAGCTAGAATCATATTTACAAATAATCTACATGTCATTATCATCATAAACTACAGGTCCTACTCATCATAAACTACAGGTCCTACTCATCATAAACTACAGGTCCTACTCATCATAAACTACAGGTCCTAATCATCATAAAATACAGTTTAATAATCATAAACTACAGGTCCTACTCGTCATAAACCACAGGTCTTAATCATAATAAAATACAGTTTAATAATCCTAAACTACAGGTCCTAATCATCATAAAATACAGTTTAATAATCATAAACTACAGGTCCTAATCATCATAAAATACAGTTTAATAATCATAAACCACAGGTCCTACTCATCATAAACTACATGTTTTCATCATAAATCACAGGTATCCTACTTACTATTAACTACAGTTCCTTATCATCATCAAACTACATGTTCTAATTATCATCAACTACGTTTTCTGCTTTTTACTTTGAGCTTTTAACCGTTTTGTATATAAATTTTAGAAAATTAGAATGCAGGTGTGAACTGTGGTGGCAGTGATGGGAATCTCTTTATATCTAGTTCAGCAAATACACCCGATTCTTCTTCTATCATCCTGACTCTGTAACAAAGTTAATGCTCATTCAAGCAGTTTCAAGCACTTTTATTTTTCCTCAGTGACCAAGAGAGCAGCAACTCATTGTCTGGCAAGAGAGAAAGAGAGTGGAGAAAGAAAGAGGGGACGTTGACATTTAACCCCTCTCTCTGTCCTTCCGTCTAATTGGTTGTGTTGTTGCTTTAACCTGCTGGTCGGCTGATTGGGTCGAGGTGGAGGGGGTTAATGAGGGCAGCCCCAACCTTCGCCAAACTCTTTGTAACTTACAAATTTCCTCACAGAACCCGAACGCACCGTTGACTCGATAAAATGCAAACATACACATGCTGATAGCATGTACACCCTCACCTCTTCCTAAATACTCAGCATGATACCCCCACCCACCCACCCCGCCCCCCAAAATCACTTACTCCCTACCCCCTCTAACTCATTGCATTGTTTCCTGGCTAACAATGGAGGCCCTTCAAGCCTTTTTTCTTCACCAAAAGAGAAAAAAGCTTTTGTTCAAATGAAACACTTTAGTGTCTGGTTAAATTGAGGGGGAGGAGGAATTGGTGGAAGGGTGTGGGGGTTTTTTTGTTTTATTTTGTGGAGGTGATGGAGGTTGGGGGTTACTGAGTCGGGGGTTTTTTTTACATAATTAGTGCTCTTCTGTTGCTCCCTAATTAGCCTTTAATGATGAGCTGATAATGTAACCAATTAGTTCATTCGTCAGTCGAGTCAGCTCAACAAGTTGTTTTCTTCCCTCTACTTCTTCACGATTCTTGTTCCTTTTATTTCTTCAATCTTCTTGAATTCTGCTTCCCTTGCTTCTCGTCCTTCTTGCTTCTTGTTTTTCTTATTCTTCTTGTTCTTGGTCTTGATCCTTCTTTGTCTTGATTGTTGTTCTCGTTGAACCTATTCACTTTCTTCTCGCTCTTTTTCTCTTCTTCTTGATTGACGTTCTTTGTGGTCTCTTAGTTCTTCTTCCTGTTTGTTGCTCTTCTTTTTCTTGCTCTACTTATTCTGTCAGTTTTTATTCTTGTTCTTATTCTTTTCCTCCTCCGTTCCCCCTTCCTACTTCTTCTCTGGCTCCTGCAGGGTCTGTGGTTCTCAATATTGCTTGTTAATTATGTTAAATTAGTGAAAGGCGAGTCTGATGCAGACATGTTCCAGCTTGTTTACTATCAGATACAATCACAGGAAGACAAACTGCATCTGTTTGTTTCAACCTCTGTCCTCCTCCCTTGTCTGACACTGGACTTGGTGATGCTGGTGGAGAAAGTGGAGGAGAGATTTGTTGCTCGTCTTCAGTGATTAAGCTTATTGTCTCTCGGATGAGTAAATGCTCCTTTTAAAGTCTGTCACACTAATCTGTCGTGAGACTTGGCTATCAGGTGTGTCGAAAAACAAGCATGAAACTAATTATAGTGATTTGTGAAGTTATCTTCATGCATAAGTGGAAGTGTCAGCATTGTTGGCAAACATTAAAAGAACCTTTTACCCTTAAACATATTATAAACTTAAAAACTAAAAATGCAGTTTCTTAGTTAGAATTTTTGGGACTAATTGTGATTGGTGTAATTGTGGTTTTTCCAAGAATAGCTAAATGCAGATTATCCTACGACACCTAGATATTTTTCATTTGTTGCTATTAGTCTACCTCAGAAGTAATCATCAGGAGTTTGTGCCAGTTCCTCAGAGCAAAGGCTTTTCTCATAATCTACTCATTAACTAATCCCTACTTATTGAAATTTCACACATTTATAAATGATCATGGGTGCAGCCGTTGTTCACAGGTGTATGAGTTGTCTATAACTGTGACACGGTAAATGGACCACACTTACAGACTTAACTAAAGGTAACTTTAACTAGAGCGACATCGCAGAAAAGGCTGCATTTGAGCCCTTTTGTCAGTTAATTAAACCTCATTGGAAAAAAATGTAATTTACCTCAAAATTACGATAGAAATATTAAATATATGTATCACTCTTGAATTGACATGTTTAGATGTATCTTGTTACTCTTGTTACGTCTGTGTCACCTCACTCCTTTAAAATCAATCAATGTGAATGAAATTTAAAAGAGCGAGCAGTAAATATGCTGTTAAGTATAATTGATGAGGAGTAACAGTTCCAGTTTTAGATCAATGGGGAAAACGTCTCTAAGAGCAGAGTTAGAACCAATAGATATGCAAATGTTCTAGAGACATAAAATAAATATAGTTTCAGCTGTAATCTCAATCTTCAATATTTATCGCTCCCTTTACTCTTGGCAACAAATGCAACAAGTTGCTTGCCATTTTAGTAAAAAATAAAAGGTAATTGTTATAAATGCCCTGGCAGGTGCATCTTTTAAAGTTATAAAACAGGAAATGGCCTTCAAAATCATTAACCCTTCAGACAGGTAACAGCTTCTCCATCATTGCATGCATGTTTCAGCTTCTGCAGATGGATATGAGCTTCCACTTTAATCACTCCATTAATGCTCGTCTGTGCTGCAAACACATGTTGACATACGTCTTTCCCATCGATCCTGTTTGACGGGACATACAGCCATGAGCCCGTCTATTAATGTGCTGGTTTGTGCCAGTTAACGTAATCCCTTATTTATTTGGAGGTAACCCAAATATCAGTCAATATCGGGCTGTGAGTGTCCACTACCTCCATCCCCTCCACTCCCAAAAAACGGCCCGCTGAAACAGCCCTCTTTATCAGCGCAGTTAGCTGGCTCGCTGCAACCCCTAAAGCTCTTATATAAATAAGATTAGTGTCGCATTTGAGCGTCAGGGAATAAGAGGTGTAATATCTGATGGTTTTATATGCAGTATTATTGTTATCCCTTCTTAGTCGGGTTGATACTCCTCTCTCTCCCGTTTCACATTTATTCAGTCGCTTATTCTTCTTTGGGTCTCTTTCTCCAGATTCAGACAGTATTATGAGGGGCTAAGCTGGAATAAAGCACCCCAGCATCAAATGTTCATATTGTTCTGTTCTGTTTGTCACAGTCTCTCATCCTTCCTCGTTATCCTAAATGTACCCTTCCTCATGTCTTCCTCACCCTCCCTCTCAAAATGCTCGCCTTTCTTTTTCTCCTCACTATCATTCCTCCATAATGCCACCTCTCCACCTTGCCTGTTTAATCATCTGCGGCTCTGTTTGTTATCAGTTAGGAACTCTAACTCATATCTAATTGAGGGGCCACGTCCTCGTTCACACGGGCGGATTCAGCCACCTCAATCCTGGGAGCCGATTTAGGTTCTTTTGAGGCCATTTTGTTGTCAGCCATTTTCACATTTCCTCCTAACGCTTCTCCTAGGAGGCCAGGCTCCACACTATAATTACCCAATCTGTTCCTATTCATAGTCCTCAATTTCAGCACCTCTGCCTCTCTCGTTCTCTTTTGCTCTCCTTCACTCTCTTTCTCAATGCCTGTCTGCTCCCAGTCTCTCCTGGGAACCAGCACCCCCTTCTATTTTCCCCCTCTGGGGCTACAAAAGCTGGGTTACAATATGGGGGTATTAGGGCCGGGTGCAAGCTCAGCTGGGGGCTGGCTTTAGCCAGCTGAGGGTTATCCGTGCCGAGGCCTGAGTCATGGCGGTGATGTCCTGTGATGTCGCTGAGGCGGAAGACTTTCCTTAACACGCTGTACCCTTTGATGGGCCCGCAGGCCCTGCTCTCTCCCCGGGGGAACCTTGCAACCCTGAGCAGCCCCTTGTTGGGTGTCAGAACATCGACTTGATTGACTTTAATTTCAGTTTAAGAGGTCAAGCATAGCAAAAAGTGCAAAATTCTTGCAATGTGTGCTGTACATTTCGTTTATTTACCCCTTATAAGTGGTATACCTTTTTGCTTTTAACTCCATCTTGTCTCCTTGTCTGCTCTTTAAAGCTGTTTGGTCTTTATTTTACCTAGAATCAGTTTTTGCTATGCAATATACAGATTCCTTCCAGAATATACCTTTTTAAACTTTTTAAATATGATAAAATTAAATTATATCTGGTAGATTATGTATAGACTGCATGTTAATCGTTATTTTGTTTGCTGTTTCAGTATCATACTAATGCAGTTTCCATAAAAGTCATGTAATTCTGTAATTTAAACAAATTAGGCTAATTTGTTTTAACAACAAAAAAAAACTCAGAGAGCACTTTTACCAAATAAGAGAGCGAGTCAAATTAATATCACCATCAAACTTACGAGGAAATCAATAGAAAGTTTTTTTGTTATTGCTATTTATCAACAGACGTGTGCTGCATGTGTCCTGCATGCTGAAACAGGAAGCGATTTCTAAAGCGGTGAGGTTAATGAATTTATGGCAGCCTTGAGTTTTAAGTCAGACACCCTCAGACATCATTTAACAATTTTATCTCTTTTTATGGCCATGTCAGACTCAAACAGAGAGATACAGCGGAAACATGCTGTTTCCAATATTGTCACTGGCTGATATAGTAATATGCTCAGTTGGATGTGTTTCTCTGTAAAGAGAGAATAACAGCGTTTCTGAAAGGTGAACAGTCCATCATCTTCTCTTCCACTTTTGAAATGTGGCAGATAACATCCTCCCTAGTTCAAAACCAGAGAGATGTGTGTGTGTGTGTGTGGGTGTGTGTGTGTGTGTGTGTGTGAGAGAGAGAGAGAGAGGGAGAGAGAGAGAGACGGAGAGAGGGAGAGAGAGAGAGAGAGTGGGTGTGGTTCAAAGTGCAAGGAGCACTCAATTTCAAAGTTTTTTGAGGAACCGGCATTTCATACAAACCCACAGTCTTTCTGATGTTGGGCTTCAAACAGCTCTTTTTTTTCTGTCATTTCATGTGTTTCTTCCTCCTCCAAAATACTGTCCCCACCCCTCCCAAAAAACCCTATTGTCATCTGAGCCTAGATTCATTTTAGATTAACTTTCACGTTTCTTTCTTTCTTGCATTACCTTCAAAGGACCTCCATTATGTTGCCAGTGATAAGGGCGAGGTGGTGCTAGCGGATGTGGCCAAGAGGAGAGCTAATGAAATCGAGGCCATGACCATTGCAGGCAACGGTAAGAAAATAATCACGTCCAACCAAAAGGACGGCAAATGTAACTTGTTATTTCTCCTCACATCTGAAATGGGAGGTGGTGATTGATAACCTCAGCAACTCATCCACTGTGACACACTTTTCTTACACCTGAGACCAGATATTTTCTCAGCCTCCAACCTTTATTTAACACACCAAGAAGAATTAAATCGCATCATCTATGACAGAGAAACATTCTGCTAAAATATGTATAACAGGTCGTCGATCAGTTCTATATGTGTTTAAAATTAAGTGGAGAAAGAGGAACGTGACTTAAACCTTTTAGATGATCAGGATCACTACAAATGTACACAAAACATAGATAAAATTGCATTTTTCCAACAAAAAATATGGATTTTGATGTATTAGAAATTAGATTAGAGTTTTTCCTTTCAAATTTGGTTCAAAAAATGAAAATATCTCACTTTGCTAAGAACAAATCTCTGAAAACTGTAATCTCAAACAAATGAAATACGTTAAATTGTAATTTAATTTGGGAAACCTGCTGCATTGGGAAAAAATCAGCCGAGACCCAGTTTTTTTTTTTTTTGGGGGGGGGGGGGGGGGGGGGGGGGTGTTATTTTCAGACTTTGCTGCTGCCCTTTGACAAACACTCCCAACAGCGCATACCAGAGGGGATCAAGCAGAGTTCCTGATTACACACACATTCTCAAAAACACACACACACACACATACCCTGACAGAGGCTTCAAAGGCCAACGGGTGAGCAGAAAACATTCAAATTTGTGAGGGAACTAGATGAACATGTCGAATAAGACCTTCATTGGTGTTTAAAACACACCAGAAGGCTGCACAAGGGTCTTTGTGTGTTAACAGACAACCAAATGAGGCAAGAGAGGTATTTAACTCCACTGTATAAGGTCAAACCCTCGAGGCTGAGCGTCCTTGTGTGTGGCTGTGAATGAAAATGAGCATTTGTGTAACTGTGAGGCCTGCCTGCATGTATTTTTTTCCTTTTTATTCCTAATGTGATGCGTAATGTGATGCACTCTCCTCCTCTTAAGCCCTTTAATTATGTCCTCGATGATTTACCTCCATCACCTGCAGCATGTCCTACCCTTGGACAACAGCATTGCAGAGAAAGAGTAAAGAAGGGACAGAAAAAGGAGGGATGAAGGCAATATCAAAGAGAATATTAAGGAAGACAAAATAAACATGACGCAGGAAGACAACAAAGACTGCCTTTTTGACAGCTTAAACTCTGGAACTCTGCACATGAGTGCACGACTCGCTGTTGCTCAATCTGTTATCTTCAAAAATGTGCAAGACTTAATTTTAAACCATTAAACTCATATTCTGTTAAAATTCATGCAAATGATTGGAAAATGTGTAACAGACAGAGAAAATGGGACTGTTCAAATGTCTTTGTACAACCTGGTTTTACAATCAGCCAGAACAAACCTCCTAACTTCTCCTCTGGTATTAGTCTGGTACTGTCCCAGTAGTTCCAGCAATAATGTAGTAATGATGCAAAAGTTACACTTTGCTTTAGATAAGTTTTCATCTGTTTCATCTGTTTCATCTGCAAAATAAAAACAATCCCTAACTAATGTAAGTACCATAGAAAATTGTCTGCATATAAAATGGCAGATCACAGCTAAAAAGTTACTATACAATCAAAACTCCTTAGTCTTATCCTAGAGATGATGATTTAATTGTAGAGAACCCCTCCTTTTATAAGCAAACCTTTCATAAAAAAGCGCATATCTCATGTAGGAGCAGAGCCTTCTGATATGAGGTGTTTTGGATTGAAATATTAAAACGCACCTTTATAGGATAATGCATCGCTCTGGCAAATGCTGTTCCAATACAGCAAAATGTTTAATAAATAAACACCATGATTAATTCATTAAACTGATTATATTAAAGTCCAGCTATTTGATTTCACATTTAAAAGTCAGTCTCAAGTGTCACAAGATGCACCTGAGGCACAAATGAAGAAAACACAAGTGGCTAAGAAAGCAGACATTTATTATGTATGTAGGATGCTCTGATGGTCCTGATGCAAGCAGGCATGTTAGTTGCATTGTTTTAAAGACCTGCTGGCCACTCTGCTCAAGCTGAAAACCGCCCGTCTCTGGTCACCAGCTGAACAGTCGGTCCAAACCGTCTACAGAAACAAAGTCGTCGGACTGATAGCATTAATCCGCCCGCATGATATACACCAACTTCAGCACAGTCTTCTGATAGCTGTGTTTGTGCACGTGCACTGTAAGCGTAGTTTGGTCTGAGCTGAGAAGCAGAGCATTATGAGCGTCACATAAACTGACCTTTTGTCGTACCCAACTGTTAAACTTCAAAGCGGCCTGTTTTGTTTCTGTGGAGTAGACACC
Organism: Xenentodon cancila; assembly: GCA_014839995.1. Taxonomy (NCBI): domain Eukaryota; kingdom Metazoa; phylum Chordata; class Actinopteri; order Beloniformes; family Belonidae; genus Xenentodon; species Xenentodon cancila. The sequence continues at coordinate 2,688,358 of CM026208.1, forward strand.
TGAGATTAATTTTTTAGGTGCCTCTCATTATTGAGGCAAAGGTGTTGCATGTAGAAACCCACAACACATCACACAACATCACACAAAACCGAGAACATTTTTACATCGTTAATAAAAAAAACATTTTGCACTATGTCAAACAAGATTTCCTCACAGTTTCATTTTACAAATAAAAAAACAGCAGAAGTGCTCTTTAAAAGTACGTTATGAGATGCTTGATGAATGTTGAGACCTGATTGAGTTCCCCACTTTTTTCTAGACACATTCGTATCTAACAGCTTGATTCTTTCTTTTTAACACACATTCCAACCAGGATTCATACCTACAGAAAATTAATCTAAAGATTAAAAGTAATCTTTTGCTATGTTTTGATTAAGCAGCCATAAGAGATAATTGTGTCTCAGGCATCAGACACAGTTAGAGAGAAAACTTACTAGTGAAATGGCACTAAAGAGAGTCAAACTAGAAGAGTGTCATCGAGCTGTACTCTAGTTGGGTTTTCATTACTTCGACCGACACCTGCTTGCACACTCTTTCATCCAGTTTTTTCTTCTTTTTTTACATCACTTGTGTTAGAAGTACTGGTTATAAAACACATCAGTATCAGGAGATACACAGCTGATGCCTGCTGCTCAGTTCAGCAGGTTTAGCTCGATGCCCCTTTTTCACCGTTGCACTTGTCTCAGAAGTAACATCCTCACACACAAGGCCGTCTTCATTCAGACTGTTTTATTTGCAGTTCCACCATGGATGACCAAGGTGCCTAATGCACTCAGGGAAGGACTGTCCTCCTCAACATTAGGAATCTGACACAGCGAACCCACTCAAACTTAACACTCACGTTGCTGTTCTATATTTATTTTTTCATTCAAAGACATAGAAATGGCTAAGCAAAAAAAAAAATCAAAGATTTGAATTTTCCATTTCTAATATGGAGTAAAGGCTGCATGGTTTCAGTTGATAAAGATGATCAGGCTGGATGCTGACGTACTTATGAACCTGAAAATCTGAACGCCTCACTTTCTTTCTTTCTTTCTTTCTTTCTTTCTTTCTTTCTTTCTTTCTTTCTTTCTTTCTTTTTTTTCTTTCTTTCTTTCTTTCTTTTTTTCTTTCTTTCTTTCTTTCTTTCTTTCTTTCTTTCTTTTTTTCTTTCTTTCTTTCTTTCTTTCTTTCTTTCTTTCTTTTAAAACATTAATATAAGGCTTTATTTCTTTTTTCTTTTCAATTACTAATCACATATAGACTGGCTTTATTTCAGGAAGCATTTATTCATTTAAAACCTGTACATTTACGTTTGTTTGGCCATTTTACACCACTCATCCATCAAAACCGTCTGTGGCTTGAACACTTGCACCGAGGTTACATTGAGCGTGAGTTTGAACGGCTTTTGCATCTCATAAACAATCCTTTCTTATCTGCTCTGAAGCCAAGCGAAGGTGTTGGCACCATGCTGTAAGTCACTGTGGGGGAATGTACAATCCACTTGGAGGTGTGCACGTTGGCTTCAGTTTCAGTCCGACACGCCTTCAAAAGACATTTATGTGCTTCTTTACAGAAGTATAATTCCATCTTAGAACTGAAGAAAAGGAGGGCCAGTAGGTTCAAGATTGAGCTCTGAATAGCTCATTTGGATTCACAAGAGCTTGTAGAGTAGATGTTATTGACGCATCTGGATGTGGAGAAGAGTGTTTAAGGGTAGAACCACAGAGATGAATGGATAAACGGACAGTTTAGCATCCTTACTCCACTAATCCCAACCTCTCAGCTGCTCTTCTGAACCAGGGGTGGATGCTGCTGGGGTTGGGGTTTCTTTGCAGTGAGAACATTTACCTTTGCAATGACCTGCTTTTACTCTTCTTCTTGGGAAGACAAATAAATGGAATATGGAGAATGTTAGTTATCAGTTATCGGGGGATATTATTGGACATGAGTCCACTTATTTCCAGGCTTGTTGCTAAGTAAGGCAGCTGCTGGATGTACCTTTAAATGTGGTCTCCGTCTTCAGCGTTGATTAACAAAAGAACAAATCACCTCTCATTGTATATTCGCGAGCTTTTGTTCTGGTCTTTTATTATTATTTGTTTTCCTTGTTCTTCTTTTGCTTGTCCCTTGTCCTCGTCTTTTCTTTTTTCCAGTTAAAAACAGCTAGTCTTGGACATTACCACCCTGCCTCATGGAAGTGAGCTGATTTCCATTTAAGAGAAGAAACGTTGGAGATAACATGTCTCTCGCTATTGTTTGGGTGATATGTCACATGTTTTCTTTTAAAAAAGGGCTTAAAAGGCAAATGGAGTGGATGTCCGTGTTAGACTTGGAATCAGATGGGTGAGGACACCATATTTGCGCATCTTCATTATTTCTGTGCATCTATTGTAAATCCCAATAAACAGAGACTCTGCTGTCGCTTGTACGCACACATAAATGTACAATAAGGAACACGGATCTCAGCTTAGAAACGGTCTTTTCATAACGCCTTTGGAAATCGCTTATAGTTGTCTGGCAGACAAGTGCACTGATTTGGATTGATACGGCGCTGGGACAGACAGAGTGGCAAACAAGTGCGAAGGAAGGCCTCTTTCTCTTCCTCTCTATCTCCTCTTCTTTTGAGTGCCAAGAGGAGAAGCCGACTTAGTTTCCTGATCGTCGTGTCTCCCCCTCACTGAGGCTGATGTGACTGCAGGGCCTTTCAACGGGCAGAGATGGGAGCTTTATCTGAAGATCCACTTCTCCACCTCCTCACTGCCTTTCTATCTTTTCTTTGGCGTTATGTTGAAAGCCTGTTAGCTCCGGTGTGTGTTGCAGGAGAGCAGCGTTTGTTTCGATTCCCTCCTCAGCTCTCCTGGCTCCTTTGTTTGCATATCCTCCTTTACTGTTTGATTTGTTGTCTTAATTTTCTTGGCTGTTACTGTAACATACATTTAAAAATTACAAAGCACACACACACACACACACACACATATACATATATATATATATATATATATATATATATATATATATATATATATATATATATATATATATATATATATATATAAAGCCTGGGTTGTACTTCTGTTACATGGTTCTTGGTTCCTCCTCACCTGTGTTTTTCGGTTTTTGTCTAAGATGACCTTCTGAGAGAGAACAATGGTGTATGTGGTTCCAGCTCCAGTGACAGACGGACAGAGAAAAACCAAACTGCATCTGGCCCTTCGCATTCAGACAACCTCACAACACGGTGAGTTACAAGTACAGCGTGATCACATGTTTTAGCTGCTTGTTGGTCAGATGCTGAACCTCCTCGTGTAAGATTGATACCTGTTACTGTTTCATCGTTTCCTTGATTGTGTCACAGTTCTTTACTTTAAACTTTTCATAACACCAATCTGGAAAGAGGATACATCACCTACAGTGGCATGCAAAACTTTGGACGCCACGGGTCCAGATGCCATTTTAAACTATGAGTTAAACAGAAGATGACTTGAACTTGAAAAGACAAACTTGTGATTTGATCTTGCTTCTATGTCCTGCTTCTATCAACTCTCCTCCTTCAATATGGTTTTACAAACACAGCGTTTCCTGTTGTTGCTGGTAAAAATGACACCTTTGGTGCATATGCCTTCTCAGAAGTCTGTTGCTTTCACATGAAACTTTGACCCAAGACAAATGTAGTTATGAATGTGAACTGTCCGATCAGATTTTTACCAAATCAGATTTGTATCTGGCCAATTTGGTTTGTGGTGTGAGTATAGTGGGAAGCACCACAGGTTTTGACTGGTTTATTTAAATAAATGCAATTCGACACTCCTATCACACAGGGCGCACAAATAATTGCTTCATGCTGGGTTTTTTTTTTTTTTCATTTTATTTTATATTTTGGAACCCTTAAGAAAATAGCCATCATTTTCAGCAACTGAGGGAAATCAGATGTTAAATGTAGTGCCGTTGGCATTTTTGTACTCACTGAGGCCATTGAGAAGGAACCAGAGTGATGTATTTGTGGCCCTCACAGATATTCTTGTTTTACATCTGTTGGAGCAAAGCTGCAGATTCAGGTGATCCTTTTCTATATGAGCATTGTCATTTCACACATCATTATTAAAAAAAACTATTGATTTTGAGGAAACAAAGTATTTAGTTCCACTCACTACAAATGAAGCCTCTAGACGTATTTTTGTGCTGAGGCCTCAGTGTTACTTTCAGTCACACATCTTCTCCCACAGCAGTTCATCATTGTCTGCATATGAATTGTTTGAGAGCATTTGTGGCCGAATGACCGAGCTGCCGCCCGTAAGCTTCCACTCCCCAAGACACTTCAAATGTCAATGCCACATCAGTTCTGGGTCTTACGCTTCTAACAGTCCCAGCATCGAACCCATAGCCAGATTTATAACACCCCGAGAGTCCTTTTTCTGTCTCAAGAGTACTGTCCAAACTCGCTGTTTCAGCGTGATTGTTTAACACAATCATCAGCATGAATGACGCGTTGAAGCAGTGTGACTGAAGACACGCCGAAAAAAACATCTCCATCTGTTTTTCCCTCACACACAAACTGAAGCGTGCAACTACAGTGGTCCATGTCTGTATTATTGTTGGATATTGGGAGGTGTGTGTGGGTGTGTGTGTGTGGGTGTGTGTGTGTGTGTGGGTGTGGGTATTCCTTGTCATACCCCAACTAACATATTGCAGTATTTATATGGGATTTGTGTGCATTAGATAAAAGAGGCGCTCTTGTTCTTTTCATCCTCATAGGCTTTTCATGGCTGTTTGACTGTAACACTGATGACTCTTTGCACACCCAACCTCTAACCCCTTCTACTCTGCGTTTCTCTAAGCCCCCTCCATCCATCCCAAATCCCTTCCAATCGGCCAATTTAAACAAGCTGGGTCGGGCAGGGGGGTGGACACCAGAGAGAGAGAGAGAAGCTGTGTTCTAAGCTCTTTTTAAAAACAGTAAAAAGAATAAGAAGAGGAAGAAAGAGAGCGGTAAAGAGGGTTGGGGCGATTTGGCAGCCAACAGCCCGGTCGTACTATCCCAGGTCTTCTCTTGTACCGTTGACGCAGGCTAAGAAAGCAGATCCTCAAACCTCCCCAAAGATAATGGCCATGGAGAAGAAAAAACAAAGCCTCTGCTTTTTTATCCACCCCCCACCCCCACCTCTATACTGATTTTTTATATTGAACCCCCCTCTTCTTTTTGTAATCTGGTCTCCGATGAAGTTTCATTGTTTCTCATGTGAAGCCAGTGGCAGCTTAGCTGAGATGGAGTAGGGGAGGCATTTTAACGCGAGCGTTTTCCCGTTTGGCGCACTGAGAAAAGAGCAGAGAAGGAGAGGGAGGCGAGCACAATGGCAGTTTGGGGGCTCTTTGCAGATTCCCACATTCTCTAAATCCGACTCTGTGTGCTGAGTAGTGAGAGACAACGAGACGGAAATCTGGGAAGCATCCCAACATTCCTTTGATGGCTGTTGGCCTGTCTTGCTCATCACATACTCCTTTGTTAGTGGAGAAAGAAAAATGGAAGTGATTTTCATTTCTCCTTAGTTGAGGCCAAAGTTAATGTGATGCTTGGAACCAACACGGAGACAATGTTTTATATTTGACAGTTTAATTTTCAGTTTTTTTAGATTTGTTTTACATTTGCATGAACAGGAAAATGTGAAGTTTTTTTCCTGCATTTGCGGGTGTGAAGGCAATTTATTAAACCCAAAACTCACAGTCCAGACACGTCCCTCCATCAGCTGGAACTTCTCGTCTGTCAGTGTTGCAGAATTATAGGTGACAAGCTGCAAAGAGGATGGAAATGTTGATTAAAAAAACTAACACTGGTCCATAGAAATCTAACACCTACTGGTCCACAAATCACAGCACATGAGTGTAGAGGTGTTTCCAGTTAAAGTTATGCATCGCGTCATACAGATAAATGTGAATGTGCCCTTGTTTGAAGACAAACAGTTACAGCTGAGGTGAAGAAGCTCCAACATGTTGCTGCCTTTTACTTAGTGGAGCATGTAGTGACAGATAAATATGAAGTTGGTGTCGTGAAGATGGGCTTCCGGTCATCGTGTTGGATGTGAGAGATGATCAGATGTGAAGTCCCACACTGAAGCAGTGACTGATCAGAATCTCCACATCCTCCAAAACACCCAAACACATTGAAGCTCAAGGATGTGCTGCTCATGTCAGAGGAGACCAGCGGAGGTCTTCTGCAGCCAGTTAATGATTGAAGGATTTAGTTTGTGTTTCCTTGATGGATTTCCAACAGTTGTCACTCTTCCTTCTGTTTTTACAGTGCTGACGGACGGACCAGTCAGAGGAGACCTCTCGAACGGCCCATACATGTGACAGTCAGCCCAGATGTGCTCAGGACACTGAAACGAACAGGTGTGTTCCCTGGACCAATGATGTTGAAGATGAACTCTTATGTTTAAGAATCAGAAGAATGTAAGTTGACGGATGGCAGTCGCTGAGTGGTCCTAATATTTAGAACATGTGAAACTTCCGTCATTAGTTGTTATGCGTCTTTATACCAAAACTGACCTGTTATGGATTAATAATAAACATTTCAAGTAGCAGAAGATAAACGTGGTATGCAGGTTTTCATTATTAAAGGAGACATAAAAATATGATTGTGAATTAGTCACGTCTTTTCTAAACGTATGACTTGACTGTGTGTTTTTGTTGAAGCTGACAAACTAGGAGTTAGAACCTGTGAAAAACTGCTGGTTTCATCCTTCTGACTGTTTTTTTTTTCCAGAACTGAGAATTTATCAGTTAATCCAATTACAGAATTATTGTCTTCTTTCCACTTTGATGAACCTCAGACTCACAAGAAAACTGACTGAAAGCTCTTTGTAGTAAATTAAAGCTAATAAAGTTCACATTTCAGGGCTATACGGTACTTTAAACCCTGAAGCAATTATCAGACAACATTTAGACAGTGTTATTCTCTAATATACCCTGACTGCGTTCTCTCTCTCTGTCACATGTCTGAGATGATGACCAGTTGGTCATTTAGGAACGCTCCCATTAAGGAAGCATCACAGCTGTTTTTTCTTTTTCCACCTGGCTTCCCCTTCTTCTCAATCAAGCCTTTTCCATTTTAAAAATTGTAATTTTTGTGTGATTAATAATTGTCTCAACACCAAATTGCTCTGTCATTTAATAATCCCGACTGAAGGCTATTGAGGCGAATTTGCATCAGCGTCTTGAATATCTGTTTAAGGCATGCCGGGGTTTTAATGTCAATCATAACCTTATTAACGCAGAGCTCAGAGCGCGCAAGATCGCCAGGAGTGACAGAAGTTTACATTCGTTAAAGCCCGGGGAAAGCAACGCGTCCGACCTACCTGGGGTGCACATTACCTGCTCAGGCATTCAGCTGTGTGTTTATGTGCCGCAGGGCTGTAATGTCTGATTGTGCATGTCTAATGTTTGGATGTCAGAGTGTCACAGCTGGTTAATGGGACCATCACTCTGTTGTTTCATTTTGTTCTGCAGGTGGTGGTGGAGGACACGCAGACAGGGGAAACGTAAGTTGACTCTGGATCAGGTGAAGTCAGTAAAGTAGAGACGGAGGTTCACAGCAGTACATCAGCTCCTGGCCTGGACAAGACCAGAAAAGGCAACGCCTTCACTCACAGAACAGTCAGATTTATACCAAATCATAACACATTTGTAGACACTATTTAGTACAAGACACATTCATTGTTTTACAAAACTCACAGTAAAAACTACTTTACAACTACAACTTTATATACAGTATTACGTCACTACTTGCCCTCTGTGCTAAAATTAACAATCATTATTTTTGATCATTTATATGCCCTCTCTGAATGTGCTACAGTAAAGTCTTTCCACAGAGCTGGCATCATTTTCTCTGTTGCATCACCTCCTTTTTAACAACTCTGTTTCGTGTATGACAACCAGTGTGCACATTTGCTGTGGTTCAAATGCAGTTTAAAGATTTTATTATCTTATTTCTTAAATTCATAAACCTTCCAGGACTTTCAGTGGGTGCTAGGTCTGGCCTGCTGGCAGGCAGATTTAAAACCTGGGCTTTATCTGCAGTATTCATCATAATAACACTGTAGATAAGTCAGAAAATCACAATATGGCCACTTAAACGAGCGGGTCTTTTCACAGCCGTCTTGATGTTTGCCCAAGAGGACCAAAACAGTAGTTTTGTTGCTGAGCAAGAGTAGCGTGCAGTTTTCCTTGTTTAGAGAGCGCATGCAAGAGATGTTGGATGGACAAACACTTGCTTTGAAGATCTCGGCTCTGGTTCCACCATAAAGTTGTCATTTTTTAGAAACTATTAGATAATTTGACTATTAGAGTTTCCTATAAAGATAAAATCAAGGTTGATCTTTTAGATCAGATGGGTCATGCAGTTATTGGGCTTATGATAAGGATAGTATCTTGTTTCTCTAGATTCTCTGAATCCAGTTCTGTCATTTCTGTCACATGTTTGATTTTAACATTTGGTACGTTGCCTCTGCTGATTTTGATGAAGACCAAAGTCATTTACAAATTATTGTAGTCTGGTTTTACATTTTAAACACTGTCCATCTTCTAGCTTCCCAAAAGAGATGATTTGAAGAATTTAATTCTGTCATATACAGTAATTAAAAACTGTCGATAAGGCAAAACAAACCAGTTGCAGACATCCCTTTGAATGTTTTCATATTTTGTTAACTGATTCATTTAGCTCAGTGATTATTAATAAATAGGGAAAGTAGTCTAGAAATCTCTCATTTTCTTGTTATGGAGCTGGAAACTAAAATCAGCAGCTGTAACCCAAAGTGTTTTCTTTGCATTTATGTTTTATTCGAGTTTATAAATGGTAATGTTTTTGTTTGTTTATTCTCAGGATAATGAAGACCCGGAGATGCTCCATGTGGTTCATTTAGGAATGGTTTGAAAATTTTAACCATCATAAGACTTTATTAATCCCAGTGGGAGACTGGAGAAACACAGCGCCGCACTAATAACAGGCTCGATTCTCACTTTTATTATATCCCTACTGATAACTTACCAAGAATATTATCTTTTGAAAGATCTAAAAATCTTATTGTGACCACCCACAGATGTAAAACAGTGTGAATATAATTTAAAAGCCTTTATTCTTTAGACCTGTAATAGCTGCCCGAGAAATTATTGAACAAGAATTCAGTCATTTGCATTTTATGTGAAGTATGAAACAAATGATCCTGAAAAGAAACCATTACATCTGATTCTGCCATTAAAAGCTTTGCAGCATATAAATCTGCCATTAATCACCCTGAAAAAATAAAGATATCACTATACTGATATTGGATGTTGCAGGCTCTCTGTGCACGTGTGTTCGTGCTGTGTACGTGTGTGTTGGCCGAGATTACGGCCGCAGTTTTATTCATGAACAGGAGCCAACCAGCGACTTTAAAGCATCGCGCAGAGCCCCTTTCCTGAACAGCAGCCACAGTCATGTCAGAGCTGTCGACGCGCTGCGCTCACCGACTAATCTGACAGCGCCGCACGAGCCCTAATCCCTCACTGTATCGTAATCTATTTACTTTGCATTCTAAGAGGATTTCCACCAAAAATATAGAAGAAGCAATGCTGGAAATGGACAGAAGATCAGCGAGGATGCTTTTCTGCTCCTTTTTTTGTTGTTGTTGTTGTTTTGATAGCTTTAAAAAAAATCATTGTATGTTTTTCGGGCAGTCAATCCCCTGCGAGAGGGATGGGTGAAAGGAATTACATTTCTGACTGATACTAATACTTCTCTTATGTAAACATCAAAATGTTATATTTCCCCTCTGATGATACAGTCACACTGCAGAGACAGCTCCAGATAAGTGGCATCTGTCATTGCCTTTAGTGCATCTCTTGACACGTTTATAATTTACAAACCAAGTCTGCATTATCTCCCGATTGTTTGACTTGACAGCTTGAAGAAAAGCTGCAAAATTGCTTAAAAGGCAAGCACGGGTTCCTCCCATCTCCCTGATGCCCTGTACAGTTGCTTTTTTGACATGAAAACAGTGAAAGCTCATAATACCAATGACATTTCATAATAAAAACAAAGTATGAGACTGAATGCTCCCCTCAGTTACCCTTCAAGCAATTATGTTTGCTTTGTGAAATCACAAATGCTTCATTTAAAACATAGCCAGCAGCTTTATTGTTAAACCCCGCCTAAAATCTTTGCCATCTTAGATGACTTGCAGAGATAGGCTTATTAGTGGTATTAACATCCTGCACGGAGTGCTGGAGCTGCGAAACGGCCTTGTTAACATTTTGGAAATGAGTCAAGCCTCCAGCAATTGCTATTATCCAGGTTATCAGCTTTTTTTTCCTTTTTCTCTACTGTGTTACAGCTGTGTGGAGTTTCTGCATAGGTCTTATCACATCTAATGATGGCCCTGATTGGACTGGAGCCGTCTGCCCCGGGGAGGGAGGTGGTTTCACTTGTAGATGTGTTTCGGATCTGCACAACTCAAATCCCTAAAACATAAACAGATACGCCAGGAACATTTCAGACATCAAAGAGACACATTCACTAACAAATGGCTGGTTTTGGGAAGAATCTCATTTCCTTGGAAAAGGGGAAAAAAATCAAGAAAACCACAATATTCTCTCTATTTAAGTCATTGAATGAGTTGCGCCTTGTATAAGGATCAAACTACTTCATTAAGAAAAACACATTTGTTGCATCTGACGCCTCTAACATAAAAAAAAATTGTACTTTATTGATGTGAACCGGGTTTATTTTTACTGCAGCTGATATTTTGTGAGAAATCTGAGATCAAATTAAACATGAATGCTCAAACATGCTTGACTCTAATGTCCTCTCACAGTTCTGGAAAACTGGGAACGCTTCAGCCAGTTTTATATGTCATTACTAACATAATTAATTACATCAGATTCATATCAAATGACTGCTGTGAAATAAATGTAGCGTAAACATGGCCAAAGGGTTATTTCGGCAGGGAGCAGACCCTAAACGTGAACGTCCACATATCACAGACTGTGTTTTTGTCTCTGAATTACTCTGTTGCACAAGCCTACCCATATGACGTGTTTCCTTCTTTAGATGTCCTTGGAAAACTTTGAATTAATCATACAAATTGGTTCATGTCATCAAAACTTGTTTGTGAGAGGGATTTGTTTTTATTTCTTAGCAGATGCAAACAACTTCAATTATCTCTCAGGTTTTCAAGATTAAAGGTTTTGATTTTAGATCGCCTGCCCACTTGCTGCTCCCTGCCTTTCTGCACAAAGAGAAATTTGTCAGTGAGGAGCAAACTAAATGGAAAAGGAAACGTGGCCCAAGCATCAAACAGCAATCAGTTGTCATGTGGAGACGACTGGGAAACACTGAAGCCTGCAGGCCAACAAGCCTTCATTAAGCTCTCACAGGTCTGGAGGGGCTGCAGGGAGAAGGCAAGTTGGGACGAGGTTCTGCGGCATCCTTTCCAGATGAGATAATACACCTTAAAATACCTTTTTAATCCGTCCTTCCTCACTGTGACTGGATGGATTTACAATGAGGAAAATGCTGGAAGTGAGGATGTCGTCAGAACAGGTTAATCTGACGTGAAGTTGTTCTGTGGAAACCACAGAAAGCTGCTGCCACCAGTTCAGTATTGTCTGTTTTCCCATCAGATGAAGGAAGGTAGGAAGGAAGGTAGGAAGGAAGGAAGGAAGGAAGGAAGGAAGGAAGGAAGGAAGGAAGGAAGGAAGGAAAGGAGGGAAAGGATGGAGGGAGAGAGGAGTTTGACTGCTCCACTGACCTCAGAACAGCCTTCCCCACTGGAAAAAAGACTCAGATCATTAAATTACTGCAACTTGTTAATAAAAAGTAGCAAAAATGTCAGTTTCCAGAATCCTTCATGACGTAATTCACACCTGTTAGCGTGCAATGGCAGTAATTATTATATGTGAGAAGTTAAGAGTTTCCGTAAAGAAGAGTTACTCAAACATTGTGGCCATATGGACACGTTGGGAAAGTTCCACCGTGACGTCGGGCTCATCGTGACGTGTTACGTCCGTTTTAGTCATTTCATTGGACGTCTGGTCCTGCAGAGGAGCTTCAGTCCCAGCATAACAACAAAACCTCTTTCTGATTGGTCGATTTCCTGAAGGCTTTCCAATGGGCGTGGTTAATGGTTCGGAAACGTGCACGGAAATGTTTTCCAAATCTGTAAATGACAGCAAGGCTGTTTAGTAAATATACTCATTTCCTGCTGTTTTGTGACGTTTAAACGTGGAGATTATATCCTTCTGCAGTCACTCGCCTACTATATATCTTTTCTCTTCATTTCCCAATTAATTCATGGATCATGTTGATAATCATTATTATCAGTAATAGGTGTGACAGGTGTATACACCTGTGTAAACCGGTGTGGTGGGCAGTAAGGGAAGTCCACTAAAATACGGACTGGGAACGAAAATGTCTGCAGGCAGGAAAAAGGCGTAAATAATGTTTACGCCAAACCTAAGTTTTTGACTCCGTCGTTGCCAGGATAATCAATGAAACTGATAATTGATCGGTTTTTGCGTGAAGATGGCGTATAAAAACGTGACTGCTCATGCACGCACCTCCGAGCAAAACGAGCGCGAACCGTTTGGTTACCGCTGGTGGCAGAAACGGAGTTTTTAGTCCTTGAACAGCAGCGACTCTCAGCCTCAGTCTCTGTTCAAAACCAGCGGCGGACAGGACCCTCAGAAAACCCCGTGGACCGTCGTGGGTCGTCCTGGACCGTCCTGGACCGTCGTGGACCGTCCTGGACCGTCGTGGACCGTCCTGGGCCGTAGTGGGTCTTCGTGGGCCGCGGTGGGCCAAAAACAAAATGCTTCTTAAGACGCACCAGAAGATCCACCAGGACACGAATATTTACAGAAAAGGACGTTTCCCCTCTATTATGTCATAAAGAAGCAATGTTAGAAAAAACTAAAAGAAGGAACTGCTCTCAGCACTCTGAAACTATTATTATTATTTTGTATATTGTAATATTCTAACATATTTTAATATAATTTTCTAAACCTCTAGTCATGTATTGCGATCATATTAACATTGCAGATATATATATATATATATATATATATATATATATATATATATATATATATATATATATATATATATATATATATATATATATATATATATATATATCACAGTATGACCATATCAAATAATTGTTCTTTTATTTGCAGTTCTGGTGATTGTCCAAGAAGACCATAAAACGATCAGTAGCGTTTGTGTGCAGTGTTTTCTTTATTTGGAGACTTAAATGACCACCTTATAGGACCACTATGAAGTTGACATTTTAGAAACTATTAGATGGGTTCCCATGACATTTACTTGATGTTTCATATGAGGATAAACATTGGTGATGTTTTTAGATCAGTTTTGTTCATCCAATCCTTTTTACTTATGTTATCTTGTACTTCTTTACCACAGAAAACCTTTTTTTTTTTTTTTTTTATTCTATATCTATTGATAACTTTTGGGTTTCCTTGTGACATTTAGGAACCAAAGCTTTGTTAGGTTTAGGGGGACGTTCCAGTTTGAGTTAAGATGAATGTTTTAGGACTCCTTTCCTCTGCATAGGCGTCTCCCTCATTTTCATGGTTACCATGGTGATTTGACAGCGACATCAGCAGACATTTGGCTATAAATATTGAGGACGTTTTTGCTGAAGTCTACTGGACCCCTCTGCACTAATCCAGACCATGTTTCTCAGACACGCTGCAGAAGATGCACCATTTGGAGACCACTAATCAGCTACAAGTTTTGGCCAACAAAGTGACCCGTCTGCCAGACATAAGGAGGGTGGGGGGGTGACTAAACCTGCCAGCACAAATGGGGATCAGGTAAATGTTGCACTGCTGTAATTCCACCCATCGGAAGAAAAGGAGCTGCTAAAGTGTGAGACGGAGAGACGGTTTGCGCCGCTGTGTCTTCTTCTCAAATGCACGCAGCATCAAACCCTGCGAGGAATTTTCACGAGCGCTCTCATTGCTGTAGGTGTGTCTAAACTACTTGCACTCCTCTTTGGATGACTGATTCAAGAGGCTGTCGGTGGATTCACTGAACACTTCAAAATCACAGAATAGGCCGGAAAAAAAATCTGCAGTTTCCAATTTCATGTGCTCATACTCGATGGTCAACAAATCGAGATGTGCGAGGAAAAGTGAGGAAACTGAAGCCTTGCCTGACAAAGCAAAGAAACCAGAGAAGGTGGCCCGCCTCCACCCACATCACTGTACAGTTGACCCTGGATTAACCTCCCAGGTAAATCTAATCCCTCCCCTGTATCACCCTCTCGCTGCTCATACCAGCCTATGAACATACCAGGATGCCAAGGTCTAGCGACTGTGGACAGCCAATGACAGACGCGCATTAGCGTTGTGTTTTCTTTTTCTTGTCCTGCATAGAAATGGGAGAAAACAATCCCACCATGCAGGCTGCTATCGTTGCATCGCCTGTCGGTCGAATCTCTTTCTGTCTCGCACGCGGCCTGATTTATGGAGGCCTGTGAGGCGAACACTGGAGGATCGTTCCGATTTCTGTCTTTATCTCTCCCCCCTAGATACAAATCACAAGCACTCACGCAAAAACAGTCCAGCGTCGTTCCAGTTCGTTTCCTGGACAAAGTGTGAACAAAAAGTCAACAGTTTCCAGTCCAGCCACATTTATGCGCCTTCACCGGAACAGCTGACGGGCCAAGAGGTCAAACGGCTGACAGCAGGTGACGTGATGCAATCGATTGTGTTATTGAACAGAGAATGAAGGTTTTAGACCCTCGGCTCAGGTTCGAACACAGATCTCACACACAGCTGCTCCCAGAAACCTTTCACGTCTCTCGATGCAGCTACAGGGAGTTTTGAAGATTTTGTTTTAACTTGTTGAGCTTTATTTTTTATTTTTTTTAATCTCTTTAACAACCTTTTAGAGGCTCGTCAACCGTGTGCAGAAAACTGGTGAAATCCAGATTATTTGAAAACGTGCACCAGACACGTTGCTCTAAAAATGAAACCAGAATGTCCTAAAAACCCAGCAGTAACAGCATTTCTATGCTGTTCACCTTTTTGCAACAGGAGTGAAACGTTGGATGTGATCAGCGGAGTCGCCCATCAACCTCTCAGAGGGGGAAGATGTTTTGATCTCGCTCCTCTTTGTCTTTCGACCTCCTTACAGTTCAGATCAGGTCATGTTTGGAGACACTTTGCTATCAACATAATTGGCTTTTCGGCTTTTGTTCTCAGCCTGTTAATGACAAAGTCTGATATCTGAGACAAATGCAATGTCATATGAGATGAGTTGGAGGATTTTGTGCCTTTGTATTTTTTTATCTTGCACATTTTCCGATGCACTCCTTTTTTAAATAATATACACATAGATAAAGGGTTGGTATTTTCTCTAATATGCGTGTTTACATTTGTGTCAGATAACATTTCAAGTTTGGAGGATGTGAGGACATAATTTTGTGTAAATCAGAGTAAACTGGCCGCCTACAGCAGGTATAATCTGAAGAAACACTGCGTTTCTGTTTTTTACCTCTTAATAAACATAATTCTTCACTGTTGAGCGACTCATCTAAGAGTTTAGTTTTTTCTCTTTCATTTTTAAATTTTAATATTTGTGGGTTTTTTCTTGTTCATCTTCAAATAAATTATGAACCAATGAAGTTTAGGTAATCATTTTAATTTCATGGCCACTTTTGTATAAAATTAAATTCCTTAATTTAATCCTAAAACTCTGTTAATCAATGAAGGTAAATGAAAGCAAATATTCTGTGAGATTTTCTTTATGGAGACGTTTTGGTGACTAATGTTTACAGAAAACTGATCAGGATGAAACTACTTAAATTCCTGCACTTATTCTTAGACTTTGTTGCCTTTGTATCTTAATTTTGCAGCAGTAAACTATCCTGTTTGCGCTTCGTTTTTGCATCGTTTTCTTCCTGTGTGCGGAAACGGGGCCCACTACTAGTGAGCAGAATGAAAATACTTTGGTAGGAATATTTAATCCTTGAAGGCCGAAACATCTCCTTTTAATCCCTTTGTTCATTCCATCCTGGATTAATTCATTTATCTTGACTTTCTATACTTTGTTTGCAGCTTTAAATATCAAATGAAACGTCTCTGGTGTGTGCGGCTCGTCGGCTGCACACACGCTCAGGAAACACTTCATGACAGATCCCCGTTTGGTCAGAAACGCTGTGCTGTCGCAGCTGATGGACCTGTGGCTCTACCGAGCTCCTCAAACAATCCCGCAAGATTGGCCGCAAATGTTTGTTTGATGCAAAGCCGAACAAATCCGCCGCTGTTGGTGGACACTCGCTGCGCTGTTTGCGCGTCTTGGCGCAAACATGTTTAATGTTCTAGTCGGCAGATATTTATTCAGCTGCTGCGAGATTCATTTACATAAACAGAAAGACAACACAGAGCTGGCTGCGGCTGAAACCTCCACTCAGGAGGGAGGAAATGTATTGATCACCGTGACGGGACCACGTCCGAGGACTTTATTTTCATCCTGCCCTTTAAAATGAACCGACCCCAAGTTGTGACCTCTAATTTGAGGGATTCTAAGAAGAATAAATTATTTGAGTTTTTTTAAAAATAAAAGAAGGAAAAAAGTCATTTTCCCAGATTTTATCCGTGGCAAAACCTTACAACCTTCAAGTAACTAAATAAAACGACAGATTTATTCCCGAATGCTCCTTTACAAGAAATGCAGAAGTGCATTTGTTAGACAATTTTAACCTTTATCTTAACTATGGTTAATTAAGCTGAACCACGATTAAACTTTAGTAACTTTTAAAAGTGATATCTGCATATTTCTGCTGCTCAAAGGAGACGTTTTACTGCTCGTTTCCTCAAGTGTTAGACCGAGTATCTGTGACATTCCGGCCGTTTAACGGGACATAAAAGAAGTTTCAAGAGTCTATTTGGACATTTTTATTCACAAGTTGATTAAACATGAAACTAGTCAGCACATGAGAGCGTTAAACTGAGTAAATGGGCCTCTCACGCAACTGGTGGACAGTGTTGAAGCTGGAAGTTTAAAAGGAAAGAAAGCAAGTTCCCAATTAAGAAAAAGATATTGCTCAAATAGGAAGGAACATCGGGGATGTTTTGAGGCATAAATTTGTATACATCTCCAGCTTTTATCAGCTCTCAGTGCCGTCTTCACGCACGCACGCACGCTCGTACAAAACATATTCACAAGAAAACTGGCGCGATTTTTCCCCTGAACTTCCCTTTTCTTTCATAATGCGTTTATGCTCGCAGGCACAAACGCATTTAACACTCACACAGACACACACTTACATCTGACCCCCTAACCTGGCCCCACCTACGTAATTACCCCATCAGAGGCGGTGAATTCCTGCAGGTTATTTTGGAGAAACCAACTCAGGGCGCAGGAGTAATTATCACGCCATTACAGCGCTGCATTCAATTACGCCTCGATCAGATGTCTCCTGGCTCAATACATTTAACGCTGCAGTCTATGGGATGGGTATATATATATATATATATATATATACCCATCCTAAAGCAAGAGAAGACGCGAATATTTCATTTTAATGCAGACAGAGAGGATTAAACGGTTGCGCTCTAAAATGGAAATGAAGGCCTACATGCGTTCACTTGTTTTAATTATGGGCTCATTTGCATTTACCCTGCTATAATTAGAGTAAAACAACATTAACAAGCTTCTAAATAAAAGTGTGACTACTTAAATAAGAGAAAACGCCGAGCTTGGGTTTGTAATTTGGTAGGGTAAATACATTTTTTTAAAAAGAAAAAAAAAAGAAAAGAAATGAGAACTTGAGTCCCTTCAAGCAGACAGAATCCACTGTGGAAGATAAAGTTGACTTAAGGGTCTTTATTGGATGAACATGTATGTAATGGTGGTCGCTTTAAAGATACATTCAACATCTCACTGCATTTTGGAGATATAAATCGACATTTCCTCTCCAAAAAAAAAAAAAAAAAAAAAAAAAAAAAAAAAAAAAAAAAAAAAAAGTTTAAAATGCTTTGACTTCAAGATCAAGCCAAGTGCTGCGTTTCAAACATGTCCATAATCACGACGATTCCCAAGAGGAGGTTTGGTTGGAAAATAGAGACTAGAATAAAAGCTGGACCCTGGACACATGCCCAGGAAATAGCTCTGCATTTATATTTTATACTTTTCCAAGACATCTCAAAAAGCCCAAACTTTTTTTTTTCTGGAGTAAAATAATGTTTTTTTTTGTCGTTTTTTTTTTTTATTATTATTTTTAAATGTGAACTTTATGGCCAATTAGTTTTCTTTGGAATATTCGGAACGATTTACATACAGTCTCTCTCTCTTTTTTTTTTATCTCCCAAAATGGTAATAAACAATTTCAAATTTGCAAAAACACCAACTAAACATGGTCACTGTAACTGACCCAAATATATATGTACATCTTTCAGCTCCTCGACGTAGCTGACTAAAAATCTCTGTCATCCTAATATAACAAATTTCAGAAATAAAAACTGTACAGGACTTGATTGGGTTGGAGGTAACCGGGCACTGCAGGCATGCAGGTCCTGTCGGTGCGCCACAGGGAAAATATTCCTCCCGTCCAGAGAGCTGGTGGTCGACGGAGTTTGGTTCAAATGACTTTTTGTGTTGAAAAAAATAAAATAAAATAAAAGTCAACTTTGTTAAGCTCCTCCCAGCAAGGCCGTGTCATAAAGCCCCTCGTGTGGAAACTGCTCCTGATGCTTCATGGGACAAAGATTCATTTTTTGATTTTTTTTTTCCTTTTTGTTATAATTTATTTCTCATTATTTAAGACAAGAGGGATGAAAGGAGGGTGGGGGGGGGTCAGTCTGCTGTGGATTCCTGCTGCTATTGCGTTATGGTTCATAAACTCTTTTCATCTTTAAAAACAAGCAAAATAAAAGAACAAGGAGCAGGCAAGCAGGGAGGGGAGGGAGGGGGCAAAAAAAGAAAGAAAGAAAAAAAAAAAGGCCGATCACAAGACTTGAAACCTCCAGGAGGCCTGGTCTTTGTAGTCCAAGCAGTCTGTGGCGTTAAAGTTGAGCTTCCACGAGGAGGCTGCAGTCTGCTCTTTGTAATCCAGGCAGTCGGAGGAGTTGAAGGCCAGACTGGAGCCACCGTAGGCCTGGTGGTGGTGATGGTGGTGGTGCCCTGACGACTGACTGATGTGGTGGTGTGGGTGTCCAGACATGGACGACGCCGTCATGGGGCTGAGCTGGTGGGGGTGATGGTGGGAGTGCATGGGGGCCAGGTAGGACCCGCAGTCCACGCTGCTGAAGTAGGAGCTGGAGGGGGTGGGGTAGCCTTGGCCGTAGCCGGGTGTCTGATTGTAGGACATGGGGTAGGAGGTGGCGGCGGCAGCTGAGCCTGACATTGAACGCTGCATGCAAGAGGCATTAGACGGGGGTCCCGGCTCAGGGAGCGGAGCCACGGCAGCAGCTGGGGCGTTTCCGGGGGAGATGGCGGGGCTCCAGATGGAGGATACGGTGCTGATGGAGGTAGAGGTGCTGCTAAGCGCCGCAGGGCCTGTGTGATTGGTGGACGAGGAGGAAGAGGAAGAGCCCGAGCCCGTGCTGGAGACGGCTGGAGGCGTGAACTGGCCGCTGCTCTCGGACCCAGTGCTCTCCCGGGCCGGGGAGGACTTCTTCTTGGGCGGCCTGGCTTTGGCACTGCTGCCGCTCTGCTGCTGCTGGCGACACTTGGCCCGCCGGTTCTTGAACCACACCTGCAACCACACCAGCAGGCAGGAGTCAGAAACCATCACAATCCCAGCATTTCAGGAAAAATAAATAAAATAAATAGGAGAAACTCCCAGGCCATGCTGGGAGTACATTATGGAGGAAAATTGAGGGTTATTATCCATCAAGGTTCATTTCCACCCCGGCCCCTTGGCTTGGATCAGCCAGGAGTCTAATTTCATACCTGGTAGACGGCTCTAAGATAACAGGCTATTGAGTTTCACCACACAGTAGGGTAACTCTAGAGCACTGAGAGGGTAGGATCGTGTAGAGCACTTTGTTTCACGCACACACACTCTGAAAATAACTCAAACTGTGACAGAGGCCTTTCTAGGGATCCCCTTTTATACCTTTTAAGCAAAGTATTACTTGAATGTTGTAGAACACTGAAATGTTTGCAGAGGAAACCGTCTTCGCGTTCTTTATGGATCCCATAATCCAAATTAAATTGCAAACTTCAGATCAATTATAAACTATCAAATTGTAAAGAACATAAATCAACCAAAACACAACGTGCTGTTAAATCTGTTACATGAAATAAAGCCTGAATAAAGAGGTTCAATTTAACCGAATTGAGCCAAGCACAAAATAAAAAAAGGAGATTTTATAAAAGTCACCACAGCATTTGAGTGCTACAATCCACTTCTGTGGTTGGAGGTCGGTCCAGTTATTTCCCAGTAACTCAGAAAACAGTGTTTTTTAATCAGTTACAGTGAACATTTAGGCTTTATCATTTTAAAACACTCATTTAGCCAATTAAACTAGAATTATCCCCAGTTTGCCTCATATTGTTTAATTATTCTTCTCTTCGTTTTAATGTGAAAAAATATTTTGCCTTCATTAAACACCTGATTAGAAGAAATAAACATAGTTGAAGTTATAAAACATCTACGTATTTAATGAAATAATAATATGCAAATACATTACTGGGCCTAAACAAAAAAAACAAAAAAAAAAAAAACAACAAAAAAAACTGTGAGAAGTGGTAAACTGATTTATATGGTGAAGAGCTAAAAGCTGGCAAAAAAAAATGCTTTTGTGTGTGTATATATATATATATATATATATATATATATATATATATATATATATATATATATATATATATATATATATATATATATATATATATATAAATATAAAAGAATGTGGCCTGTGTGGTTGTTAGTAAAAGTCGAAGCTTGCAGAGGATTCACGTCCTAAATTTGTACCTGGACTCTGGACTCGGGCAGGTTGATTTTCAGCGCCACCTCCTCCCGCATGAAGATGTCCGGGTAGCGGGTTTTGGCGAACAGAGCCTCCAGGACGTCGAGCTGGGAGCGGGTGAAGGTGGTCCGCTCCCGCCGCTGTTTCCTGGGAGTCGCTGCGGGAAACACGGAAGCAAACGCCGTCAATAAAAGCGAGGCAAAGACGCAGGAATAAGCCGCTCCCGGTGACCCTTTTCTGTTCAGCTGCGCGCTCAAATCAGCTGAGGATGCGTCGTTAAACCGGGAAATAAAACCTACGTCTGTGCAGCCCCAAACAGACCGATCACATGAAGCAGCAAACATGTGGTTTTTAAATGTTCCTTTGCAGCTCCCATCACAATGACGACAGTCGGATAAATACTTTGACCTTCTGTCTGGGTGCAGGTGCCCCCCCCCCCAGGTGCATTAATCTTTAAAAGATGTGTATTTACGTGTGCTGAACGTGCCTGTGCAGGCGTGTGTGTGGGGCTCGTACCCGGGTAACCCACTGAGGGGTGCAGCAGGTCCATGGCAGCGCCGCTCAGCCCCAGGCCGTTGACGCCGTAGGGGGGCTGTTTGAGGTAGGACATCATGCTACAGGCGGTCACGGCTCCACCCAGCTCAGGCCAGCGGTTCGGTTTCCCCCGATGCTGCAGCTTGACGGAACAGGGGACCGATCCAAGTCACTGCGCACACACCAGAGAGGAGACGGTACAAACACGGACGGCAGACGAAGCGCGAGCTGCGCATTCACAGATTTTTAAATACCGATTTTAATCATGAAGACTTAGTTTGTATACACGCCTCAACAATGAGGTCTAAAGTTTATTCAAATTTTTTTATGCCAATTTATTCAAGAAGCATATTACACGAAGGCCCCAATAATTCAGGATTGTGATCATTTATAAAAGATGCATAAACCATGCTTTTTATATTAGACACAAATTCCGTTCACATTTAAAAAAAGATAACAGAGTCCGGACGGCTGCTGAAAATCAGGATTTAAATCCTAGGAGGATGATGGAAAATAAAACATTTATTTATTTATTTTAAATCTGGCAGTTCTGAACTAATGAAACGAGTGTAAATACAACTTTCATAAAACAGTCTTTACACTTCATTTGTGGTTTTAATATTTGTTACACATTTACTTGCGTGATAAGCGTCTTATACCTGAGGAGTAAACAGCATTAATTACCTCTGCACTCTTTTCCAACATAAACGTTTCTGTTATTTTAAGCCGTTTTAAAATTGTCTTATGTGTAATTTAAATAACGTTTATTGAGCTGCGCATCAGTTTAAAATGTGGGGATGCGCAGGGGTGTAAAAAGACAAGAGAACATGTATACCATTTATTTAAACTTGTGAAACTTTTAAAAAGAAACACTGAAAAATTAATACAACTTATTGTAAATTTAATCTTTTTTCAACAACTGAGACTTTTGATCCAATAGAAGCAAACTTATGAATTAAAGTGCAGTCAGAGTGTGTTTCGGCCTGCTCTCTCCATCACACACACACACACACACACACGTTCACACATAAAAAGATGGATTATGGATGTGGTTTGATAATCTATAAAAATCACAGCTGAAGCCTTTCTGTACGCGCTCGCTCCTGTTTGTTTCGGGTCGCCGCACTTTGTGTGTCTTGTGACCACAACCGGGATCCCCGCGGATCCGCGGCTGAATTTAATCCACCACAGAGGGAAGCATTTTGTCCGGACATCCAGCTTCGGCTGCTCTGTCCTATTCTATTTTATTTTATTTTTAATGGGAGCACCTGGATGCTTTTATTTATTTGCTTTAAAAAATGAAAAAGAAGAAGAGATGTAACGTTTTATTTTAAAGCTACAAAAAGAATTAAATTTAAAACAAATACGCCTGCGTATTTATCATTTGTGGGTTGAAAAAAAAAATCACTTTGTGCATTATTTAAAGAAAACACGTTTTAAATTTTCTGAATAAAAAGATTCAGTTCAAAAGTAAAATAACTAAATGTTCGACCGCGCTTTAAAAATAACCCTCATCTACATTTACGCACATAAACAATCCGTTACAGCTGCTCATAAAATGTGATTTTTCACTCCTTATTGCTGAAGGAGCCAAACACGCAGCCCTGAACTGTGAAGAGCGAGAATTAAATTAGAGACATTATTTTAACAATGAGCTCCTAACTGGCAGAACCAAAACCCCAACTAACCAAACATGTATCCCAGCAGCTCCTGAAAGCGCATTTGCAGCTCTGCCAGGCCGAAGTGAAAAGCGAGATCTCGGTGCAAATGAACTCAATTAGAATATAGATTAGACCTCCGGGGAGAGAACGTTTCAGAAGGGCTCTTATCAGCAAAATAAATTAACAAAAACCAAAACACGCCTCTCCAATTATCTACTAAGTGGTTCAAACGCTTTAATGGCCAATTGCTCTCAATAAAACTAGCAGGAATGAATTAGAATAGAAATATGAAAATTATCTACTTCTGGGGAAGTTGAATTTATTCGTTTTCAAGCTGAAGTCCTCCACGACGCGGATTAATTGATATCTCCGCAGAATTTTCCACGAAAGTGCACGGGTGCAAATTTAAATCAGGCGGATGTTAGAATTTAAAAAGGAAAGACCTTTTAGACGTCCAGGAAAGTTACTTTTCTGTTGCGCTTCCACTTGAGTCTCTGCTCTGCTGCTTTAGAAGCGAAAATGCGTAAAAGCAACAAAGGTGAGTAAAAACACCGAAAGAGAAGTGCAGGAACTTTACCTTGATTTTCTCCTTCTCTCCTTCCGAGCCCTCGGACCACAAGAGGCGAGTAAAAATTATCCAGCAGCAGGAAGTCTGCAGGGCACAAAAGTCGAGCAGCAACCGCAGAGTCGCTCAAGAACAAACAGCGGCGCGCAGAGCGAGCAGCATCACGGGGGAAACGCGCAGGCAGGTCACCGCGTCCTCGCTGCGGTTCCAGCCGTTTTTACAGCCAAACAAATCAAACTCATTTGCTTTCAGGGGGTTGTCGTCGTCTGTCAGACTGTTAAGGTGATTTCTAATGGAGACGGATGGAGATTGATCACCTTCTCTCCGCCCCGCGCCTCTATGAGCGGAGGATCACCTGCGGATCCGCCTCCCACAGCCAATCGCCGCGCCCCGGCGTGCTGATAGACGGCGCGGACGGCCAATGGGCGCGCGGAGGCTGCTGGAGGGAGCGCCCACTCCCACGGACACTCCCTCTCCTTCGTCTCCACCTCCTCCTGACGGTCTCGAGACCAGCAGAAGCACAGACGCGTTTTTAAAAGATGGAAACGATTCAGAGGCCTGCGGGAGAGCGCACCAGCGGGCGCAGGCCCGCGCTGCGCTGCGCGTCCCAGAGCGCGACAGAGAAAGCTGAACTTCGTGGAGTCACAGGAAGAAGTTAGGGTTTATTATTCGCGTGGAAAGAAGAGGCGCTGGGAGCGTAATTGGCGGGAATTCTGCTTTTGTAATAAAAGTAAACTTGCGGATTTGTCCAGTTGATAATGGCTAAGATCTACCAGTTTTGTCTTTTTCCTTCTTTTTTTTCATGGTGCCGTAAAGCGCATTTTTCTTTCAGAAATTTAAAATGATTAAGATTTTTTTTAAAGGAAAAGTCTTGAAAAGTTGTTCTTTGGAAGCCTGAACCCGTTTTGGTTTGTCACTTTCTTACCACATCTTGCTTTTTTTTTTTCTTCTGTGATGCCAAAACATGTAAACATGAGTGATTAAAACAGGCGGAGAGAAGTTAAACATCCATTCTGATTATTTATTGTGATACACCCTCCCTTTTTCTCTCTCTCCCTCTTTCTCTCTGAACACACACACGCACACAACTCTCATGAATATTAATGATGTTTAATCCCCATTTAGAATTACATTTGAGGATGGTTGACGTAAAGTTTAATAGGGAAAGACCTCCGAGTCGCTGTGGAGGAAAAAGAAAAATCAGCTCCAGAAGCTGCGGTGACCGGATGAAATCCCGGGGCACGTTGATTTATTTTTATTTTATTTATTTTAAACGACTGACACTCAAAACACGCTGTTTTCTAACATTTTAGCCTCAGTTAGAGGAGGCCAAGGATCGCTGAGATGCAGCTCACAAATTCCCCACTTTTCTTTATGCATCTATTTTAATCATACGTGTAAATTAGGCGGGACTTGATGCTTTGGGAGCGCGAGCTGGGATGGAAATTACATTTTTACGTGTGTGAGGAGGAGGAGGGGTATCGAAGTGGAGGCCGGTGGACTTAAAAGTCATCGACGAGAGCACGTTGGCAGAGAAACTTGCAGAAATGAGCGCGGAGGCCCGCAGAGATGTCGACTGTTATTTAGGGAGTCAGTGGAGGCTCTTAATTTCTGTGCAGCAAGGTGCCTTAAGTATATCTGCGTTTTTACGCACATAAAAATGCAAAATGTAACACGAGTGAATGACGATGTGGAGAAAGACGTGGATTGATTTAGGAGGTCAAACACTTTCAGGAACCTTTTATTTATTCTCACATCAGAGGTCCGAGCAGTAAGAGGGCCGCCAAAACAAAAAAGAAAAAGAAAAAAAAGAAAGAAACCTAAATACCACCACCCCTCCTGTTCACAAGCGCGCGCGCGCACACACACACACACACACACACACACACACACACACACACACACACACACACACACACACACACACACACACACACACACACACACACAAGCGCCGTTAAATTATGCAAAAAGGCCATTCGACAAATATGGCCCTCACAACACAAAAGAGACGAGGTATTCTGACATTTCCCCTGCATTTCTCTTTTTTCCCCTTTTCCGTCTCGATGTGAGACCTGGAGATAAACCCCTGAACAAGTATCAAGTTATCAAGTTGCAGCAACCTTTTGTAATAAGAGTATTTTGTCTAATCCCACATTGCAGTTGAATTTTCTTAATGCTGAGCTGGTAAAGCCTGGGATTAGGCGGCGAGGAGAGGAGGGGGAAAAGTTTTGTCCCTTCAGCCGGCAGGATTGGAAGCGGGGATCTGCGGGGATGTTGTCGGTGCTTATTAAAACGATGATGCATAAAACGGAGCGTCGTACGAGCCCCGGCGCTGCGCGCAGCAGACACCGCGCTCCCTCAGGTGCAGCTCTTTTCTGGACAGCAGCGGGCGAGAGCGAGTGAAGGCACAGGCCGAGCGGCGCGAAGCACCTGTGAGGTGAGGCCAGGAGACATCAAAGCTCAGGAGATAATCCATTCAGCTGGAGGAACCTCAGCTGCGCAGCAGCGCACAGCCGCGGCCGCTTTTTACGCAGCGCGTCGCTCCTTTTCACCGGGAAGAGAAAGAAAGAAAGAAAAGAAAGGAAAACCGACTCCAGATGTTTTTCACTCCTGCTTGAACTGGAACATTAAAGAAACCAGAGTGATGCTACTGAGGTAAGATGAGTCCGTTTCTACTATTCTGTTCCGTTATGATTCTAATTGTGTGTGTCATGTGTGTATTATTTGTGTAATTTGGCTCCAGAGCCGTTTTCGTTGTATGTGCACTCATTAAAATGAGAGAGGCAACTGGAGCCTATTTTTAACCGGATCCTAACCGGAAGGAGCAGGAAAAGTTTGGAAGTTTGGAAGTCAGAAATAGGCCCAAGTCAGCGTGTAACGTGGAAACTCTTTAAAACAATTCGTGGAAGTTTAAAGCCAACTTCATGTAAAGACGATATGTAATATTCTTAAGGTTTTATACACGAACACACGCGGTCCTTCATCGTTTCGGCGTTTTTTGTCGAGTTTACAGCTGAACTACACTTACAGACTAAAATAAAGCGCCTCGAGGGACGCACCGCGCGTAAATGTGCGCATACAGTCGGTCCCACGCAGAGAAGAAAAGAAAGCGCACATTAATGTGCAAGTATAAGAAAGGCCGGGGAGGACGTCTGCTGTCACAACCCATTTTGCCGCATCAATCGGGGACGGGAGGCTGCCTGCGGGGACGGGCTGGAGGGTTTAACGGCGCGCATTGGGCCAACCTCTCTTTTATTATTATTTTCACAATAGGGACATTTCTCACAATTCATCTCAGCCCGACACCTGGCTGCGCGTCAACAAATTAACCCAACTTAAAAACGACCGATTCAAAGAGTTCTGAGTTTGTTTTGTTTTTTTTAAATAGTAAATTGAGTTTGTTTCCGGAGTCTCTCCAACTCGGACCCCATCGGGCGGGCGGAGGAGAAAAAGACATCTGCTCCGATCAAAGTGATTTCTCAAATCTTTGTCGATGAAACCTGCTCACCTCAGACCTTGAAAAATACAACAAAAAACCCCCCAAAAAAAACATGAATTTTAATATATAAACACGCACAAGTCGCAGGGGAATTGAACGGAGCGCGGAATAATGAGCGTCGATAAACGCAGAGCCCGCTGGTTCAGACACTGATAGGAGCCACTTATGCGCAGCGTCGGTTGTGCATTTAAATCACGTCCTAAAATTAGTAGAAACGACGGATAAAATAGGGAATATGATTGGGACCATAACTGCATTTGATAAAGTCTGCAAAATAAAAACACTTTAAAGCTGCGACTGAAATTAAACTGAATTCAAAGCAAAACTGCGTCCAAAGTACTTCAATTTAAAAAACTTTAAATGTCCGGTTCACCCTCAGAGGGTTGGAAAAAAACCAGGTACACAGGGGCTTGTGGAGTATGAAATAAGGACTTTATTTTTGAAGACTTGGGTTATGACACTGGAATAAATAATTAGGTAAATGTTCACACGTGGAGGACAGCTGCACCAGATGTGGAACTCTAAGAGCTGTATGTGGAAGCATCTGTTTCCTCTTCTGGGAACAATAAATAGAAACCAAACGTTGTTGAGCAAAATGAACATAAATGTGAAGGAAAATTCACTCTTAAGCAGCTTAAAC
Source organism: Xenentodon cancila (assembly GCA_014839995.1). Lineage (NCBI taxonomy): Eukaryota > Metazoa > Chordata > Actinopteri > Beloniformes > Belonidae > Xenentodon > Xenentodon cancila. The sequence continues at coordinate 2,716,215 of CM026208.1, forward strand.
ACAAACGGAAATAAATAATGTACACAATTGTTTGACTGCTGACATACAAACAAAAGCTTTTGGAAACTATTGTTCAGAGCAGAAACTGAAATATACAACTGTGTATTTTTTTTCTTTTATATGATTTTCTTACTTTTTTTGGTAAACTGCTTTCAAGCCAAGACATAAAAAAAAGCAATAGGAAATTTTTTTATGCAAGATTTATGAACAGTAATGAAGTTACGATAATTTACAAGTAAAAAGTGAAATGATTAAAAGATACAGTCAAGTTATGAAGTAGCTTGAAGACTGCCAGGAACTGTTTTTTTCATCTTTAAACATAAAAAAGGTCAAATCCTCCCACTGAACCCAGTTGTGCTGTACCTCACACCGACTGGCGTCGGGAGCTGCTGCTGCAGCGTCCAACACAAACCTCACAAGTTCGCACTCGTCTCGCCACGTGTAGTGTATTTATACTTACAGGTACCTTTCTCAGTAAGGATCATTAGGATTTAAAAATATTAAAGTGGGACAGTGAGTCAGTACAAAGTTGGAGCTTCTGCAGTTACACTGACCAGAACATTGACCTCGTCGGGATTCAAAAACAAGTAGAAATGTTTCAAACCCACTGTCAAATAATAATAATATAATAAAAATCTGAATAATGACGATGATACATTTCTTTTATCGGCTACATTTGTTGGTTGTGTTTCCTGACAGTCACTGAAGGACACACTTCTCCTCTTTCTTGGCCATCTTGCCTTTGTTCTGCTCCAGCGTCCTCTCCAGGTGCTCGTCCTCCTCCTCGGCCCTGCGGATGGCAAACGTCAAAAGGTCAGATGCCTTCAAGGTTGGGGGGGTGAGGGTGGGGCGGTTGGAGGGACAGACACAGGTGACGCTGTTGGTGCCATGGTGACAGTTGCCGCGGCACCTGTGGAGTGGCCTCGTGCCAGGAGCCAAGCTCTGACCTTTCACCCGCCAGGCACCCTGTTGGAGGACGCCGCCGCCAATCTGGAAGGGATCCCGCCCCTGCAGACGTGCTGCTGCTGCGACTACAACCTGATCCCACCTACAACCTGAGTCGCCACGCTTTCTAGGGAACTTCTGGAACGACCAGCGCCAAGCGACTGGCGCCTACGACTCGGCCCCTGCGACTCTGCGACTCGGCGCCTGTGACTCTGCGACCCGTTGACTGTCACCGCGACTCGGCGCCTGGAACCCTGATACTCGGCGCCTGCGACTCGGCCCCTGCAACCCTATGACCCTGCGACTCGGCGCCTGCGACTGCGACTCGGCGCCTGCGACTCGGCCCCTGCAACCCTGTGACCCTGCAACTTGGCGCCTGCGACTCGGCGCCTGGAACCCTGCTACTCGGCGCCTGCGACTCGGCCTCTGCAACCTTGTGACCCTGCGACTCGGCGCCTGCGACTGCGACTCGGCGCCAGCGACTCGGAGCCTGCGACACTGCATCTCTGCGCCACTCAAGTGCGTTTTCTCATTTCATTGGCATGTTCAGCCGTGGCGTGCTCTGTGGGTAACTCACTGTTTCTCCTGGGCGTCCAGGTCCCTGACCAGCGCGTCTCGTTTGTTGACCAGGATGACCAGCTCGTCCAGCAGCAGCTGCTCGCGTCTCTTCTGGGCCTCAGTTTTCTGCCAGTCTGCAACGACATCAGAGGAACAAAATCCTTCAGACGTGGACACAAAGAGGATGTTTGACCAACTAAGAGTTTAAAAGTTGAAAGTGGGTCGCGTGAGGAAGACTCCCGACTGCCGGAGAAGACTGGTGAGCCACCACCCTGAAACCTCCACATTTCTACACTAAGACGGTCGCGCCTCGTCTGACGGATCTGCTGGTTTCAGATGGAGACAGCTTGATAAAAGTTACTTTTCCTTCTGGAGATGGGGGCCAGCGCCGCTCCGCGTACGCAGCAGTGTGTGAGCGCGACACGTAGACACTCCAGTGGGTCGTCCGTGTGCAGCGGCGGCGCGGTGACCTCAACAAACACACTTGAGGCACATTGTCATGTTAATATGAGGCTTCACGATGGACACAGATACGCCGGCGTCACTTTCCCACAGGAAGATGCTGCTTCTGCAGAGCCGCCAATCAAAGTTAATCCAAGGGCAAATTAAAATGATCTAAACAGTCGAACATGGTGGAAAGTCATTGGAATTTTGAGACTGTTAAAGTTTAGATAAATAAACACAGTCAGCCCCAGCCAGTCTTCGTGGTCCAGAACGCTGACTGAAGCCTGTAAATGAACCTGAAATCACCTCTGAGCCACACAAACAAACAAACAAGCAGGTGAGCTCCCGACTCCGGCCCCCCAGTTCTCCAGGGTCTTTCCAGGAAGGGGCCCCACAGGGTCCAGGTGGGACCCTGATCCAAATCCCCTCTGCCTCCCTAAGGAGGGGGTGGGGGGTGGGGTGGCCACAGGAGAGCGCTCGCTCCCCCTGGAGCTCAAATATCCGCCTGGCGCCCTCAGCTCCACATCCAGCCAACTCCAGGGCAGCGCTCCTCCCTCCTGGTGCCCCGAAACTCGGATGCTGAACAGTAACGTCACAACAGCAGCAAGAAGGCAGTTGAAGAACACGCATCACACAAACCCACAAACGCCCAAACAGATTCAACTTAGTTATGGTTACAAAAGCCTCATCTGCCCTGCTGGAAACGCGTCGGGATAAAGAGCAGCAACACTCCAGCGTCAGACGGAGCGAGTGCACATTTATTCCGCCGTCTCGCAGCTTAAGAAGGCAGGAAGTCTCCAGCCTTTCTTTTTCCAGCTCAGTGTGAGAACATGTCCACCTCGCAAAACTTCTTCGCTTCATCCTGGAAAAACAACAAAAAGACAAACCTGCGTTTGCCCCAGAGAGAATTCAAACGTGGCGGCGCCGTGCGCCACTTCTGTGGCGACTTCACCCCTCTATCAATATTTAACCGCCTATTGATTTGAGAATAAAAGGAATGCTGAAAAATGTCAGTCCCAAAATAAGTATGGCTTTATTAAAAATAAATACCCCCTTCATTGTCAAATTGTGGCGGTGAGGTTGTGAGAGCGGTCACGCTGGGGCGGTGCGTCCGTCCGGAAAGGTCTGCGCTCGTCCCTTTGAAGTCGACCACAGAGCCAAACGAACACAGTCCCAATACTTGGCTCTCGACGTTCCTCTCTGCCACCGTTGTTCTTTTATTTTCCTCCCACAGAAGCAAATTTACCCCCCCACCTTTTTTTTTCTTATACAAGTCAACACCTCAAAAACTACCAAATGCATCCAAACCTGCTTTTGAATGGCATTTAGCTTATTTTTGTGTCTAAACGGTAGGACTCAGGTTGAGGATACAGAGACGTGAGGAGGAGTTGATAAAAGTGGATGAGTCATCAGGTTTGAACAACCGGGAGACAAAAACTCTCCCACAATCTACCTTTGACCAAACAAACTGTAGGTATTCAAAAGAAAAAAATCCTTCCTCCTGCTTCAGAGCTCCTCTCAGCCAAGAAGCCGAAGGCTTGCTGCATCTGAGGAGGGGGAGGGGGTGAAAGGAGGGGTGAGCACACTGCTGTCAATCACATGTCACAGAGTCCCGCCCCCCTCATTAGGAAGGTAAACAATAAAGAGAGACGATGAGAGACGTGACCAGGCAACACCAGAGTGTGGCAGGCTGGGTAACCAGAGACACAGGAACAAACTAAACACCCGGCAGCCACTGACAAGCCCCTCCTCTCCACCAGGACCCGCCCCCTCCATCACAGACACACAGAGGTTAAAGACTCGGAGGAGTGTGTGCAACTCGCATGGTCCTCAGAGAAACCTCGGCGTGCACCCCAACGGTAACCATGTGAGTCTGCACAAGGCACACAAGAATGCAGAGGGTTCAAATCCCCATGAACCCCTCCCTCACGGGCCGCCCGCGCTCCCCGAAGCTAAATTTATTCAAGACAGCAAAGCCTCAGTCTCGCAAAGCCAGAAAAACCGTCCAACCTGCAGCTGCCCATCTGTTTCACACACAACATGACCAAGTCACGAGTGGACGATGTGGAGGCACTACGCCCCCGTTACACCTGCGAGGACCAAACATGCGCCGTCCCTTCGTGGCCTGTCTTCCTCCCCCGTGCTCGCCTCGGCTCGCCTCGCCTTGCGCTCTTCTGCAAAAGCCCCCCCAAGCTGGTTTTTGCTCAAGTCCAAGTGGAATCAAGAGACAAAACGTGTCACCAGAGGAGAAGAAAGTCGACAGGACGCGAGTATTTGATCAAAAGGAAAAAACAATGTTAAAGAAAATCAAAAAAGCAGAAGACAATGTTTTATAAAGGTTTAAAATGATTGATAATGGCCGAGTGTACTCCACACAGCTGCACCTGAATCCTGACGTAACATCTCTGCTATAAAAAAATCTCACCAAGTTGTTCAACGTCAGCTTTTCAATTATTTTTAATTATTTTATAAGTTTCTCAGATGGGAGCAAACACTTACAGCCATGAGAGCAGCAAAGTAAACCCCCTTTAACTCTTATTATTATTAATAATAATGATGATATGTTGGTGTTTACCAGCTCTTGAAATGAGGTAACAAATAAAGTTAAACTGCAGAAGTTTGTGTGAGTTCGCTCTTATTTCCGTCAGTCCTGTGGAACCAGCAGCAGCTCGAGCCGCCGATCAAATGCTTTTATTAATGGCTCATCAATAAAAGCACAATAGAAGCCACATTAAAGATTAAATTCCATTGAAAAGATTAACAGAAAACTATCAGCACGAGTCACTGCTGCTTCTACGAGTCACGCAGCGCTGACGCGTTACTGAGGCGTCTGCATTCAGGCCCATACTCGGCCAACGAGGCCCGCGATGCGTCACCTTCGTCTGGGAGAAGAACAGCGAGACGCTTCACAAGACGTCTCTTTAAACTTCTGACTGTTCTTGGCCGTGTTTATTGTCTGGAGGGTAAAACAGCTGATCAGGTTTTACAAGTCACAACTCATTCGAAACTTTTCTGTATCACTTTGTCTTCAAGTCTCCTCGAGGAACTGGAGAAAAAACTTCAGGAATCGAACCACTGATTTACTGATTTATATATTTATTCACGGTCTAAAGGTTAAATCTTCCACTCACAGTTTGGTTGATCAGGACAAACGAAGGAAAACCGGGAGTCACCGTGTGACATCTCGCCGGCTTCCCGACACCACGACGCTGGAAAAGTCAAAGTCGCAACTGCAGGCAGGACGTGCCGGGAACTTTTAATGTGTTTGCTCCTAGTTTTTATTGCGCGAATGAAAAGCGCCCTGAAAATCAACGGAAACGTCGTCTCTGTTGGGCTACTCATCTCCTGAATCCTCAAAGACGCTTGTTATCGTCATTTCCAGTCAACTTGCAACCCTGAAAGAGTCGGCGACATCATCAAAAGTTGCCCATGTGATAGGATTGCACAGTGCACCTAATCAATCAGGGTCTGTGGCGCACCGCCCCGATGTGTTACAAAGCCCAAATAGATTTACAAATGACGTGTGTGTGTGTGTGTGTGTGTGTGTGTGTGTGTGCAGAGGGATAAGCTCCTGCATAGGATTACATATTGATTTTAAACATATAAAAAAGCTTATCATATCAAACCGTAACAGGAAAAACTCGGGTCCCGGCTGTGCATAAATCCCTTTTAGACGGCGAGAGGGCGTCCACTTTAAAACTCGCGCACACACGCAGGCTCCTGAAGAGACGCCGTTACGTGCGTGTGCGTACGTGGGTGTGAATCGGTGAGCAGATAAAGAGGCCAAGGTGGATCAATTTAGTGGCAGGGAGACGAGAGCGTGGCGTACAGATGGGCACCCTCCCGCCTGGCACCTCGCAGTGACAGGAGGTGGCGGTAACCGGCGTCGGCGCCAACCTGAACGTCTCCACCTGTTTCATTCTGCCACAGATGCAGCTCTAATCAGTCGCGATGCCACGCTGCTGTAACTCCAGCTGATTTCTTTCAAACTGACTTGGATGTGATGCTCAACAGGCTTCATTAGGTGGACGTGACTCGCTGCCTTCGCTGTCCTCAACTCACACTGCTGATGTTTGCTGTCCGAGAGCTGAACTGATCCGAGTCCCAATCCTGCACTCCCTTCGACTCCCTTCGACTCCCTTCGACTCCCTTCGACAACCTCTGACTCCCCTAGACTATTTGACTCCCTTTGACTCTCCTTGACTCCCCTCAACCCTTTACCTCCCCTTGACTCTCCTCTGTCTCTCTTTGACTCCCCTTCGCTCCCTTTGACTCTCCTGGACTGTCCTTGACTCCCCTCAACCCTTTGACTCTCCTTGACTCCCCTCAACCCTTTACCTCCCCTTGACTCTCCTCTGTCTCTCTTTGACTCCCCTTCGCTCCCTTTGACTCTCCTGGACTGTCCTTGACTCCCCTCAACCCTTTGACTCTCCTTGACTCCCCTCAACCCTTTACCTCCCCTTGACTCTCCTCTGTCTCTCTTTGACTCCCCTTCGCTCCCTTTGACTCTCCTGGACTGTCCTTGACTCCCCTCAACCCTTTGACTCTCCTTGACTCCCCTCAACCCTTTACCTCCCCTTGACTCTCCTCTGTCTCTATTTGACTCCCCTTCGCTCCCTTTGACTCTCCTGGACTGTCCTTGACTCCCCTCAACCCTTTGATTCTCCTTGACTCCCCTCAACCGTTTGACTCCCCTTGACTCTCCTCTGTCTTCCTTGGACTCTCCTTGACTCTCTTTGACTGCCCTCAACTCCCCTCGTCTCCCCTCAACTCCCACCGACTCCCCTCAACTCCCCCCGACTCCCCTTGAATCTCTTTGACTCCCCTCAACTCCCCTTGAATCTCTGACTCCCCTCAACTCCCCCCGACTCCCCTTGACTCTCTTTGACTCCATTCGACTCCCCTCAACTCCCCCCAACTCCCCTTGAATCTCTTTGACTCCCCTTGACTCCCCTCAACTCCCCTAGTCTCCCCTTCATGCCCTTTGACTCTCCTTGACTCCCCCCGACTCCCCTTGAATCCCCCCGACTCCCCTTGACTCACTGTAGCTGTAAACTTGCAGGCTCAGACCTCCTGAGATTTACAGAACAAAAACTTTATTCACTTCTCTCCTCATCGTCACAAGTCTAAGGCCACTAGTTTAACTCAGCATTACGTGTCAAATACATCATCGTGAAGCCCGTTTTCTTGTCTGCAGCACAAACAGAGAAAAGTCCGAGCAAATTCTTTTTTCATCAATCCCAGAAATGCAAATATATATATATATATATATATATATATATATATATATATATATATATATATATATATATATATATATATATATATATATATATATATAAATAAAATATATAAAAATACATAAAAATATATATATTTATATATATAAATAAAATAAGACTTTTAGCCAGTCAGCCACCCTGAGGAGTGCGTGCGTGTGAGTGTGTGTGTGTGTGTGTGCGTGTGTGTGTGTGAGAGAATGCCTGCAGGTATACTTTTTCTCTGCAGGGTGTGTGTGTGTTTTCTCACCTTCTCCCACCATCTCTGTCTGTCTGTGTCACTGACTGACCAACCAAATCAGCAATTACTCGCACCTCCAGCCATCGCTCAATAGACCTGCCCAAGCACCAAATAAGGGCAACACACCTGTGTGCTCCAACACACACACACCTGTGAGATATAAACACACAGATACCGCACACAGAGACAGACAGATCCTCACACACACACAGGTTTCCTCCCAGCAGTTCAGAACTATCTGTGGCTGCTACAAAAAGGAAGAGCCTGTGAATGTTAAGTGCCTCCCTTAGGGAGGAAAATAAGGCCGGCTGATAAGTTAGTCAACTGCAAATCCAACAAGTCCACATGAAGGCAGAGAGGACCGCAGTGACACGACACACACCACCAAAGCTTACACACCATCTCCACACACACACACACACACACACACACACACACACACACACACACACACACACACACACACCCAAGCCGGTCGACATCATACTAATCCAGTATATAAAAAAGTGCGCAGTCCCGTTAAAAACGACGACGCACGCCCACTCTGAGCCCAGTGAGATACAAACAAAAACACGGCCCACGTTTGAAGCCTCGCTGACGCCGACGGGAAGCAGATGAAATCCTCCTGTTGGACTCAGGCAGCAGCTCAATAAATATAAATAAATAAAGCTGCCTGAGAAGACGCAGGAAAATCAACATGGATGCAGGCGCCACGGCTCCAGCTCGGAGAGGCTGTCTGCCCGCCCCCACCCACCTTCACTCAGCCCCACCCACCTCTTTTCTTGCTAATTACAATTGATTTATTATGGACCAGGTAGCTTATCAGGTGCCCGGTGAAATTACAATGGTTGTCCGAAGGCTGTGAGTGGGAGGAGGAGGAGGAGGATGATTGGGGGGGGGGGGGGGGGGGGGGGGGGGGGGGGCTCTGGTCAATGTCGAATAGCAAAATCAATTAGCATTGATTGGCAAAAGGTTCATTTTGCCAAAGAGGACGCAGTCGAAGGGGATTAAACCTTCCTGGCCCTCTGACAACTTTGATACCACACAATGGTCCCTTTTCTGGCTGTGGTATAGTTAACAAGCTTTCAATGATAAAAGTGCTGTTTTTCATGGCGAGAACCGTCTCTCGCTGCGGCGAAATTTCAAATCCGGCTTCGGCTAGTCGGGTCTGGCTGAGAAACAGATAGCATTGATCAAGTATCGGGGAGTGAAATCCCTCGCAAGCCCGCATGTTAATCCTCATCAAGAAGAGGGCGCAGAATTCAAACGTTCCTGCTTCGGGTCCTCGTTGAAGGCCGATCAACAGCTGAGCAGAACGCGAGGAACACTCAGCCCTACAGGTGAATGACGACTCATCGCTTTATCCCAACTCCAACTTCTCCACATCACCTGGACACTGAAAATCCTAAATCAAAGCCGTTTGTTGTGACGAGGAGACATCGTGGAGTAACTCAGTCACAGGGCAAAACAAACCAAACTGGCAGAAGAATCTCTTAGAAGGCACAACTGTAAGTGTTGTTAAGGTGCAATCATGCACTTGATTAAAAGTAGACAGACGCAGACGACCCCGCAGCCCCCCCGCAGCCCCCCCGCAGACCCAACCCCGACTACCCCGCAGCCCCCATCCCGACGACCCCACAGCCCCCCCGCAGCCCCCCCACAGACCCCATCCCGACGACCCCACAGCCCCCCGCAGCCCCCCCACAGACCCCATCCCGACGACCCCACAGCCCCCGCAGCCCCCCCACAGACCCCATCCCGACGACCCCGCAGCCCCCCGCAGACCCCCCACCCCCGTGTGTGAGTGCGTCCTACCCTCGATGGCCAGCATGGCTCTCAGCTCTCTGTTCAGCAGTTCGAATCGCCTCTCCAGATCGTGCTCTTTCTCCCTGCAGCAAGTTGGAGGAAAAAACACAGAGAACAACGTTCATCAATATGTTAATGACTAAATCATTAAGTACTTAAAGAAACCTTTAATAAACATCGATTCAGCCACTTGCCTGAACCTTCTCCTGCTTCACATTAATCTACTGCACATGACTGATACTCGTACGCCCACACAGCCCACCGCCCTGGGTGGACGTGTGTGTGTGTGTGTGAGGGGTTTATGTATGTCTGTATGACTGTGTGTGTGTGTGTCTGTGTGTGTGTGTGTGTCTCTGTGTGTGTGTGTGTGTGTGTGTGTCTTTGTGTGTATGTGTCTCTGTGTGTGTTTGTGTGTGTGTCTCTATGTGTGTGTGTATATATGTGTGTGTGTGTGTGTGTGTGTGCGTGTGTATATGTGTGTGTGTGTGTGCGTGTGTGTATATGTGTGTGCGTGTGTGTATATGTGTGTGCGTGTGTGTATATGTGTGTGTGTGTGTGTATATATGTGTGTGTATATGTGTGTGTGTGTGTGTATATATGTGTGTGTGTGTGTGTGTGTATATATGTGTGTGTGTGTGTGTATATGTGTGTATATGTGTGTGTGTATATGTGTGTGTGTGTGTGTGTGGCACAAATTGAATTATTTCCTCTTTCAGCTATATTAAAAAAAATTAGCTAATTTGGTCTGTAATAGAATTCGTCCTTCACAGGCGTCTTTTCTCTTCGCCCCCTCAAAGGGAGAACAGAGAGGGCTAATAATCAGCCCTTCTGTCAATTGGCCACTTTAAAAGCCTCCCCTTTTCTACGATATAATGTGATTATGAATACTTCAATCTTTTCTCCATTTGCACGCTTTGAAATCCCGACAGCAGCAAATGAAGAAAAAGGCAGCGTGTGTGCGTGTGTGTGTATAAGTGTATGTATATGTGTGGGTGTGAGGGAGTGTGAGTAAGTGTGTGTGTGTATGTCTGTGAGTGAGTGTATAAGTGTATGTGTGTGTGTATGTGTGTGTGTGTGTGAGGGAGTGTGAGTGTGTTTGTGAGGGAGTGTGTGTGTGTGTGTGTGTGTGTGTGTGTTTGTGAGTGTGTGTGGCCCTTCCACCTGTCGCAGAAGACCACATGCAAAGAGACTGGAGGTGGAGTAGCGATCGCCACATTTCTATTGATTTTATATCCATTCAACATGTAAATCAATGAGCGGATAGACAGGGGGGGTGAACGGCGTGGTGGGTGAACGGCGTGGTGGGTGAATGGCGTGGCGAGTACACGCTCGCCTCGTGCTGCTTCAACGAGGTGGAGCTGAAGCTTGAATACTGACGAGATGTTTACAGGTTTTTATTGCCTCTCATCCAAGGAAGGATTTGGAAAACCCAACAAGGCATTAACAGAAGCCGTCTAAATGCCTCCACAAATGAAATAATATGTCTCAGAAAGGATTCCAGAGAAAAGGAAAGAACATACAGCAGCGAGAGCTGGTTCTGTCTCCTGATGAGGGCGTTCTTCTTGTTGACCAGCATGAACCACTCCTGCATCATGGCCTCCTCCTCCTCCTTGTTGTTGCCTAGAAACCACACAAACAAAACTTCTGTAACATCATTCGGCTTCATGCACACAGAATATCAAAAGTGGGGAACACCACATGGACTGTGACATATAGAAGATAGAGGAGCAAGTCTTTTAGCCGCTGAAGAATAAGCATGACCCCCATACGTGTGTAAATACATCAAACAGCGGCGTTTGTTGCGCACCAGGAGATAAAGCTCCACGCTACAACCTCACAAGGTTCAACATGATGCACCCAACTGACGCAGAGTCAAACCTTACCGGCTCCGCTGGTCTCAGTGGACTAAATCCAGGAAAATACGAATGTTTGAAAAAAATCCATCTGTATCAAAATGATCCAAAAAAAAAAAAAAGAAAGAGGCAGGATGAGAACCTGATCACTCAGGTCCTGTAACGCAAAACCAGACTCAGGACGGCCAAACAAAAGATAAAAATACGTTTTTCAAAAGTGAAATAGTCCTGTTCTCCAGTTACATCCCGCATTTAAAGAAGCAGCTTTGGTTTTATTATCTTCAGTGGCATTAATGATATAACTGGAACAATCCTTTACATGTATTCTCTTACTGTATAACTGAATCTGAATGTGGTTAAATGTGTTAGTTGATGATGTGCCGGCATGTACCTGTTTGGTTTTTTTGTCGTCACATTTTGTCAAGTTCATTAACGTCATGTGAGATGTGTTTATGAACGAATAAATCCTGCCGTGGTCCGATCACTCAGCTCTGTTTCGTGTCAGATCGGCACATGAGCTCCGTGGCACTTCGAGGTCAGTTAAACAGAGACGGCGGCATTAATCCGACACTCAGTACGTCTTTGAGGACGAGACATGGATGAAAACGGGAGGAAGGATGAAGCGGAGTTCCAGGGCTTATGCCATCATCGCTCACTGTTTTTTATCCCTTTTCTTTCTTCAGTGGACAGTTCAGGAGAATGTAGACCAAGTTCTTCTAACATTAATTGTAAAGTCTTGTGTATTCACATGACAACCCGTAAATAAATGAGTGATTTAGCTGCTTAAAACAGAAAAAAGCAGAAGCGTTCACCGACAAGCGGCGGGAGCACCGGGCCGCTGCGTCACTGATGACAAAAGGGGGGCGGGTGGATGTGTGCGTGGACACCGGTGAGTGTGTGGACATTTGTCATACTCTGAGCCGGCAGACGTATGTAATTTCATTTAGGAAGCGGTGGCGGGGATGAGGAGGGGGTGTCAGAGGAAAGAAAAACCAGCAAATGAAAGGAAGCTTCGGGATTTAGCTGAATCGGGGGCTTGTGGATTACTGTAGTCAACTTTTGAAATGGACGACACTCGGAGGGAGGATAAAGCCTGTGCTGACAGGTCATTGTGCTGCCTCCAAGTCAAATAAAACAAGCAAATAATAATGGCAAATATTAAGCTCCTGTGACATTGTGGCGAGGCGGGCTGGAAGACGAGGGGGATTATAAAGCTATATCCCCCACCGTTAGTCAGCCAGCAGCAACCGGCCAACCAGCAGCCACATCTCATGAAAGGCAGGAGGGGTGGGAGGCCGAGGGAAGGAGGAGAGGAAAGACAGGCGGGAGGGGTGGGAGGCCGAGGGAAGGAGGAGAGGAAAGACAGGCGGGAGGGGTGGGAGGCCGAGGGAAGGAGGAGAGGAAAGACAGGCGGGAGGGGTGGGAGGCCGAGGGAAGGAGAAAAGAAAGGCAGGAGGGGTGGGAGGCCGAGGGAAGGAGGAGAGGAAAGACAGGCAGGAGGGGTGGGAGGCCGAGGGAAGGAGGAGAGGAAAGACAGGCGGGAGGGGTGGGAGGCCGAGGGAAGGAGGAGAGGAAAGACAGGCAGGAGGGGTGGGAGGCCGAGGGAAGGAGGAGAGGAAAGAAAGGCAGGAGGGGTGAGAGGCCGAGGGAAGGAGGAGAGGAAAGACAGTTAAGTGTGAATGGTCGTGGAGGGGAGCAGGGATGGAGGGAATAAGGAGGGATGAGAGGTTTCAGGACACTCGACAGCTGCTCAGGACGCTCCCTCCGGTCAACCTCTCCCCGGCTGAACTCTGACCTCCAGATGCCACCTGACTCTTAAAGAGACAGAGTGTTTAATGAAGTTCAGTTTCTCTGTTCCTGTTCGGGTTCGGGCTCGGTGCCTTTTCTCCTCGGCCAACTGAGGGCAGCGACAGGAAACATTTCACTTCACAGCAGAAACAATATGGAAAACAGCCGTTTAACATCTTTTAATCCAAACCTACATTTAAACTCAAACAGAGAAAAATCTAGCTGGAAATGTTTAAATCACTTAACAAGCTTTAATTAAATTAACAGATTTAATTACACATGCACACATCAAGTAAAATTAGTTGAAAGCAACAACTGAGGAAATGACTTCAACACAGTCTGGAGGTTTTGGTTCCAACTGAAACAAAACTTTACTTAAACGCATTCACTTACTGAAACACGTGTTACAAGTGACATCGAGAGAACAGAAAACAAAACTGCTGAATGTCGTGTTGTATGAAGACAAACGGTGTAAATAACCCTGGCACGCAGTGCTGACACTGCATCTGTGACTCCAGCCTTGGCTCTGAGAAACTGCGGATCCATGCTGGCTCTCAGGGGGCCATCTTGGATCAAAGCATCTGGCAGTTTGGCAGGTTGCATTCTGGGTCTTGCTGCTCGCCTTACACGCCACTTCGCAGCGCTCAACACAAAGCAGGAACAAGCCAAACTCTGCTGAGGCTGAAGCAATAAATTTGGCACCGATGCCATGTTTGATCAGGACATCAAAGGATTAGTGAAATACGCCTGATGGAGATGCGCAGGGTTTCCTCAGGTACAGGAAACTTTATCGTCATTAATATCGTGTTTAGTGTTACATCAGCTATCAATGTGGCCGTGATGGTGAGAAACAGAAGATGCAATCAACTCGGACGCACGCACGCACGGCGCTGAGATGAAGCCGATAGACTACAACAACCCCTCTATCTGATTGTCCGTCTCCCTCTCCTCTTGTTTCACTGTGAGACACAAACACAACCAGGATGCAGTGACACAAACCACCATGCGTGAAGGGAGATCCTTCAGGCACCAAGAAAAGCTTGGTTTCCACCAGCCACTCCGTGTCTACGCGTTTGAATCAATAGCAGAGATAGTAAGCGAGGGAAATAAAGAAAGGAAGAAATGGAAAGGGGAAAAGAAAAGTCAGAGTGAGCCTCTGTAGCCAAAGATTAAGATAAGCATCTCGGCCACTGTTCCATTCAGTGCAGATAGGAGTAATGAAACCCACCCCGAGGTGGTCAAACTGCGGCTGCTTCTGCCGGCCGCCGCTGGTTTTCTGCTTCAGTGACACCTCTCACTAAACACGGAGCGCTGCCGTCACAAATATTCACTCCGACATTTACAGCAAATACGAATTATGCAACTTTAAACGCGTTTGTCATCATCACAATTTCATACTTTCATTCTTTACATTATATGAAAACACAAAACCATAGTGATCACATTTATGATGATCCAACTGTCGTAAGCTGAATTAGCTGCGGAGGTCAGAGGTGGCGTGCAGCAGCGGCATCACGAGGCCATGTGACCACCTATGAACGACAACGTCACGAGTTACAGCAGGAGCTGGAAAAGCTTCGTCTGTCTCCCCTCCATCATCGCCTCCCTGGAGTTTGGATAACGGAGGAAAATGAATGAAACAGAAAGAGGAACGAGTGATCGGAGAATGTTCTTTTCATTTCTTACCCCACCATTTGGTCTTTTTAATCCAATAGCTGCTAATCCAATTTGTCTATCGGACTTGTATATAGGCGGAGAGGAGGAGGAGAAAGACCAGGAGGAGGGGAAGGGAAGAGATGGAGAACTTGTCTGTGCTCAAGTCACTTTCTCAATTGCGGTTTATTTAAGGCCCGAGCTGCACTTGTGTCTCTCGGATCCAACCGCCTGATATCAGCGGGGATCAGGAAAGATGAAAGCCAAAGACATGAAAGGAAAGAGAAAAGAAGGAACAAAAAAGAACAGGATGAACATTGTTTCCTGTGATTAGGTAAGAGCTCGTTAAAAGGCTGTCACTGCTGCGATGTGAATATGCATGACAGGGGCCGGCCTAATCAGAGAGATCTGTGGCGAGGACTGGAGGGGAGGGGGCAGGAGCCGCCAACGGAAGGCTTGATTTAATTAATGTGAGTAGACGAGCATCTTGTTAGGACGCGGACGGAGAGACGGAGAAACTCGATTTGATCAAAAACATCATGGAAACCCTTTCACACCACAACATTCCTGTTATATAAATCTTAAACAACAAACCGAGTCTCTCTCGTCATTTTTCCTTCAACCACAACATAAAAGGCAGAGTCATATTTTGGTTAATGCAACAGTCGTCACCGTTCACAACTCAGTGATGCGAGTACAAAACTGGCCACTCTGGGCGCCGTTGCACACGTCATTTCTCCTGCTTGCTCGTGTTCTCAGCTGCTCTCCTGAAGAGGTGCTTTCATTTTTTCTTGTTCGAGGCCTTTTTAGCCATCCTCAATAGCACAAAGGTTCCAGCGTATAGAGCAGATTCCTGCTTTATTGAACCTGTGTATAATGTCTGCTGAATGGAGCACATTAACCGATTCACACTCGCACCTCTCTCCCTTCCTCCACCCCAGACAGACAGAAGAGTAAACTAAAATACCAGAAAAAGAGAGGGGAGGAAAAAGAAAGAAAAAAGCCCTCCGCTCACACCGGGGCACAATGAGTGCCTTTTCCACTGGTGTCATTTGTCAACTGCTGCTTGCTTTACAAATCACAAAAGAGGTGGAGGAAAGAGCGGAGGACGTGAAAGTGGGGAGTGACGGAGTTCGGAATAAGCAAGATGACCTGGGGGTTTTGTTTAATCCTAAAGGGCCTGCTGAATTATTTTAATTAGACGATATGTTCGACCCGACACCAGTCACTGACGTCCGAACTGGTCGCTGTAACCAAGACTCCCATCACAAAAAGACAAACCTCGTTATCCTGTCTCTCTCCTTTTGCCTGAACTTAACAAACTCAACGGTGAAAATAGATTTGAGATCATTACTTATGTGCACAAGGAGCCAGTCTGAACACAAAATGCTGCCAACAATATTGCAAACCAGTCCCTGGAAACTTAAACAAATGCTTTAGTCATTAAAAGCCATTCTTTACCAGAGGTCTCCTTTTGAGTCCTCAAATTAATTTATATTTCAAAGTAGTTATAGTTTCAAAGCAAGTTTACTGCAATATCTACTATGAACGTTTGCTCTGGAGGCCTCACGCGTGCTGAGATCAGCTGCACTTATAGTTTTACGCTGGTAAATCACTCAAACCGCAACGCTGTGCTCCTCTGGTGTCAGCACGAGGACCAGCAGGCAGATGGTGACTTTCACCGAGCGCGAGCTCGTGAGCGATGTGTGAACTCAGCAGCGGAGGTGTATTTGTGCTGCATCTTTACTCCTATTTACACAGTCACCAACCTGAACCTGTGATGGGAACAGATGAGCAGCAGGTACATTTACCCGTTTGACTCGTCAAACCAGAAAATTAATGACTCAAGATATCTGCATTTCACCAAGGTTTCTGTTTGAGCTGACGGTGACTCAGTTCCAGGTAAAAGTGCTTAAGACCTAATGTTTCTCACCTGTATTTGACCTTAAACACGACTCACAATTCCGACTATGAAAAAACGTCCACAGCCTGGATGGAGCAGAAATAAGGGTTTGTGGAGCCAAAGGTAACTGTTTTACAGTTTTATCCATCAGTCAGCTGTAATAATGAGCACTGTACAAGGAAGTGATGAACTGAGGATGGTTAAAAAAAAAAGTAGGATTGTCAAAGTGCTTCTTAATGAGCAGCTCCTGCAGCGACACCGTTTGAACTTTTGACAGGAGGCTTGTTCTGCTAATAAAAGCAGACTCTGCTTTCGCTCTTTATACAGAAACTGACACACACACACACACCACACGCACACACACGCCCACGCACACACACACACAGGTCAGCAAACACATTTGACCTCAGAGATAACAGTAGACCAACCTCCAGACACCCCTCATTCCTCAGAAGCGGTGGGAGAACGAGCAAACAATTCACATAATAGAGCGACTCTGCAGATGAAATGTTCATATTAGGAGGTTTCAGTTTGCACACAGACGCACATTTTCTCCCGCTTAAATAGAGGGATGAAGAGTGTATTTGCACAAGATAAGTCTTTTCTCTGAGGTATTCTCCTCTTTCAATTTTCACACCCTCTCCTTTTAAGTATTTCCATCAAATGTGTGTTGCATTTAAAGTCAGCTGTTTGATTTTCTAATATTATTGTGTAAAAACTGACTAAATGGCAGTCAGAGATTGAACAAAGCAAATGCCAGTCCTGGAGGACTTTTCTATTTGTCTAGCAGAGCCAGCCAGGCCGTGACAATCGCACATGCACTCCTCCTCGCCTCCCTCCACCAGCATCTCCTCCCCTCCTTCTCTCCCCCCTCAACTCCATCAAATTGTGTTTTTGCTACAAATCAATAAACATTATCAGAGAGTGGCAGACTATGGGCTAGTGGAGGCAGCCTCTGTCTGTTAGAGCCCAGACCGCCCGTCTTTATCACAGCCTGGGTGAGAAGGCCGCCAGGAAACAGCAGAAACTAAAAATGAGAAAGGTAGGTGACGTGAGTGTCCAAAAAAACCCGATCAAACTCAGCAGCAACTTGAATTTGGTGCCACGAATATGCAGACGCTGTGAGGATCACACAGCAGGTGGTGCACGGCTCTACGGCGTGTTATCATTTAAATGTACTTCAACGGTAAACGGCAGCAATGAAGCAGCGAGATGTTTAACAACCATTACAGTAACACACGGGCGGTGTGGTTGCCACTCAACGTCAATGAGAAAACAAAACAAAAAAGCCGGCAGTGAGTCGACGGGGACTAAACACTCCCTCGTACATTAGCCTCCGCATCACCACGCTACGCTTGTCAGCCCGCTTCAGCGTCAGAAATCCCTGCTCTCGCCACGGCTCCGTACGAACGGTTTAGCCGAGCTCTAAATAAGATGATTTTCAGCGTCTCTCCACTTGGCTTTGGGCTGAAAAAGGAAAATCAGGGGGCCCACCACACAGCATTTCTCAATTACCATTCTCATTATTGCCGCCCTTGTTCATTACCACTATTATCATTTGCCTCCCTGTCGCACACCCCCGCCGCCCCTTAGCTTTGGCTGTTGTACTACTGGATGAAGAGAAGAAGAAGGGGGGAATTGAGATCTCTTTTGCAGGGCCAGGGCACTTCAGGTAATTAATATAGCAAGAGGAGGCAGGCGAGGAGATGAGAACATGTGAACATACGTACGGCTGTGTTTTTTTATTTTTTTATTGCTGAAACGCCTGATTGGGGAGCTCACCTGCCGATACCCCCTAAAAGGTATTTCATTAGCGAGTCTTTTACCATACAAGCAGGGCAACAAAGCCCCAGTTACGCCTGTCTCCACTCCAGCTCGACAGGGCTCTCCAGGACGCCTGTAGCTGTGTGTGGGAAGAGTAAAGACGAGTGAAGGAGAGAGGAGAGGCTATCCCTGCTCATAATCTCATGACAAAAGGCAAAAAGGCATCATCCTATTACCAGCGTGATCTTCACCAGCTCCTGCCAGCTCCTTTAAACAGAGGGCTCTCTTTTATTATGAAGGTGAGTGGGTGACAGGGAGCAGGAAAGGGGCCTGGCACCTCCCTATTAGCTCTGGGACAAAAGCAGATATGAGACGAGAAGAGTGAGAGACCCCATGCTAAGGTGCTGCTTGGAGTCTTTCTCTTTTCCAGAATGACACCCTTTGCTTGGATCTGTGGAAGTGGCTTCTTTTAGTGCTACAACACAAACTGAGGGCGATTCTTCAACCAACAACATCAATACCAGTCCTGGAGATCCCAGAAAAAAACCTCCTCAGAATCCCGTTAATACGCGCGTGGAGACGACTCCTGTTAAGATTCATTATGTGCATTTTCAAAGTATTTTCAAAAATCCTGTACATATTGACTGCTGCTCCAAAAAGAGCCAACGTGCCTTTATTTTATTCCCCAACCATCTACAGCAGCTTCCTGGTTATTCTGTAGATGACATGAAGTTGGTTGTGGCGTTACAGAAGTACGTCGTGTGACAGCAGACGGGCGAGTGAGACCGAGTCCAGTCTGTCTGTTCGGTCGAGGGGTTTCGTCTTCAGGTTACAGGGGAATACCGGGAAAGAAAGGCAGCAGGAGTCGTGTTTGTGAGTGACAGCAAAGCCCCACATGGAGATAAAATATGTTTAAGATGCATTCACACAGAAGATGAATGCTTTATCATATTCACCTCACAATACATGGCTGTAAAAACTTTAGACAGGTACAGATCTTTATTTTCAAAGGGATATCTGCAGATGATGTAGAGGTTTTAGAAGTTAGACGTGAGACACTCGAGACCAAACTGCAACGATTGAGGTTGTACGTCCTCGGGTCAGCGGGGACAGGTTTACTGTGCGGTCCCGGGATTCAGCTCTGTTCATCAAAACGGCTGCAAACATAAAGTTTGTCTGACTGCGCTGAGCTGGTGGTTGTTTGTTCCTCCCACTCGCAGATCCGGCGTCCTGAACAGGTGACTTCTGAAGAAACCGCCACCTCCTTTAAACACCACCGTTTGCAGTGGGTTTCAATTTCACGCAGATTTTTATCATTTGCTTCACCTTCTGAACTGTATAGTTAAGTTTTCTTAGTCAGAATGACATACTTTTAGAAATAAAACTTAAGGAACGATGCTAAATTAAATTGTTGAAAACTGCTACTAAGCTGAATAGTATTAGGAAAATAAACCAAATAGCCTTTTAAAGAGAGCGGCCACGAGCCTGCAGACCTGGATGGAAGAGACGCTGACATGACGTCAAACAGGAGAGAAACCAGCAGCTCAACACACTTGATGGGGAGCAGCGTGTTAGTGGCATGTCTACATCACCAGGTGAGAGACAAATGATTGTAAAGG
Source organism: Xenentodon cancila (assembly GCA_014839995.1). Classification (NCBI taxonomy): domain Eukaryota; kingdom Metazoa; phylum Chordata; class Actinopteri; order Beloniformes; family Belonidae; genus Xenentodon; species Xenentodon cancila. The sequence goes on from CM026208.1 coordinate 2,736,068, forward strand.
GAAAAATAATGTAGAAACACTGACCAGTGTTTATGTGCTGCCAAGTAGTGGGAGGATTTCTGAAAATGTCCGAGATCATAGGCCAGAAAGTGACGGGGTTTTAATCTGCGAAGGAGACGTCAGTACGTTAAAGAGACTTCTAAATGCTAAATTGGACACAACCAACGATGAAAGAACCATGACAGTCGTCAAAACTACCCAGGACCTCTCTGATTGACCTGGAGATGTTTGATGTGTGGCAGGAACTTCACCCTGCAGAGGGGAGATTATTCACATTGTTCTGTCAATTCCAGAAAAGATTATGTTTTTATGAAGATAATAGACAGATATGGATTTGAAGACTGCAGGATAGGGATCACCGATTTATCTGGTCAAAGCATAATATACACCACCTCCACATGCATCTGAAGAGGAGCAACTATACGCTGGAAATTAAACGTAGGACGGCCTAAAAATCAGGAAATAGTTGTGAAGTAAGGAAACAACTTAAATGTTTCATAGAGGAGAGTAAAGAGAGTTCAGCCGATGCTACAATCATACGGGACTTCGGTGAAGTTAGGAGTGGCAGGCAGGTATCAAGGGCCGATCTGCGTGACGGAAACGCTTTCAAACCAAATAACCACTACGAGATAGCGGATCAGCGACCTTTAAAGTAATAAGAGTGGGAAAAAACAAAAACCCCAAACAAATCTATGAATCAGGGGCAAAAGCAGCTAAATATCTACAAAGACGTATGATGATGCTGCGAGCCTCTAATCCAACAAACGAGATTAAAAACCGTCTAAAAAACAACCTCCGTTTGAACCTGAGGAAACAGAAACGGTCTTCAAAGTCCAGAAATGAAGTCTCAGCCTGCAGCAAGAGAGGAACATGAAATGTAAGATAGTTCTCGACTCATTGGAGGAGCAACAAAGTACATGGACCTCTAGTATCGAGGAGAAGGACCTGGATGGAGCAGTCGGTTCATCCCAAACAAGCGCGATGACAGACAGTGACGGACTTCGGGTTGAAAGCTATGAAATATTTACAGAATGATCTGCACCTTATGAATCCTCTCACACTGACGGAGCCGTCAATCCTACAGACAATTCTACTTTAAATGTGGATGAAAAGACTTTTACTTCCATTATCTCTTAAAAACTTGACCATTTTATGTCTGATTCGACTGATGAGGATCAATCAGGGTTTATTACAGGTCAGCAGACCCGGGATCACGTTGAGAGCATCCCACATACAACAGAGCAGATTCAAAAACAGGATCTAAAAGCAGTATCAGCGAGCCTTGATGCACAAAAGGCCTTTGACTGTGTCAACTGACAGTTTCTGTGCCGGGTCCCGGAGAAATCTGGCTTCCAGTTAATGCAACACATTTACAGACCACAGCAGGATAACAATTAAGTGAGACTGAACTCAAAGTTTTGTCCTACAACGAGAGACCGGTCAAGGATGTTGCCTTAGTTTCATCTATGCAGACTCCGCATCGGTCTTTTGTGGTGAACCGGGAGTTGAGCCAAAAGGCAAGACCTCCTGTTTCCATCTACGTTCCTACCCTCGGTCATGGTCACAAACTGGGTAGCGGCGAAAAGATCAAACTCATGGATACGAGCAGCAAAAATGAGCTTCTGCTGCAGGGTGGATGGAACTCGGAGCAGTTGTTCCTTGTTCCTGGGATGGCTCCTAGAAGCCTCCCTGGGGAGATGTTTAGGGCCCATACCAGGACATGCTGGGAAGATTGCATATTTGGGCTTGCTTTGGAACACTTTGGTATTCCAGGAAGGTCTACAGGAGGGGACTGGGGAGTGACAGGTCTGGGCCCACCTGCTCAGGCTGCTGCCCCTGCAGCCCGAATGGAAGGATGGTCCACAAATGCACTGATGTATCATCTGAACCTGGCTTTGAAGGGAAGCAGCAAATACTAAGAAGTTTCTGCTCATTCTGCTCTGCTGCCCTCCAAAGCACAAGCTCAAAAACTCTCATCCTGAAAAAGTCAGAATTTTGTAATTCAATGCGACAGAAAGTTTGACAAGACATTTAAAGGGATGTCAAATGTACAGATACTCGAGAGGTGCACCCCCTCCACTGCCTGACAACCCCCGCCTTCACACTCTCATCATCATCGTCCTCGTTTCTCCTCTGTAGCCCAGTAAAAAGCCTGCGATGACCCGGGTGTGTAGCTTATTAACCTCTCCATCAGTTCTTATCAGCCAATGAATAGTGTAGTCATCTGCTCCTCCTTCTGAATCTTAGAGCGAAAAATTTCTCCTTACGTCAAGGCTATAATTCAGTCGACACACAAACCACTCAATGGACACGTGCACGCGCACGCACACACGCACCCACACACCCCCACACACACCTTGTCAACCTGGGTGCTGGTGGGCTTCCAGAACTGGCACGGACCAGATACCAGTTTATCAACAACTGGAGGAAACGACAGACCAAGTGTGCATGCTGCACGTGCTAGTGTGTGTGTGTGTGTGTGTGCGTGCGTGTGTGTGTGTGTGTGTGTGTGTGTGAGGGCCAGAATAAATTAATGGCTGATTTCTCCTCTTGCTTTGATGGCATTAAGAGCCCTCTTCTTCTCAATGTGCCACGGTAAATGCTTTTCTCTCCCTCTCTTTTTCCATCCATCTCTCCCTCCTTTTTTTTTTCTTGACAAGCAGGGCCACCCAGCAGAAAGCAACTGATGCAAAACGCAGGAGTAATCTCCCCCTCCATCCGCCACCAACCCCCCGCTATCCTTAGTCTTTGACACAGTAGCCATTATCTGTGGGATTTAGTAAAACCAAACCTTCATGTATTTGTTAGGCCCGGGTTCGTTTTCCCCTCTGACTGCTCTGCTCGAGTGTGGCCGGGTTGGGAGGGGGTTATGTCATCACTGCGGTTTGGTAGAAACTCACAAAGAGGGGGTCAACAATGCCACCTAGCTGGGTCCAGTGCAGGATGTTCAAAATATTCATCTGAAATTCGTGACCTCATTTAGCTGCTGCTAAAACGTGTTTTTAAACGGACACACAGATCCTCACAGAAGTTAAAAATCCAAATCCAAAATGATTTTATTCTGACTTGATTTCCCAGTTTAAACTTTTAACTACAATAGTTAAATAAAGTCGTAAATCTGCGTTAAAATATATCAAATCAACTCACATCTAATAGAGCTAAATAATAAACCGTAACAACCAAAATCAGAGTTACAAAGAAGTCATTTAAACGGCTAGTTAAACTCAACCTATTAGACTAATCAGTTAAACCAATCAGATGCTGATTCGATCACAAAACATTAAACAGCCAAGTTGTAACCTGAAAATCTGTTACATCAGAGCCCGTTAGGAAGAATAAAAAGGTTCATTACTGTTGAAAAACCAGGCTGAAGCCCCCTTTTCCTCTTCCACATGCAGAACTAAGAACAGATTAAAAACAACTAAAATAAAAACAATAAAATAAGCCGCGGCCTGAGGGGCTCGGCTGTGGCCGACCAGGTTGTTTATACACTGAGGTGTGAACTATTTGAGGAGCTTAGAGGGGTGGAGAAACATGAGATGATTTAGTGCTAGTTTAAACCTTAGTACCTGCTGATGGTGTTAATTGGGACAGCTTGACAAACACAAACACTAGAAACCTGCAGGGACTCTGGCCTGAGCTGACCATGGAGCATCTCCAGGAGAGGACACTAGGACCAACTACAACAACATCAGGCCGGACTTCTTTTCTTTGGTAACTTCTGTTTTGATCAGATAAATAAGTGACTGTAGTAATAAAGTGAATATAAGTCTTTAGAAGTCAGTGTTAATTATTTCATGACAGCATTGTGAGCTTATAAAGAAGCACAGAAGCACAACAAGCTGTAAAATTGCACCAATTCCACAAATTTACTAACAATGGATGAATCATGGACCAACCCGGGTCGAGCTGTTAATGCAGAGACATTTCTGGATGTAATAGCCCCCCCCCCCCCCCCCCCCCCCCCCCCCGACTTCTGACAGGCAGCTGCTGTCTTCTTCAGCGTAAGTGGCTCTGCCTGCCCCGTTTCCAAAGGGAGGGTGGAGGATGTGTGGTTGTGAGGAGCTGGGGGCTGCTGTGGCCCCCACCCAACACACACACACACACACACACACACACACACACACACACACACACACGTTACATGTCAGAACAAATTTGAGAGGTGTCATATTACACGCCTTGTGACAAGAGGCCGATGGGAGGTGAACGATGAATTTACTTAATGAATTAATCTACGGAGCAGTAATGGCTCTGCTAACAACATTAGTCACCCTTCACATGTGTCTGTGAAGGCATCCAGCAGCTTTCAGCATCGTCTTTCTCATTTTACAACCCATTTGTGTCTCTCAGAAATTAGCATCTCTGTCTTTCACTACACAAATATTCAGCTAGTAAGAAAACATTTCAATCCTTTAAAACATTTAAACCTCCATTTAGTTGTTACATACTTGGATTTGTTCACGTTACTAATGCGTATGTGACAAATAAAATCCTTTCAATCTGGAATGGCATTACATTAGACGTCCCACCAACACCAGGCAGTTAATGCCTCTGGCCGCGGCTTCAGCTTTGATTCAATACACAGATGCAAAATTGCTGTGTTTAAATAGATATTTAAATGAAAATGCATTGCAAAAGACAGCTGTTGGTATTTGTAGCCTGGAGTGCTCATTACAATGGGAAATGGGAAGGAGAGCGTATGCGGGGGTGATGACAACGGCAGCATGGCGAGCAGCTGTGTTAGCACGTGAATGGTGTAATTACTGGTCAAACCTCTGTCATTAACCTACATTGTTGAGAGCCGCCACATCTGTTACCATAAGAAAGCCTTGATTAATTGACTGCAAGGTTGAAATTTCAATTATGTGCTTGGGCTGCACCTTGTAAGTTTAATAATAAGCAGTGGTATAAAACCCAAACAACAACAACATCCTCAATGAATCTGAGCTCGTTTTGTCTTTAACGTGAACAGTGTCAACCGTCGAAACAGATGGAAGCGTGATAAAGTTTACAAAGCACAAACAAGCTGTAAAAAGAGGTGGATCCAAGGAATAAACAAGCAAATATGAAAGCTGCCTCGAACTTCAATGAATAAACCAGAGATTTGATGACTGTGCTGCTAAAACACGCTCCATGAAGCGTGTGGAGCACTGAGGTGGGTGTGTATTTTCCGCTTGTCTCAACAAGGACGATGTGTTTGGCAGCTTGCAGCACGGTTTGGACCGGCTGCTGCATGGGGTCTCAGACAGAGGGGCGGCTGATGAAAGCACTGGCGAGATGCTCCAATAAAGAGCAGATTATCATAAGCGGCCATTGTCCACCTCCCAGTTCTCCCTGACACCCCCTCCCAATCCCCATTTACTCACTCCTTGGCTGAAAATGTTAATCGGCACTATCGCTGGCAGGCTGACGAAAGGAGAGCTGTCTGGTCCAGGGAATGCCACTTTACCTGTTTAATCGTTTACAAGCTTGAACAATTATAAAAGTGACAAGTATGAACAAGCAAAGAGAGAACAACCAGAGGGAGAAACACCACTGTGACACAAAATGACGACAGTGTAGGAAAGACAGAAGCCTCCTACTTCACAAACAAATTTAAGTTGCCCTGTCTAGGCCTGGTTCTTGTACACAACCCCCTCTCAGTTCTAACGAACTCCCTCCCTCCCGTTGACTCCATCCACCCTGCTCGTTTTATCTAAAGATTCTCAGACAATGCCTAGAGGATCCCATTCCCTAATCTTCCTAAAAATCCCCCTTTCATCCCCACTGTTAAAGAATGTATGAAAAGCTGACACCGAACTGGGGAAAAGGAGGAGGGGTGGGGTGGTGGGTGGGGGTGAGGTGAGGTGGGGAAAAGCAGCGGTGCACATCTGGGAGTAAGGGGTGGTGTCACTGTGCTGGACGTGGCGGGGGAGGCTGGGGGGGACACAGACAACCCTGGGAAGGCAGGAGCTCTGCACCAGTCGGCTGTGCATTCTCCTTGCAAGTTGACTAATTAAATTGTTTTGCTGCTCAAACATTCAAATGACCAAGGAGATTAAAGGCCATGAGAGGGAATGGGAATTTATATGTGCGCGTGTTAATCTGTTGTGACCCAGCTGAACTTTGGAGACACACACACGCACACACACACAAAACAAAAAAGCTCAAATCCTTTGTTTTGTCCCCTCAAAGGCAAGAAAAAGGCAATGGCTTTTAAAGGAGTGATCCCTGGATTTCTTTTCTTCCCCATAGGGAAGAGCAGTGCATTTACTCCTGGAGAGAATCCAGGATGACCACAAACACATTCCACTGTGGTCTGATTAAAAAGGAAAAAAGCGCCTGAAAGTGAGTGCTCTTGTTTGTAACCCTGACAACAAGAGAATGACCACGGCTCTCAGAGAGGCTACATATCTTCCCTTAGCAGTGTCTATCTCAGTCGCCGTAAGCTTAACTCACAAATTGAGTCTGTGATCATGGATGAACTACATCTACGACTCAACAATCAATATTAACGCAGTAGATGGGTCTTCAGCACGGTGGGTTTATTCTGATGGTTCTTAACCAGACTCACATGTGGAGCTTGATGCTGCTGCAGTGAAGAGCCACCAAATCTAACAAAATATCAGAGGAAGAAAGAAAAACAACAAAACGGCACCTGAAAAACGACGAGGCTGCTGATTAAGGCCAACGCCGAAACCCCTCTCACCGCATCTCTCTGTGCACCAGGGAGGGTATTATAGTCCAAACACTCTTTCTTTTTTAAGAGCTGAAAGATTAGACTGGTTATCCCATTAAAGTTGGTAAAATGCCATTCTTGTGTCTTTAAGCTCTCATATAGGAGGTCAAGATGAGTCTGCCAGCTTTTACAAGGCGGGTTTGGATGTAATCTGCCCAAAGTTACAATAATTAATGTTAAGCTTCTTCTGCAATACATTTGTGAAGGGCTGCTCCTGTTAATATACTAAATGCTGCAAATGCTGTTTGTGTTGCCAGGACAAGACAAAGCACAGATTGTCATACATGAGAATTTCTGAGCAATTGTGTGTGTGTGTGTGTGTGTGGGGGGGGGGGGGGGGGGGGGGGGGGGGGGGGTGAGTGAAACCCTATGCCACTCGCATGTCAGAGCTTAAATCTTTAGACAAACTCTAAACTGATGCAGTTGCAGTGCAGGATTAGGACAACAGACATGAGAGGCTGCCTCACATTATGCTTGTGAAATATGACCTCAACATCCAACAATGCGAGCACAGGACGCCATTCAAGTGTGCACACTCTCAGTATGATGCACTTCCACAACAAGTGATCTGCAATTGAAAACCCATTCACACATTTATGCAAATACATTTAAAATGCCTACAAAAACTAACATGAGAAGTATTCAGTAGGTCTTTGTTTGAACAGACTGATATTTAAGCCCTTGTTCAAGCCTATATTCACAATCTCACCCGGACCGACAGCCCTGTCCGATGTGACGCCATCGACAGTCCGTCCGTCCCCTCCTCAGATCCTGAGGGAGATAGGCTGCATGTGTAAAGGTACATTAAGCTCTTGCGGGATTCTTCTTTGCCATATTCTTCTCGTCGACGCGGAGACACAAAGGCAGATTAAAGGAGCGTGCAGCATAAAAACCCTGTGTCAATCTTATCGGCTTTGAGTGCAATTTTTAAACATATGTTAATCTTGGAGAGCTAAAACTCATTCTCTTCTCTCTCTGCTTGTTTATCTCTTATCAAAGGCGCAGCAGGTGAGGGGCAGCTTTGCAGAGCAGCTAAGTGGCATTATTTGGATAATGGCGTCCATTGTTGCAGGTTATATAGCTATTTGAAATGGGAGGTGTGTAAATAAGTGCAGGGGCCAGGTAGGGGGTGCGTAAGATATTTCAAACAGGCCAGGGGATTTTCTGCCAAGGCTACATGACACATCTGAATGCCTCTTTATATAAAGCTACATTTTCCATAAGAGGCATTTGAAATGTTCCTCTGTGAAACCATACTTTCAGAAGACGTCAACGGCAGGGTCGGAGGCATGCATCTACACGCCGACAGCAGCGGCGGTGTCATAAACAACACAAAGATAACATCAAAGCTAATTGCGTGTGTGATACAACTCCTATTGACAATAATACATCTGAATCATATTTGTCACCAATACAGCAGAACATTTCTTCTCATACGATCCACAAACTCCTGTAAATATCTTCTTTTTTCAAGAGGTGAAACATTCTCCTAATGCTGCATATATGAAGGACAGTGTTCCCAGAGCTGCAAGAATAACAAGTTCATTAGTCGAGGGGGGGGGGGCGGCACCACAGGAATTCAACCCCCCCCCCCCACACTCGTACCAGGCCTCTGATTGGCTGGATGTAGCAGCATGGTGAGACTCATTAGAGCCCAGCAGTAATTAAGAGTTGTTAGAAAGTGAATTCTCCAACCGCAGATTAGAAAATTAAACTATTTACTGATTACATATTAATAGAAGACAACAATGGCGCTTGCCATAAGCTTGGAAGGCAACCAAGGAGTAAATCTGTGTACTTAATTACCATAAACAATGGGGGCAGAGAAATGGAGTTTTATGCACACTCCCTCCTGTAATGTGTCTGATATCAGAAGACACTTGACAATTCTTGTTCAATTATCTCTATTATTTAATGTGCTGTGAACTGCCTCTGAGTAAATAAATTAACCACCCCAATTACTTTGGACTCATCTGGGGAGGGCCGCCGTGTAATAGAAAATGCTGCAGAAAGCAGCACTGTGCCTGAACCAGGGGAGAGTTAAGGGGAGAGATGTGTGGAGGAGGATGGTGTGATGGGAGAGGGAGAAAGGATGGAGAAAATGAGATTCACGGGGATAAAAGGAACAGAGAAAAAACAAAGTGGGTTTAAAGGAAAAGAGTGTGAAAGACAAAAAGCAAAAAATAATGAAAAGGTAGGCGTCTGGAAAGGGACGAAATGTTAACACTTTTAAAAGCCTTGTGGCACACTATAAAATACACAAAAAACAAACTCTTTGAAAAGAGAAGAAAGAAACGAGGGAAAAGAATGAGTCTAGGCGCGAATGACAAAGTCAAAGCATGTGATACTAAAGAAGGGCCCACTGTGGACCAGCAGAGCAAAGTGGATCTTCCCAGGCCTTTTTTACTGCTGCAGCGCAGAGATGAACAATCATTCATGGGTCACTCGGTCTGTCTATTCCCATCTGCCCATCAGGCCTGCAGCGCCGTGCACAACCCAAACAAGCCAAATGCACACTGAGCACGTCCAAACTTACCACCGAAGGTCCAAATCATATGATCATACTGCAGCCAGTCCTCCGCAGATTCAACCTGCTAAGAAAGTCTTCGCTGCGTTCACAGTTCTGGGTTTGAACACGAGCACATTGTAACAGACGGCGGCATTAAATAAAAAGCCAATCTAATATTTTCATACAATACTTTAGCCTGCTGACCACTAATTAGGACTTTTGGAGGTTTTCTGTAACTCTTTCAGCAGCTATGATTTCCTATTTCTCACCATCTGTGATTTCCAGAGTGCAGCTCCAACTCGGGGCCGTGTGACCATTTCAAAAACAATGTTAATTAAAATGTCACAAGCTCATAAAAAAAAAGGCCATGTCAAGGTCTTTTCCTAGAAAGTCCACACAAAAACACCCAGCAACACAATTCTGTAGATGTTTGGTGCCTCAAACAGTTTTAATATGCATTTGTTTGTTGGAAACGTTATTTGGCAGAAGAGTTGGTGAGAGGTTATTACTCGTGTTTCTTCTTTTTAAATAAGACAGAGCTGAGGAGGTGTTGACAGCTCGGCTTACACAAGCTTCAGCAAAAAAATTAAAAATTAAAAATGCACTCGAGATGCTCCCATCCATTCATGGATGCAGAACTCTGCTGCTCGTGTGAGGCAGCGTTTCATTAAAAAGAATTCTCCATGCTCACTCGACTTTCTGTGGAAAAATGACACGTAACGTAGCTGCTTAGGGTTCAAGAAAACGGCTGTTTCTGCACCATCACGAAAAACGATGCCTTAGATAGTTGGTACGGATAGTCAGGACACAAAACAAGCGTCTCCGAACTCAGGTTGTTGAACGGGGATGAAGTGAACGAGATCACCCGACATGATCGTTTAGTTTTGGTTTACTGTGGACAGAAACAAAAAAGATGTTCTAGCAGCTGAGAAAGACCAAGACAGACTTCACAAGGGCCACTCAAATGAATAATCAAGGAGAGGAAGTAGAAAGTGTTTTGTACAAACACAATAATGAGCAGAAAGTGTCCACTCAGGTTGCAGCAGGTTTGCAAGTCTCTACATTCGCACGGATCGTCTCCACTGAATCTAATCTGGGTGACACAAGTCTTCATAACGAGGGAGATTTTCTCAAATAAAAAAACAAACTGCCATCCAAGGAAAAGAGCTCAGCTCTGTGAGGGGTTTTCAAACTGTCGTGTGATTTCATTCAAAGGTCAACAAGCACATAAGTAGGTAGTGGAAAAATAAAAGGATTTCCAGACACTGTCAAACTGTGGCTAAGAAAAAACAACAAAAAAAAAACAAAAACCCAATAAGAAACAAAATGATGGATCAGGATTGAGCTGATACCTAGTGGTACGTCCTTAGTGTGGCTGTCAGTTAAATATAGGCATACACTGGATGTTACAGATCAATAACTGATATTTTACTTATAGGTAATCACAGCATAAAATCACACATTCTCTGTTCATAAAAGAATATCTGACATCTAAGACAGCCTATAGACAGACGCCCTCAATTTCTGAGATGATAAAGTTTCCTTTAGTGACCACCTGTCACTCTGCGCGCCTGCCTGCAGACTCGGCCTAAAGCTGCGATCTATAACGTGTGGGACGGATCTTCTGGATAAGTGCTGCAAAACCAGATACTGAGACAGAAATTTACTTTCAGAAAGTGAGCAAGGAGCCCCGTGTCATGTAGAAACGTCATTCCCTCATGGCTGCAATGCAACGGACATTAACTGCTGCTTCGCACCTGAACGTGTTACCTGTGTTCATAATCAAATATGACTCAACATCATATTTACAGGATGTAGCTCATAAATCACTGCAGAACGCTGCGATATAAGGCAGTGAAAGGAAGCCAAAATGGACTTCACGACACGATATCCTTTTATTATTTTCTCCTCTTCCTGTAGTCACCCCCTTCCTTCTCTAGTGAATCATATTTCCAGGAGGACCCTATATAAAAAGAAATCTTTCTGGCGGAAGGTGTTTGACAGTAAATAACCTCGCATCTTGCTGGCTAGTGGCTGCTTTAACAGTGGGTGAAGAAGAAGGAGGGAAAACAACCCTTCAGATTGACACAATGGCATGTGCTTCGACAGGGGGGAGAGGGCACGGCGGCGGGAGGGAGGCTAAAAGGAGGAAAGCGAACCTAACAAATGGCAAAGAGATAGCCTCGATATCAGCACCCAAATGGGATGTGGAAGGTGAGCGCAAATCCCACCACTCCAGTTTCCATTTCTGAAACCCCTTCCTCCGTCCTCCCTCGTGTTGCTTTCTTCGGATTTCAGGCGGTAAAATCCACCACGTTAGGCACCATTATATCAAAAAGTATAACCGCTGCTACAACATTACCACAGCAAGTACTGTAACTACACTTTCAGCACATTTACACACACATTTTACCATTCCAGGTAACCACTGCCTTATTTATTCATTTATTTTCCTGCAGCGTTCGTGTGTGAGAAATGGGATGGTTTACTATCACAAATGGGAAGCAATTCTCCAATTTCAGTTAAAGACTCAAAGAAGCTGACGAGGCCCCTCTTTTGGCTCGGTACACTGTCTCATGTCTTAACAAGGCTTTACCCCCGGCCAAACCAAATACGAACCTTCCAAATCCGGCTCCATACGCCAAACCAGATTACACTTTGTATGCACGGATGTGTAAGCATTTGTGTGTCTGTTGTGGATTTGTGAACTGTGTCGGTGCACATGTTGTGTTGCCTCATGTTTTTTCTTCTCTCCCATTTCTTTTCCTCTCCCTCTCTCCTCCCCTTTAACTCACCCCTGTCTTTACTTATACAGCATATCAATGAAGGCCAGATATGTACTGGGGGGGGAAAGGAGGGTGCATGTGTATGTGTGTGTGGCTGTGCATGGCTGAGCGCACTGTTCAATAGTGTGGAGGCTGGCTGGCTGGCTGGCTGGCTGGCTGGCTGACTGGCTGGCTGACTGGGTGGCTGGCTGGCTGGCTGGGGCCGCGGCTGGCAAACGGCTGCAGTGGAGACTTCGGCTGGGCTCCGCTATCGCACCCAGTTATCGTTTCCCCCATGAAGGACTCCCTTATCACCCCAGCCCAGAGAGGTCTCCCTTCTTCTCCCATCCCAGAGAAACACTCCCCCTCTTTCCCTCCCCATCCGCCCTCACCCCCCCAATTCCCTCCTTTCATATCCACCCAGCGCTACGTAGCGCAACATTCAACCAAGAGGGAGGGGGGGCTTCAAAGATTCTCTCTCACACAAACACACAAACTGCCTGAGTGTACACAGATGTGTGTGTGTGTGTGTGTGTGTGTGTGTGTGTGTGTGTGTGTGTGTGTGTGTGTGTGTACGCTCAATTTGCCAAAACAGTTTTTCCAGTGTAATTGGGCTTGGGGTACCTGTGTCCATGAGATAGCGCAGCCTCTTCTCCACGCGAGCTGCTCGGGCGTCTATGTGCCTCTGCTCGCTCTCCAGTGCAGACAGCTCCCCAACCACATACTGACTGGTGTCTTTGAACGCCTTCTGTCAACCAGGAGAGAGTGAGAGCAAGAAAGAGAGAGAGAACAGTTGAAAGAGAAGAGGAGGAGTAGTGAGAGATGGTATTAAACAGAGGCAGAGGAGAAAAGGGATGGAGGGAGAAGAGAGGAATACAAAGATAAATGAAGTGAAATAGTTGATAAAGAAGGAAAGTAGAAAGGACAAGAATGAAAAAGAAATTAGAGAAAAAAGCAGAGGGAAGGGAAGAGTGCAAATGCTTTTAAAACATATGAAAACATGTGGAGTGTCTGTTAATCTTCCACATATAAAACTAAAAATACACAGAGTAGAAACAACTGTTGCTGCATCTTATTCAACTAAGTTTGACATTTTTAAAAATGACATCCATCAAAACCACTAATCAGCATTTTAAAATATCGATATCATCTTGATTACAGCGCTGTGCATAAGGACATGTATAAACACCAAAGTATGTCAATTTAACCCGTAAACTTCTGAAAGCTGTGTTGTTTATAAAATGACTTGTTTATAAAATGACCACATACTATTGATTTAAGTCAGAAAATACAGTTAATATTGTTAAAACTGTTATCAAAAGTGAATTATTCACAAGCCTTTGTTTTATGTCTCTAATGGGACAAAAACAGGTGTCATGCAAGGCAAGGCAAGGCAAGGCAAGGCAAGGCAAGGCACACGGCAAGGCACGGCAAGGAAAGGCAAGGCAAGGCAAGGCAAGGCAAGGCAAGGCAAGGCAAGGCAAGGCAAGGCAAGGCACGGCACGGCACACGGCAAGGCAAGGCACGGCAAGGAAAGGCAAGGCAAGGAAAGGAAAGGAAAGGCAAGGCACGGCAAGGAAAGGAAAGGCAAGGCAAGGCAAGGAAAGGAAAGGCAAGGCACGGCACGGCAAGGAAAGGCAAGCGTTTATAGGGTATTTGTGTAGCATAATTCAACAACAAGGTGAGTCAAAGTGCTTTACAGAGACAATAAAACATCTTCATATAGTTAAAAAAAATAAAAAGCATGATTTCAAATTTAAACAAAAAGAAATAAATAAAAAAGAACAACAGATAAAATCACTAGTTCAAATAAGATAGTTTGGAAACTTAAGCTTAAAAGTATCAGAGCAGATTTGTGTCTTTGTTCAACTACTGAGATGAGGTGAGTCTTCAACCTGGATTTAAATAAACTGAGTTTCAGCTGATCTGAGGTTTTCTGGGAGTTTGTTCCAGACATGTGGAGCAGAGAAGCTGAAGGAAGCTTCTCCAGGTCTGGTTCTGATTCTGGGAACTGATAAAAAACCGGATCCAGATGACCTGAGGGGTCTGGAAGATCACTGATGTACTTTGGTCCTGGACCATTCAGACCTTTATAGACCAGCACCAGAACTTTAAAGTCTGTCGTCTGATGGACAGGCAGCCAGTGTAAAGACCTCAGAGCTGGACTGATGTGGTCCAGTGTTTTGGTCCTAGTGAGGACTGGAGCAGCAGAGTCCTGGATGAGCTGCAGTTGTCTGATGTTTTAGGTGGACCTGTGAAGATGCTGGTACAATAATCAACTCTACTGAAGATGAATGCAGGGACTAGTTTCTCCAGGTCCTGCTGAGACACCAGATCTTTTAATCTTGATATGTTCTCGAGCTGAAAGTAGACCGAGTTTGTTATTGCTTTAATGTGTTTTTCCAAATTCAGGTGTGAGTCCATGCCTGCAGCCAGATGTCTGGCCAGGTTGGAGGTTTCTAGGTGTATGAACTGAAGCTCTGTGGTGACCTGTGATCGTTGTTTAGGTGGAGAAAGTTGTGGCACATCCAGTCAATAATCTCCTCAGTGGATTTACCGAGAGCCTGTGCAGGCCTCTGTAGACAAAAGTGACGTCATACAGCCTCCATTTATGCAGAAAAACAGAACAGCTAAACTATATCATCCGCCTCTTCCACAAAGCAACACTTATGTTGCGTGTAAAAACGCCCCAAAAAAACTTTACTGTTCTGCGTCTGCATCAACAGCTGTGACTGCATCAGTAAGACATGGACGCAGTTATCCCAGTGAATTTAACAGCATCATCCCCAACAGCGCTCCCAATTTGTAGCATTCGATAATCGTTTCTGAATCAATACCTGGACTCACGGTGCCCTCAGCCAATAATTACCTCCTGACCTCTCTCTTTCCCACCGCCTGCTAGACATCCCTTATGTGATAACTCCTAAGTGCACATTCTGCAGGATTCCCTAAACTTCAGCGAGTTATTTTAAAACACGCCTTCTCTTCGTTACCACGTCTGAAATCCAACGTGTAAACAGCAGTTACAGGACTACTGTCATCACACGGCTGCTTAACCCCTTCATTCAGCTGTCTTTAGCACCTTCATTCATTGTTTTAAACTTTTCGTACACACACCACCTATGACTTCATCGTACATACATAGTAGCACACACCTTGTACAATCCTGTACAATCACAGATCCTGAATACACGCTCCATCCTTGACACCTCTTCACCTCTGTGTCCTGGCTGTTTGCTATTCTTCAGAGACTCCTTCGAGTGAGGAAGATGTTTATTCAAATTTACTACTGAGGATGCATCCAAGAAAAAAAACCTCTCCATTTTATTGCTGACGCACTTCGTTTTTCTTAATGGGAAGGGGAACTAGTGAGCAGGAGAGAAAGTTTTCTCTTCCCCTATTCCATCCATGCCAGCACTTTTTCCTGCACTCCTTCCAGCATGTGAGAGTGCGCATCTGTATGGCTCCGTGCACGTGTGATTTGTGCGAGTGTGTGCTGATTCCCTGCAGCCTCTCCTCTCCTCTCCCCTCCCTTCTCCTCCTCCTTGCGCGCTCTCGCTCTATCACCATATTTTTCCTTGGCAAATCAATTTTACACATGATCAGCCCACTCCCCTTGCCGCGCTAGGCCCAGCCGTAATTAAGAGGAGGGAAATTACCATATATATTATATTAATGCAAACATCATTCAGCAGGTAATTCTTGGCTGATCGGGATAATGGAAAGGTTGAACACCCATTAACCCTGGGGCCCGGGCACTGGGAGGAGGGCTGTGTGTGTCAGTGAGTGTGTGTGGATGGGAATGGGGTGGAGGGTGCAGGGTCGAGGGTAGGAGACGGTTGCTCGGGAAGAGAGATTCACCTTATGGTCTCCAGCGGCACACATGCTCAAACACTCACCCACTGAAATAACAATGTTCTTATAAACACTCTTTGTGTACACAGACAAAATTTGAAGTGTGTGCACACTTCAAGGACAGGCAGGCACACAACCTGCACGCAAAAACACACATCTCCAAAAGGCAGAGCAGCTGATGGCTGCCATTGTTTTAATTAACATGACAGGCTGTTAGATCAACACTTGCAGGTCTCTGTGGTAAAGAGGGACAGTAGGAGAGAGGTGAACGAGACTATGAGCTTCAGAGGTGGATGAGGTGAAGGGGGGGGCGGGCAAATTAAAGTATTTAAGCAAGGGCAGCCAGAAAAGCTCACCGAGGTGTCACAGTAGAGACAAAAAGGTGACAAACAGAAAATGGAAAAAAGACAAAACAGGAGCAGTGGAGAGGTACCCCCTCGTTATCACCACCAACCCTCCAAGTCTTCTCCCACTACTTTCTAACCAGCCTTCTTCTGTTCTGGCATGTGGCAGAAGTGTTCAGGCTGTTTTCAGACTACACGGCTTTCAGAGCGGGACAGTTGCCGTGTCGTTCAGCACAACTGGCCGTCTTCTAACCGAGGGTCTTTAAGCCGTGGTGGCGTCCACTTGCGATCCTTCACAGAATTCCCTTCATCAAGGTGACGTCAGCCCTCGCCTTCCTCTCACTGTCTGCAGCTCGAAGGGGAAGTCCCTCATGGCTCCAGACATTTTAAACATTTAAAAACCCACCATCCATTAAGTCTCTGGGCAGCGTGTCTGCAAGCAACTTTGAGTGGTTCTCATGAATCTGACGGCCACCTGCTCACTGATCTGCCACCGACCAGTGTGTATGAACATTTAATGTGGCATGAAAAACAGCCTTGGAAATCATCCACACCTATTTGTACGCTTACAGCAGTAAATAAATAGACAAACCTCTTCTTCAAAGGGTCTACGGATGTCGACCTCTGTTGGTGAACCTCGGTCCTCCTCCACCTTCCTGAGGTCTTCGGGAACAGATTTGTGTCGCTTCACCTCTGGAGGGACGATGTGACAGATGCACAGACGTTACTGTCAACACTTCTACTAAGAAAACCTTAATTATGCATGTTTATTAATAAATGTATTCATATGTTTGGATGTCAGACTGATGTGTCCTCACACAAAGCTTAAACAGATATTGAGCCAAACTGCTAATTGCTGGGTCTGGACAGCTCAGTGGGTTGAGCGGGCGCCATTTACAGAGGCCATTATCCTCGTGCAGGCAGCGCAGGTTTGAATCCCAGCCTGACGCGCTGTCCTGCGTGTCTTCCCACTCTCTCTATACCCCTTTCCTGTCCACCTACTCTGAATAAAGGCCATTAGTGCCAAAAAAACCCAAAACAAAACAAAAAAACTGCTAATTGCTTTCACATGGTTTATTTTAGTGAAATAACATTGAAAAGAAAACTGCACCAATTCCATATGTAAGTGCTGTTAATCAATCGTTGATTTCTTTTTTTTAAATTTGTGGGTTTTATTGTGTGAAGTCTCATGAAGATGTTTAAAATGCCTTTGGAGTCCTTAACAGTGAACTTTGAGTGGGTTGATGTGCGAGTCTTTCAGTGTGTTCATCCCTCACCTGGTCTGCTTTCAACATACTGACTGAAGGACTTCAGCTGGGTTTTCCTGACTGCCGGTTCCTTGTTGAAGACTACTGGGCTCCGCAACTTTTCAGTGGCTCTTCGCAGTCGCTCTGCTCGCAACTCTTCTGCGTTATTCTGTCAAACACAGAGACGATGTGCATTCAGCCCGGACGAGTGTTCCCGCCTGTCACTGCTATGTTCCACATGAATGTACTGAGGCGCAATTAAATGGTTTGTGGTTGAAACCGGTTGCACTCATAACTATCTGGAGAGAAGGGAGACTTGGTGAAGCGAAAAGAGGATAGAGTTCACGTCCAGACAACCAGAAGACAAAAATAATCATATGAACAACTCTATCAGTCGAAATAACCAAAGAACAAAAAGGCATCAAATCCAAACAATGAAAGCGAGTAGTAACTAAAACTACTACTGTAAACTTTAAAAGGGTCAGTTGGTCGCCTCTCCTAATCTGGTACTGCTCTGAGAGTCTTCCACCTATTTAGATCTAAGCTGTTTTTAAACAGTTGCTTCACAGCTGCTCTGTGATTATTGTGACCACACACACACACACACACACACACACACACACACACACACACACACACACACACACACACACACACGTTCTTCACACATGAGCAAGTGTGAGCAAACACTCTTACAGACAGGCCGCAAGATAAATCTGGTAGAAGTTGATATGAAAACTACATTGTGATTTGTTTGCATGAACTCCTCTCAAAAGACACACAAACACTCACACATTCTCCCCCTCACTCATGAGAGAGACAAAAAGGAGGCAATTAACTTGACTTTCAACAAAACCTTGAGCCAGAAAATATATTCAGATTATGCAAAACGCAAAAACGCTATTGTTTTCAAAGTGAACACGTGTTAAAAAGCTGCACGCACACTTCTCCTTCTATCAAAAACGGCGTGCAGAAATGCTTTAATACCGAGCCTCCGAATATGCCAAGCCGAGTGGAAAAGGAACCGACTTCAGTTAAGACTGACGCTGCGGCAATGTTAATAAGATGGCGAAACGTGTAATAAAGTCGACAATTAGGGCAAACACGTTCCACTGCTTGAGACGGAGCAAGATAGTCGAGCAGGTTGTGCAGAGCGGGGACGCCTAATAGAGACGGAGCGCGGGGTGGGAAATACGGCGTAGACGGGGAGATGTTAGTACAGCTTCAGATTATTGACTTTCAAAAACAAAGTCAGCAATTAGCCTCTTCTCACTGTGTTTGGTCTATTAGCCTGTCAGCTTCCACCAGCCACTTAAAACCATGCGTCAAGTCAAATTGAGGCAAATTTATTTATGAAGTGCTTTAGGCTTTTGCACAAAAAGCCCAATTAAACATTTAAAACAAGCTGGGATGTGTGGAAGCACCACCGTCTGTCGGTGCTCACGTACTCAGACAGCAAAACCCACCAACAACACCGGAGAATTTATTTACATTACTGATGGGCAGCAGGAGCAAAAACATACCTTTAAACTGTAAAGTAGCAACTAATAACTGTGACTTTTTAACAAAAGAAATCATTTATACACCTGATGCTTCATGTTTATACCTCTCATGTTTATACGCGCATAATTTGAGAATGCTACTTTTCACTGGAAAAAACCCCCCAAAAAACAAAATGCATCCACTTTCTAAATCTCCAGACTCGCTTTATTCAACATTTCTTTCCAAAATGCATGTTTGATGCAAATTAAGTGCAGTGAATCATACGGTGTTTGGCACTTCAGTCACATCCTAAAACAGAAACTGGTGTGTTACAGACACGATTCATCAGGTGATCAGGTCAAAGAACATGGGGGCGTCATGTGATCAGAAAAACAAGAACGAGGATCTAGTGGCTCTACTCATATGATGTAATAAAGAGGATCTAGTGGCTCTATTCATATGATGTAATGACAAGGATCTAGTGGCTCTATTCATATGATGTAATAACGAGGATCTAGTGGCTCTATTCATATGAGGTAATAACGAGGATCTAGTGGCTCTATTTATGAGGTAATAACGAGGATCTAGTGGCTTTATTCATATGAGGTAATGACGAGGATCTAGTGGCTCTATTCATATGAGGTAATAGCGAGGATCAAGTGGCTTTATTCATATGATGTAATAGCGAGGATCTAGTTGCTCTACTCATATGAGGTAATGACGAGGATCTAGTGGCTCTACTCATATGAGGTAATGACGAGGATCTAGTGGCTCTATTCATATGAGGTAATAACGAGGATCTAGTGGCTTTATTCATATGATGTAATAACGAGGATCTAGTGGCTTTATTCATATGATGTAATAACGAGGATCTAGTGGCTCTATTCATATGAGGTAATATCGAGGATCTAGTGGCTCTATTCATATGATGTAATGACGAGGATCTAGTGGCTTTATTCATATGAGGTAATAACGAGGATCTAGTGGCTCTATTCATATGATGTAATAACGAGGATCTAGTGGCTTTATTCATATGAGGTAATGACGAGGATCTAGTGGCTCTATTCATATGAGGTAATGACGAGGATCTAGTGGCTCTATTCATATGAGGTAATGACGAGGATCTAGTGGCTTTATTCATATGAGGTAATGACGAGGATCTAGTGGCTCTATTCATATGAGGTAATGACGAGGATCTAGTGGCTCTATTCATATGAGGAAATGACGAGGATCTAGTGGCTCTATTCATATGAGGTAATGACGAGGATCTAGTGGCTCTATTCATATGATGTAATAACGAGGATCTAGTGGCTTTATTCATATGAGGTAATGACGAGGATCTAGTGGCTCTATTCATATGAGGTAATGACGAGGATCTAGTGGCTCTATTCATATGAGGTAATGACGAGGATCTAGTGGCTTTATTCATATGAGGTAATGACGAGGATCTAGTGGCTCTATTCATATGAGGTAATGACGAGGATCTAGTGGCTCTATTCATATGAGGTAATGACGAGGATCTAGTGGCTCTATTCATATGAGGAAGTGCTGACAGGGGTTCATCCAGCACCTGATTTTATAAATAATTCATATGTTTGTTTAGAGAAAAATAAAACAAAGATAATTGGATGTCCGTGGACTTATTGGATTAACACTGCTGTCCTTGTCATATTTTGATAAGGATTTAACAAAAAAAATATATATATATGTTGTTTTTTTGTACAATAGTGACATGTTGAAACTGCAAACCCGTGCACAATCGGCAAAGACTGGTTTATTTAGTGGACGTGGAAACTCCTGTGGGAATGATAAAGCCCCGGCGCCGTCCTCCCAATCACGACATGTTGCTAACGGTTGTTAATTGTGACGTCTGAAAGTTCAACCCCCCCTCACACACACTTTTCCACATTTCTTTTACTCGCCCTCTGCGTCTGCTGTCCCTCCTCTCGTCGCTGTAGGAAGCTGTGGCAGTGGTGGTTCAGAGCGTTTGGTGTGTGTGAGCCTGTGAATGTGCATGTAGGCGCTGTGTAACTAATGTTGCAGTCTGCTGAGCGCCGCATGCCCTTATCGTGTGCGACTGAGGCTGCGCACTATCACTAATGAGCGGGAGTGCGTATGTGTTGCGCTCGAAGGACTTTTGCGAGTCCCAGTCTTCGTGGGATCAGACAACTTATCCATATTTTAAAAAGGACAAAACTCTAAACTGCATAGAGAACGAAATGCTTCTATAAATAAATCTTTAGTTATTTTCTTTCGCTTCTTTTTACTCAGTTAACATGACAACCACATTCACACACTGATGAGGATGGAGCTCCTCAATTCACATTTGCCAATCAAAGATCACATATTTGAGTCTTTCTGATGAAGTCCTAGTTTAACTGTCAACCAAAAGATTATAGATTATTCTACTTTTGCAGGGTCAAGTCACAACTTGCAGACATACACACTCCTCGGGTCTTAAACGACTAAGCCTTTTAGGCTTTTGAACACAAGAAGATGTTTATGTGAATTGTTGATCAAAGATAACCCCCCCACACACACACACACGCACACACACACACGCACACCTAAAAAGCATCCTGCTAAATAAATAGTCTTTCAGGCTCATGTTTTTATCCACGAACCCACTTAGAGGACTACGTCCACACACACAAACAGAGGAAACTGTCTGAAAAGGTCACGGTCAATAGAAGGGATGTCTGCGTATGCTGTACAGCACTGTGGTGCCAGATGAGTGTGTGTTTTTCGTGGCTGTGGACAGACGTATATGGACATGGGAGGGATAAACTGGTCTTACATGAAGCGGTTCAAATGACTGATGTGTACAAAGGGTCAGCTGGCTGACAACCGCGGTCAATTGGACCTAATTGATTGGCTAAACCTTTGATGGTGCATTCAGAAAAAACAGACAGCAAGATGAAAGGAGAGAAAGATGGAAAAAGGTAAGAATACATGTTTAGAGGTGAGCATGTGCGTACCTCCAGTCCTTCTACAGGGCTGAGTGGGGAGGTGGAGGAGGTAGTGGGTGAGGAAGAGGAGGAGGTGGAGGAAGGAGATGTCGGGGACGTCACTCCTCTCGGGCCGGCCTCCACCAACTTCTTGAGCTTTAGATCCACATGTTTACTGTTTGGACCTGCAGAGGAAGATAGAGAATGAGAATGCAGCTAACACACACACACACACACACACACACACACACACACACACACACACACAGAAACGGTACAAAGACGAGAAAGGACAGACAACATGGTTTACATTCACACACACACTTGGGCGAAACCACTGATAAAGAACATGCAGAGAGACGACTGGGAAGATATATAATATATATTGTACATTATAGAAATGACGTGAGCGAGATAGACATCTGGACAGACTGAGCAGGCTTAAGGCCTGTTGGAGCAGCGGAGAACTGTTGAGGCTGAGTGATTACTGGGACTATCGGCATGGTAACCATAAGGGCGAGATGGAGGCAAGACTCTTTTTCAAATGACATGCTTCTAAGAGTTTGTAATGGTCTCCCATCCTTTGATTTCGATTTCTAAAATAAAATTTACTATTTCTATTAAAACAAGCATATTTTATAGTATTTTGCACATTCATTCACCAATTTTTGCCCCCAAACACATCTAATTTCCTCTTTACTTTAACACCTGGACAAGGCTGGTATCCGTGTATGTGTGCATATAAATCTTACAGTACTGGTACGACACCCAGCCTTGCACCGATCCTTCTTTTTCACCCCCATTCTTTCTTTCCCTCCTTCTTACTCTCCCTCTCCCTGTGGCTGCCAGCAGCCTCATACAGCTTTATTTTCCAGGGACTGGTAACCACAGCTCCCCTGCCAGGCCAGACCACTGCACTGAAGGAGATGAAAGAATGGGAGGGCAACTGTTTCATGTGTCACCTCCCCGTGTGCCGTGAACACACACACACGCGCGCACACACACACACACACACACACACACACACACACACACACACACACACACACACACACACACACACACACACACACACACACACACACACACACACACACACACACGCACGCACGCGCTCTTGAACTTTGTCACAAACACACAAGGACGTCCCCAGAAGCACGCCGACGGACATGCGCATATATGCGTCTGAAATTTACATTAAAACATTTCTGAGAAACAATATTTGAGATTTGAGCGCGGTATCAAAAGCTTTAGTGTTACATTCACAGGCACTGATTTCTTTCAAGAGTACAAAAAAATGACAGCCAACAAAGACGTACAATGCAATGGGGTAAAAAAGTGCCAGATAGTGCACTTCAAAGCTGGAGGAAGCATTTGCCTGTTTTCATATTTGTTTCTTCAAGTCCCTCACTGTATTCTCACCTATCTCACATCATACACAGAATAAATTAACTTAAAAACAAAGCAATTAGTTTACCTCTGAAGATTTCGGCAAATGCTTAAAGAAATTAGTTTTTGTTTTTGTCAGGGAAGAACCGTTCAGAGTTCATTAATTACCACTTAAAGAAGTTTATTGTGGGGGAAAAAAAAAAATCCTGGAAAAAAGACGCCAACATAACAGCAGCAAGAAAATACGTTTCTGCTCTGAAATTCACTGACAGCTGAAGAGCATGCGCGTCGTCAGGTGACCGGATGACAGCAGAGCGTATAAGCATGCAAGTGAAATACTTGGATAAAACCGACCTTTTTACTTGCGTTGCATTGAACACGCGTTCTTACTGAACAAATATGGCACAAAAAGACGAGGTGAAATGTTCCCACAGGCCTTCTTTGGCTTATCTTTTATCTATTTAGTGTGTTTTCTTGTTGTCTTCTGAATTAAAAAATGCACGTCTGGTGTGGCGACGCCAGATGATTTGTGAGTTTGTTGGGAACACGAAGGTAAATGAGCCATCACACCGATTCATACAACAGCACACGACATCGACAGCCACTTTTACCCAGAGACGTTAGCTCGGAGCCGGGGTTAGTAAGCTCTAGGGACCCCTGGGTGCTGGACGTGGTTGGAACGGCGTCCAGTTGCTGTGGGTTAGTAACCAGTGCAGATGCAGATGTGCCAGCACCAACAGATTCATCATCATCCCCTCCACCAACACCACCAAAGTGGAGCTGCTCTTCCTCAGCCCTGCTCTTTTCCTCATCTTCCCACCTTTCACCATCAACATCCTCCTCCTCCTCATGACTGTTCACCCTGTCCAAAACATCTGTGGGTGCAAAGTTAGAAAGAGAGAGTGATGGATGGGAGGTGTTAAAGAGATGAATCAGGGGTAAGTTAACAGTAGAAAAAGTAAAGGAAGAGAGGAAGGCAGGAAACAGAGCGGCGGACGAGGGGGTAAAAAGCCAAAATAGAATAAAGAAAGTGACCGGAGAGACAATGTTAGGTTAGTTTGTGTAAACGGGAGACTGCGATAAGACTGCCTGACTGAAGCCCTTTAACAAATCTCTGCTGTTACATGACGCTCACTCCCTCTGTGCACATGGCCGGTGCGTCTTAGTGTGTGGAAATGCAAAGAACTAGAACTAAATTAATTCAGAAATAACAAACATTTTGTAGGAAAAGGGAGAAAAGACCGGAGTAACAAGGAAGAGCCGAGTAGGCCTGGGTTTGTGTGTGGAGGCGCAGAAATATCTGGCACGCAAGTGAAAACGAGGCCAGTTTAATTTCCCCTCATTCAAAGATCTGCGGCGTCACCCTCCTTGTTTCAGATAAAAGAGGCACGGCAACAAAAACCTCAGAAACATGAAAGCACATATTCCATTAAGTCTCCTGAGGGGTTCAACAGAAAACAATAGTGTCTCCACATTAGGAGCAAAACAAAAAGCATGTTAGGAGAAAGTGAGACGGAGACCCAGGCAGCCGAGCTGCATGGATAACCCAGCGTGGATTAAAACAAAACAATCAGCAAGCAGTGTCAAACAGTGCAAACTCCCTCTTCTGCTATTTATGTCTTGGTGGGGAGAGACCAAGAACAAAGGAGTCGGAGCGGCAGTGAGAATAACAATATTTCCAGATTTTTCTTGTCTAATTTGCTAGCTGCGATGTGGAGCGTGCTAGCAAGCGCCATTCCTGCGTGGCTGGCCGAGGCTAATTAATGGGAGGCCATGGTGATGGAGTTGGGAAAGTTTCTGTGCAGGCAGACACTTGGAGGGGGCAGGCCGAGCCGCATTTAAAGAACTGAATGGTGCTGAGGGGAGAGCGGGGGCCAGGATTAGCCGTTCTGCTCGGCAGGCCTTGTGTATCGCAGCCCACAGCACTTCTCCTCCACACCTCCTCCCTTCTTCTGTTCTCTCCTCCGACTCCAGTTTTAATGAGATCAACAATTAGTCCAATTCAGGAAAGCTGAAAGAGCAAATAAATCAAGTGCTATCCTTCCTGTGCCTCATGGTCTTTGTCTTGTTGTTTTCCTCAACACTTGGCGATGTGCTGCTCCTGCTTGGGTTTATTAGTTCGTGATCCATTTGCTGAACTTCAGAGCATAATCTCATCAGCACTGTCAAGTAGCTGTGAACGTGATGTCATCAGCGCTGCAACCATTGGCTGATTAATCGCTTAGTCGATGGAGATGAAACTAGATGTATTAAAGTTTAGGTGAAAATGCCAAACTTCATTCCTGCTTCCGTCCACAACAGGAAACGCAGCAGAACAAACAATTAAGAGACAATTCAACTGTACGCCACAATGACCTTTCATCATTTGTCCCCAACTTTATAAAGCTATTTAATTGATGAAGACGGAGAAAGTGACATCTCAGCGGGAGCTTGGTGATCTTTGCGCCTCTCCTTCGCCATCCATGGAACTAATCATCCTTTCTTCAGCCCTACTTCATATCAAGGGGCTTCTTCCGTCCTCCTTTTCACGGTTACACGGTTCATTTTATGGCTTCGTCTGTCTCCCACGGTTTTCTGCAGCATCTCTGTTCATTTGCATGCAGTGCAACTGATACTCCTGAAAAGAATAACTAAACGTGGATGTAATGTGGAAGAATCTGAAACAAATGATTGTGGGGCTTAATAACGGTCATTGTGATAATAACCCCAATTTTCAAAGAAATGGAACGCAGTGGGAAATGCACGTGGGCAGCATTTGCTACCAGTGCAAGATGTTATTAGAAGTGTTTTGTATTTTGAGTGCAATTTGGCTGCACAACGTGTTGTGTTGATTAACAATTACTGGGGGAAGTAGGCAGGGGAAGAGGCGCAGGGTGAACCCTTCCTTCTAATATAAGAGTGGTGCTTTTCAGACCTGCGGCTGTTGTCAAATGACATTTTGTTTTTCTCCGAGGATTAGGCAGAACCCCTTTAGAGAGCATAATGGAAATGTGTGAGTTGTGTGTGGATGAAGAAAGTCTATGTCAACACCATGCTACTGTGGCTCTTCTATTATAGTTAATAATTAAATGTTAGGGCATTACTTGTAGAGACTTTGAATGAAACGGTGACGGTCTGTTAATGTGGATCAGTAAAGTAAATGCACATGACTGGCTCGCCACGTCTCTTTGTGGCCGGTTATGGCAGACTTGTGTGAGTGCGACTGAGTGTTCAGGTGTGTCGTGACCTCCAGCATGTCCGGCTCTGCTGCCTTTGCTTCTCTCAGAGCCGGTTGGGTCCAGAAGACTCATGTCGGACATCTTGACTCCGGATCGAGCTTCAGCTATCAGCTGCCTGGCTCTCTCTCGTAGTTGTCTCCGTCGCTCTGCATCCTGCTCCTGCACAAAAGGACAAGAGAACGTCAGCGACTCTGAATGGGTTCATTTCTGCAAAATAACAGCTGCCTGAATCAACCGAGGTGCCACATTTACGCACCGTCTCCATTCTTTGATAGAGCTGACTGACGGAGAGTTGATGTAATTATCTACCGTAGCTTTACCGCCATCAACCGTGAAGGTTCTCAGGTTCTTATGTCTTATATGTATTCTCATATCTGATATTTCCGATGTCCGTGAGCTTCTGTTGAGACTAACCTCATAGCACCAGTTTCGATTTATCTTAAAAGAGTGAGTTTAAAAGAGTTTTAGTGAACCTTTGACTGTATGACATGGTGCACAACAGAATACATAGAAACTGCATATTTCAGTATTAGTGTGGCCAGCCATCCTAATTAATCCTCTTTGAATTAAAGAATTTATTTGGTTCCTCTGGATTTGACTTGATTTCCAGGAGACGATACCAACGGATGTCGAAGAGACATTAATGAGACAATTTTCAGGATATGCATGGATTTGAGCGTCAAGCCTAATTACACACGTCATATCTGCATTATGTGCAATTAGTAATATTTATAACCAATTAATAGTTGCAATTGTTAAGGTCTTGCATAATAAATTCCCATGATGATATATCAAAATATTGTTTTAAAACTCAACCTGGATGTATGTAAAAATTAAAAGCAATTTAAATCTAAGAATTTAAATTATAAACTAAAATTCATACTGGTAAAATTTCCAAATTCCAAAGCAGGAACAAAATCAGGAGAAAGAAAATCTTGTTTTAAAAGAAGTGCTATAAAAACATTGCTTTGTTTTAGACGGTATATAAATTCTAATCTTTCCTATTATGGCTGTATTAGGAGTCCACGCTGCTTTAGGTTTTAACTCTGCCGTGGCCACAAGATGCACCCACTCCCACAAATTAAAAAAGTAAAAAGTTTGTTATCAAAATGTGTGCACTTCTTGCTGCATTATGGAGTTTGGAGCATATAAACAGAAACAGACACCTCATCTTGGCACTAGACAGATACAGTATTGAGCTGTCACAATCAGAGCAATGGCAGAAATGCCATTTTCAGGTCGATCCAATCTGATCCTGCTGATAGCACAGGCCACCACACGCACACTCACCGCAGCGCGGCCAGCAAAACCTTGATGATGTCAATTGACAGGCACTTAACTGATGATGACCTGACCAAGAGCGCGCACGCACACACACACGCATACACACACGCACACACCGACTGCACAGGCCTTCAGTCAGTTGAAGTAGGCAGGCCAACGTAAAATAGAGGATGTTTAAAATTAAGTTCTGAAAGAACAAGCCGACTAGAAGATAAAAGAATCAGAAATGTCTAAAGAGCAAAGTTACAGGAGCCCATGGCGACTTCTGTGACAACATTTCACACAAACCCGTCCTGCACTTGCACGCATCAAGTCTGCAGAAGCAGAGTCACATGGACACTCTGGAGCTGCCCCCCCCCCCCCAACATACACAACCACACACCACCCAGGGGAGACGGGAGCTGTGTTTCTCTGTCACCGTTTCGCTCCCTGTGGTTTCCTGTTAATCAGGCTTCTCCATATTGAGGCAGGGGTTTTAGGGCCGGCCTATTGAAGCCGCCCATTTATCCATTAACAAAACAAGCAGCGCCCGCTAATGAGCTACATCTCTCCATTTCCATGTCAATTGTTTGTTTGTAGCTATTGTTTAGCTGGGACAATGGGGCTGTATTGTAAATGACAGCAACCCTAATGCACTTTGTGTGTGTGTGTGTGAATGTGTGTGTGTGTGCTTGTGAATGTGTGTGTGACGGAGAGAGAGAGAGAGAGAGAGATAGCCCAGGGGGATGCCTACAGGGAGGAGAGAACACACCTTAGAGAGGGAGAGAGATAAAAAGAGACAGTCAGGGGAAAAGAAAAAGACCGAAAGAGAGATAAAGATGGAGGACAGGAGTGAGAGGAGGAATGAGTGCTGACACTGCCTGCAGAGCACCGGAGTGTTGGGAATACCTCCTTCCCAGCCGTTTCACCATAATGTTCAAGGATGTTCAAGGAATTCAGATATGCAGAAATGTGAATTAGAATCTTTACCAGCGTTTAAAATGAGGCAAATACAACAAGAGGTGAAAAACAACTCATGACATTTTACAAAACCGTTTTTAGTTTTTAAACGAAAACACAGACGTTAAGAGGTTACGTAGGGAATCATGTGTACTATATAAACCCGTCATCAACAAGAGTGATCCCCTCCATCAAAGAGGTTTCCTGGGCTGGAGCATTCAGGTGATGACCCAATGCTAAGGAGGAACGACATCAGCAATCATCTTAAAGAAGCAACTGTTTGCCCATCAATATGGTAAAAAAGACGTAAGACCATGTCCAAGAGTTTTGGTTTCATTATTCTACAGAGAGAAAGTTCATCTAAAGAAGGAAAATACTGAAGATAGCTGCCAATCTTTTGTGAAAACGAGTGAAAAGTCCCAGAAAAGTCGCCTCTAAAAAGAAGATGGCAACACAACTGGGGATCAAAGGTACATCTGATCCCACCACAAGACTTCTGGAATAATGTCCTTCGACTGGGTGACACAGAAGTGGAGATACTTGGCCCCAGCGTAGGGCCGCATGTTTGATAAAGACCTACAACGCCATATCAGCACGAGCTCTTTATTGTAACTCTCCACTAACGCTTATCAAACTTGAGCGGCCAAACTCTCCTTCACAACCCAGCCATGCTGCCTGGTGCCAAGAGTACAACTGCATGGCAACACGCAACCCGTTCAGGGGTGTGAAAAACAAAAAAACACGTAGATGAAGGTCATCAAGCGGGCGCAAGTATTTGGACAGAGTTACCAGAGCTAAAAAGGTAAATCTAATGAGAATCTAACTGAGAATTTTTGTTTTAGCAGGGTCTAAAATAAGCATATGGTAGGAAAGTGAGACCCTGTAATGGGTGTAAATGCACTAAATACCACCTCGAAGAACCCTGCAGAAATTAGTTGGATTTAAATGAATGTTAAACACAAACAGATGCTACAACCCTGACTATCAAAATGTGGGTCATTTTCTGTTGCGATGTACTTAAGACGGCTGAAGTCCTGGAATGGTTTTCGGACAAAAATATCAAGCTGATTACTTCTATACATTTGCTTTGTTTTGTGCTCGTCCTTTCTATTTGCATGTTTTGTGAGTGAGCTTATCCTCGCTTTTATAATGTAATAAGATTAACAGTAGGGTTACTGCTGGCCCTCTGGCTGTGGGCTGGTTCTGATATCCAACCTGGCCTTCACAGATAGGGACACAACTACCAGTTTGGTGCATGATCTTCTGTATGCATATATATAAAACTCAGGCACCAACACAATCCAAAACATCACATCGGTTTATTGTTGTTAGCCATTTTGGGGACAGGAAATGGGAAATTGACTTTAGCTATCCAGAGGCTAGGATTATATCACTATAGAATAAAAACATGTGACTGGCTGCGAGCTCTCTCGGCTCCAGAGCCACCATGTGAAAATAAAGAGCATATAGATGGGAGCAGAGGCTTTTCATTGTGTTAAGAAAAACGCTCGACATGATCGTGATTTTAAATTACTTGGTTGTAATTTGTACTAAAAAAGTAGACTTTCAATTACATGAAACAGCAATCTAAAGTAGTTCTTACAAGGTTTTGGGTTTTCATTAGAAAAAAAAAAAAAAAAAAAAAAAGGTAAAAACAGACCTTCTTGCAGACTTTGCAGAGAATCAGATTTTATGCTGATGAATGTAAATGCAGTGCTCGTGCAGGACTTGCAAGATGCTGCATGATTCCAGTTCTGGTATCTCACAGCTTTACATCATACAGGAATTAGCAGCCAGAGTTGCTGCTGTCAATCAAAGCTCTAAATAATTTAGATGTGGATGAGAGGACATTATTTCATTGCGTAATTCCTGGGTACTTTAAATGTCATCTTATGGCTGGACCTATTGAAGCTGCTGCCTGTCAATTAAGCACTACTAACTTTGCATTCAAATTAAAACCTACTGTTCTGTAGCAGCAAGATGTGACAGAAGTCATTTATTTATTTTTTTTCTTTTAGGAAGAATTTGTTGACCAGGAGGAAATGAAATGCCACCTAGTGGACAAAGTTCCAGGAGAAATGATTACACTACATTTTAAACTTGGAAAGTGACAATAGACACAAACAGACAGGCTTTTAATTTGGCAAGACAACAAAACCAGTTGATCCGAAACCCACAGGGATTCAACTTAAACACAGAAAGTACAAACCCAACCAGCCACGTCGTTGCACGATCAAAGACGGAACAAAAACACAAGCAGAAAAAAGGAGGAGAGAAAGCGTGTCAGCTGGTGGTCGGTGGGCAGCACCGCTTCACCAGTGGAGACTCGGGAGGAGAAGAGACTTCTCTTTTTTAAATGGTGACAACAGGAACAATTGTGGACTGTGTCTTCCACTGACTGCTGGGAACCTAAAGGGGAAGGGAGGCTAAACGGTTGAGTGCGAGGCTGAGACAGAGGCATCCTCTGTGGGCTTGGCGTCGTGTGAGGACCCCTCTCCGCTCTGGAAGCTCCCTTTGAGCTGGGGGAGCAGGTTGCCGCTTTGGTTGCTCTTTTCTGGGCAAGCAGAAAGAGGGTGGGAGGGCACGCACCACTGGCCATGTACAGAGACCTGGCGTGGGCACAGAGTGATGCTGCACACAAACACACACACACAAACACACGGGTGCACACACAATCACTATCTAAAAGGGTTTGCCAACCTCCTAGATAGCCAGCCAGTCTGGCAGCCAGTCATGCAGCTCCAGACATTTGTCATGACAGGCTAATTCACAGTGAAGAGGTGCTTTAGGTCTCTATCTGGTTCTGGCACACTCGCAAAGAGTTACAGAACACACACACCATTGTCTGGGATGATGGTTCAGACATGATGCAGATGCAGGTAGAGCTCAGTCGGAGTTGAAGCTGTTCAAATTGAAACCTATCCTATGGCAAATCACGAGAAGGGTGGAGATGCGTTATCACCCCCCGTCCTCTCAGTTCCCACAAGACGAAGAGCATCATACGAACATAAACCCCGGCTAACAGACTGTATGTTAGAAACATTTCTTCTTTACATTCACATCGTGGTAATAATCAGTTTAAAATGAGCCCTGGTCCTGCTGCACTTCTGTGCTACGGTGCATCTGCCAAGACAGAAGTGAAGAGA
Source organism: Xenentodon cancila (assembly GCA_014839995.1). Taxonomy (NCBI): domain Eukaryota; kingdom Metazoa; phylum Chordata; class Actinopteri; order Beloniformes; family Belonidae; genus Xenentodon; species Xenentodon cancila. Next base: position 2,767,915 of record CM026208.1, read on the forward strand.
CAGGACCGATGGTAAAAGGATGAAAACAGCAGCAGCAACATCCTCTACGAGGCAGGAAGCAGTCAGATTCAAGGGAACTCTGTCCTTCACCTTCAAAAACACAAATAGGCCCAATGTTTTGCTTACAGTGATTATTATATGCATATTCAAAAATATTACATGCATCAACTTCTTGTTTATATTTAGGTGAAACTAGCAGGACAGAGCATAAGGGGAGTGATGGGGGGAACTGGGAGGGAGAGGGAGACAGAGAGGGGAGCTTATCGGCTGCCTCCAGACGGAGTGCGCGGATCAATGGGCATGCGAGGCCCACCGCGATCAATGCATTTGATAAAGAATTAAAGGAGAGTCACTGTACATGGCTATCAAAGAACCGGGACACGGCCTAATTATGATTTGACGGGTGCGTGCTCATGATAGGGGTCTGTGTGTACGTGTATGTGTGCATTATATTCACAGAAATATGAATCTGAGATGTCAGGATGGACGTGCAGCCTATGTAAGTGTGTGTCTGTCCTTTCTGAGCACAAGGAGAGGCCTGGGAGAGGTGTGCATGCATGTGCTTGTGTATTTAACAAAGGGTTTGTACATGAGGACAGGTAGAACAGGTAGAGTGGAGCACACAAGTCAGACGAAGGTTTTGCCCGTTTGAATAGAAGCGATAATTACTGAGAAAAAGAAAAAGCTGAAAGGAGGAAGAGGAGGAAGAGGAGGAGGGACAAAGAAAGAGGTGGAGAACCTGAGCCGACTTCAAGCCCGCCCCCTTTTAATGAAAAATAATACTCACTACAAATTATAGCTTTAACTGTACTAAACTACTCATTTAGTGGCCGCAGCCCCAGCAGCAGGTCTTTGCAGATGTTCTCCGTTTCCGCCAATCACCAACAACAAGTTGAACAACAAAGCGGATTATATTTTATTTAAGTATGGATTACTTCCGTTACTAACCAATATAAAAAGTTAAAAAAAGAAAAACAAAAAAAAAAAAGGTAATTAAGATGTTCTTGAAAAGTGATTTCACTTATGTGGTTTCCTTTGCCCGGAAATAAGTGTATCATGAAAACTCCAGTTTCGTTGGGATTTAAGAGGATAAAATCCTTCAGATAGACATATTTGGACTGTTGAAATGACCCCAAACACAACTCTATCACTTTGGGGGTTCAGTAATTCACATTTAGAGGGAGTGTCTACGTTAAACTGAACTGCATCACCGTACAAGCTCGGAGCAGAACTAACCAGCCTCGAACTGCTTTCTACATGTACGATCTCAAACCAGCTGCTTTCAATCTTCCTCGGAAGCGCAGCGTTGAATGCTTTCTGCTCTTTTTGTGCTTTGCTATTAAAACCAAATGTTTCTTTTCTATTTTCTCATATAAGAAAATGTATGTATTAAATCATTAAAAGAAGGAAAACACTATTTACTATTTACTTATTTAAAATGCATCTCAACTCTGAGCTGCACTTCGGCCCCGTCACATATGAGACTTTTACAAGTCAGAGAAGTTTGACCTGCATTCAGGAAAATAGCAGGATGAATGTGGCTCGACAACTATGAAATAATCTCGTCTTTTCTTCTTAATCCTTAATAACAAAGTTGGTTTAAAAAAAAAATAAATGTGTCTGTAAAAAAGAAAGGCCAGTTTTACAGAGTGGATGTGGAAGAAAATAACTGACACTTCCACTCGGTCAAATGTGAACGAAATAAGGAGAGAGAGAGACAGAGCGGTACATGTGCTCTGAAGAGGTATGCAAGTGTAGGTGAATTGCAGCTTTCTTCTCTGAAGGCTTGATCAGCTCTTGTGATGCAATTCAGAGAGCTGTCTCTCTCCTGCTCGTTAACAGACACACACATACACACTCACTTTAGAGAGCCTTTGATCTCCACTCCAACCAATTCAGCCACAACACATACCATCACACTCCAAGACAAGCACACACACACAGTCCAAAGAAACTCCCCGGCAAACTATTTAGTTTCATTAGGAGCAGATTCTTCAAAAAGAAGAGCGACAGAGCAGGAGAAAGGAGGGGGGAGTGAGGGAAAGAGAGGGGAAAAACTGAGAACTGGAAGAAGAAAGGGATGGCAGCTACATTTAAATGAGACCTGCCGAAAAACTATTAACTCTGGGAGAAAGTTGAAAAGGAGGGAGGAAAGAGGAGGGGGGCTGAGACCAAAATGTGGAGGACACAGTTCACAATTTCATTTTTGGATGTGAAAAAAAAAAAAAAAAAAAAGGCTGCACAGAGTCCTTTACCGGTAGGTTTTTCCCACTTCTTCACCACTTCTCTACCGACGAGCAGAGAAATGCCACTAAAACATGAATTCTGGGGCATAATCATCAACACACTGCGTAATGTCAGATAACAGGCACTGCTTATTCTACGTTTATGGACCAGGAAGTGGTCATTCCCCGGCCAACGTTCTCATAGGGTTGTTGTGGAGAAAAGTGAAACCACTGTTGCAATAAATTGCTGAAGTGAATTTGGTTCTAAAAATGAGACGACCCAAATACTGCCACCGCGGCGGTTTCCATTAGCAGTGGCCTCGGGTAAAGCTGCACCAGGGCTCAATTTCTCCTCTGTCCTTTTGTCTCCCCGCGTAGTCAGGGCCCCGGAAGGATCCACTGGCTCTGCGGACTACCACTCCATACCATTTGGTAGCGGCAGTGCACTACTTCCCTTGTTTGCCAAACGCCAATAAATCAAAGAAGAAGAGAGAAAAGACGTGCACCTCTCTCCAAAGGTAACTGCGAGTTTTGTCAACACAGACTGCAAGAAGCGCGACTGCCTACTTGGTAGCGCTGTATTTCCCTTTAAATACTTTTCACAGCAAAAAGAATCCGCACTGCAACTAGTGGTTGGCGGTGTAATTACAGAACGACGCAGGTGGCAACACAGAAGTACAACGCCGCCGCCGACCTGGGACCGCGTAACCGACGTATACGGCTGCTACACAGAAGCACAAATCAGGCTCGGTGGAGGAGACGAATGAAAGCAGATGGCTCGTAGTCAAAAGGGACACAGAACCTCCCTGGCTCGGGGAGTGTGTCACAAGCTGGAAATACTCTTGAGTTACATACAACATAATTTCTTTAAGTGCAAACTTTTGGCTTTTCTACGTCCCACCAAACGCCTTTGTTTTGATCAAGAGAGAAAGAAAGAGAAAGATGGCAGTCAACTCGAGATCAGAGGACAGACAGCAGATGGGATGGATGACAACACCTCTGGGTCACAGCAGCGGGGACCCAGGAGTCCTTCACCGCTGAGGGGAGGAGGAGGAGGGCGAGCGGGGGCTGGTCGGCAAAAATCAAACGGGAGCCAATTATAGGAATCACAACGAGTCAGTGAGCAGGGGAACTCTCCTACCTGGAAAACACCCAGACATTTGCGTGCACTCTCCAACGCACACACTGAAACGCTGAAAAAGCAAAAGGGAACGTGCACAAGGGCTACGTACTTGCACAAAAAGTACACATGCCTTTGCTTTACAACGTGTGCTGAGAAGCACACACGGCTGCGCGTGCATGTGTGTTGGCGTGCACACGCTCATCCTAAACCTAGTGTGAATTCTGATAATTAGCCTGGCCAGGCCGCTGTGAAATTACAGTTCTCATCTGCTAATAGATGAGAAGACCTGAAGCGAACAGATGTGTGTACACACACACACACACACACACACACACACACACACACACACACACACACACACACACACACACACACACACACACACACACACACACACACACACACACACACACACACACACACACACACACTTCTCCATTAAAATAACAGTGAGAGTTACTGAGGAGCAAATGAAAACTATGAAAATGTGGCATTTCAGCACCAAGGACATAAAACAATAAATGAAATAAAGTTTTTGACCTAGATATTGTAGCTATGAGCTATTTACACCTCTTAATTGTGTTTATATGTTGAGAAGACCACCTGTGAGGAGGAGGAACACGCGAAGGTGGCGTTGAGGACAAACAATAAGTACATCTGCTTTTCCATAAACCACCATAAAAAAGAAGATGTGTAGAAAAGAGAAAAAGGACAGAGCAAAAAAAGAGAAAACAGATTTAGTAGGGAAGATACTGAGAAAAACAAAGTGATGAGAAAGGAAAGACATAGTGTGAAAAACTGACATGAAAGAGGGAGAGAATGACAGAGACTGAGAGCAGAGGGAGAAAGAGGAGAGGAAACTGAACCTGTAACCTTAGATGAAAGAACCAGTCACTGTGGGCTACAATTAGAGATGGTGGGAGGGAGAGCAAAGGTCAGGGGGCCGGGTCCCGCCAACAACCAGGTATCAAACATACAGTCACAGAAGAAACGCCTCATATTCAAAAGATTTACTCAGACCTGCACTTCATTTTGATTGTACAGGCAAAAACAAATAAAAAATACGGATGCCAGTTTGAGAGTGTTTAAAGGAGGTGAAGGTTATGATTTAAAACGCTCTGCGATCAGATCAATTAATGGAACGACCTGGAAGCATTTCTCAGGCACGTCTAACAGAGGTCACGTTTTTATTAGAAACCCATCAAATCCTGACAGCTTGGACAAAGACATGGTATTAGTTCATAGATAAATGGTGCTCATGGCTCATTTAGGCCAATTTATCATTTTTGTTTTGAAAGCTACACCCCTAAAACAGCTAATGCGGTTCCCTCCTGCAAATTAGCCACTTCCCGGGAAGAAAGAAGCTGGCTTTAATTTAATTAAATTATACCTCATGCATGCTAAACCGCAAAGCACCTACTTAGACAGATGGGGAGTTAAATGGGAAATGCTGATGCCTCTTCAGCTGATAACACACACACAGGCGCTAATCAAAACAAGACATCAAGTAATCTAATCTGAATCACTAACAATTATCAGCACGTTGGCCTCGAGGCCAGTCGTATTCCTTTGATCAATGTTTTCTATTAAAAAAAGTGTAAACAATTCAATATCTCCCTCACACCCTTCCTTTTTGCCTCCTTACCTTTGCATAGGAGCTGGTGTGTGTGTGTGTGTGTGTGTGTGTGTGTGTGTGTGTGTGTGTGTGTGTGTGTGTGTGTGTGTGTGTGTGTGTGTGTGTGTGTGTGTGTGTGTGTGTGTGTGTGTGTGTGTGTGTGTGTGTGTGTGTGTGTGAGACGGGGATATTAACCAATTGTCCTTGGAAATGAGTGAGGAAATCAGGAGGAGAGGCAGGCTGGGAGACCGGCTGGGAGACCGGCTGGGAGACCGGCTGGGAGACCGGCTGGGAGACCGGCTGGGAGACCGGCTGGGAGACCGGCTGGGAGACCGGCTGGGAGACTGGACTGGGAGACCGGACTGGGAGACCGGACTGGGAGACCGGACTGGGAGACCGGACTGGGAGACTCGGCTGGGAGACTGGACTGGGAGACTGGACTGGGAGACCGGCTGGGAGACCGGACTGGGGGTCCGGCTACTTTAAGGAGCTAATCTGAGTGAAGTCAGCCATCTTGCTGCACAACAAGGGAAAGAGGACCTTTCTTTTTGTTGCTAAGAAAATATATCAGTGCTGCAACAGCTTTGGAAAACTCTTTTAATTTGCTCTCTTCCTCTGAAGACTTTTAATGCCACCAGTCCTTGGAAGGTCCTCGTTTATTTCCTCAGATTATTCTGAAACGGTTATTCCTGTGACTGCTACGCAATCATGGACAGACACACACACACACATTCATGAGTGTACAGACACACACACACACACATTCACGAGTGTGTACACACACACACACACACACATTCACGAGTGTACAGACACACACACACACACACACACACACAAATTCAAGGGCATATTTCTCTTTGTGGTTTCCTGCAGCAAATAAAGGAGCATGTGGCTGCTGCCTTTTAGATATTTCATTACCAAAAGGTATTTATTTCATTTTATTCTCAAATCCCTGTCGTCACCATTCTCACACGACTTTTGTTTTTTTCCGTACACTCCTTCACGTCCTCTGAAATGTTTGGAAATGTTCCCGTAGGTGTGACCGCGCTGCCTGCTGCGGGGAACTTGGGGCTCGTCGGCGTGTCCCTTCCTCCAGTATATTACGTGCAGCGGAGCGTGCTCAGTTCAGAGCTGGCAATTTCACTTGCGTCATTTCTAGTCAAGTTAGCTTCAGTGCAGTGATTCTTAAACCTCTCTTTACCATGAAAGCACTTTTGCTGACAGGTGTTTGTGTACAACATTTACTCACTGCGGTGGGGAACATTTCGGGAGGTGGGGGCGCTGGGGCAGAAAATTTGGTTGGGGATGTCATAAAAATTGTGCGGAATCAAGATGACCAAAGAAAGAATCTCATTCAAGAATTATGTTTATAGTGAGAAAAAAAGCATGAAGAAGTCCATCCAAATTTGAGCTTTTCTTCCTGACGTGTTCAGGCTGTGACGTTCAGCAGCCCATGAGAGAGTCTCAGCTGAAACTATTGAGGTAAAAAGTTCTCTCCTTCTCCAAGCTCGTTCATAAAGTGTTCATGAAAGTGACTGGACACAGTAAGAAACAGTGCAGACAGGCTTTTCCAGAGTGTTGGAAGTGTAGTGAGCAGCAAACGGAGACACTGCAAGTGGAAGAAGGTTGTTGAAAAGGCCGGTGGACACAGTATTAGCTCCTCCTGAACACTGAGGGGATACTGAGCAGTAATCCAGTACAACCGGGGAACCGACCGCTTCGTTCAAGCCAGAATTTACTCGTAAAAATGCTGACTGAGGGTCACAAACTACTAAGCGTTCGATTTGCCTTCATCAAACAGTTACAACTATCAAGCAGTGTTTTGCAGACAAGCGTCTCCTCATTAACGAAACATTATGACACGACAATCAATGTGTTTTCTACAGAGGCTGTTGATGAAAAACTGTCTCGACTTTGTCAAGTCGGTTGTGATACTGCGCCCTGGAAAGATCCAGGAGCAGCACGTGTTCCTGTCAACGAGGGCTTCACCCTCTCGGGTCCCTTTGCTTGTTTCTTCAGCTCTTATTGGTTGCAGCTTTGGCTGCACCCCCACCCGACGCCTCCACGCCGTCTATATGGATGAACATTTGACTGCGGTTTGAGCGATGCCAGCGAGGCGCAAGAACGATCACTGATTCAAGTCCAGTTTGCCTCCAAATTGGGTAATTTGTCAGTAAACTGAAAATTTTGGGTAAAAACATGGAAGTTTTTACCAGCAGTCTCATTCAGCCTCAGGTACACTCTAGTGCAAAAGCTGGTTAAATGTTTTAATTTAAAACTCCTCTTTATGTTCTCATGATGGCCCTCTGTTTACTGTGCTAAAGATCGAGATAAAGGATGCAAGTCTTTTTCTGAGCATTTAAAGAATTTTACCAGCTCTCATCCTGGCCGGCACTTATCTCCATCTTCTTTATTTGAGAAGAAAACCAACAAAAACAAACACATCTATGACTGTGACTTACATCGTTGACGGTTGCCGCCCGGTTTGGTGCAGCAACGGCGGAGTTGGGTGCGTTCTTGCTGCTGGCTTTCATGGCAGCGTCTCTGCGGGCCTGCTCCAGGAGGAGCCTGGCTCTCTCCTTCAGCTCCTCCTGACGGGAGAGTACCTTCTACACGCACAAACAAAACAAACAGGGTAACGACAAAAACCAAACCCAGATTTCACTTCACTAATGGAACTACGGCATAACGAAGGTTAGAAATGGACACTAACAAACAAAATATTAGTCAAAACAATTAGGATTTTCATTTTTTAACAATCGATCTCTGGGTTTCATATGTCACTGATGCGTTATCCATCACGCCTTAGGTGTCGTGCTAATGGCATTACAAAAATTCAATGAATCATTTGAACTTGTCCTCAACTGTGGTTTGATTTAAAATGTTGACTTACCTTCTCAGCAGGAGGACTGGACACAGAGGCCGGTGATGGCTCCTTTGGAAAAGAAAACAACAGGCTCTTATGAAGTACCAATTATCTTTGCTTATAGAATAAAACTGATTCATTACTCAGTAAGAGGACATACAAAAATATTTTAAAATGCTGTATTTAACGTAGGAGTATATTGCCTATGATGTGCACTCGTGGTTTTAGGAGGGTGGTTCATAAGCTGGGTTCGCAGTCAGGTTTAGGTTTAGTGGCATAGAGAGAACAGCAGCTTTCAAAGTGACAAAAACACATTTCTAGTTCAGAATGTGTCTTCTACGCAGAAGCAAACAGGGTGACTAGACTGCGGCATTTGGTTTAAACAGCGCATTACAACAACCAAGCTGTCTATAAAAAGCATTTATCTCTTCAACAATATTAATCTGGCCCGGATGTAGGCGAGGATGCATCCCACCAACCAGATAACAACAGATTAAAAGTGGGGTGTCATGACTGTCATCCCGCCCCCAACCTCTCGCCTGCCCCGTGACCTTTCAACTTGTAAACAACCAGCAGTAATCTGGGGTTAACCAATGCAGGCGGCACAGCATTCAGAGCGTGTTTGCGTGCATGAGTGAGTGCACACATGGATACAGGTGTGTGTCTGTGTGCGAGACGAGCTGATGTGCGAAGCATCGCCACGCCTGAGCAGTCACGGCACCAACTGTCATCAACTGCAGGGATGAGAAATATAATGAAAAATATAATGAAATGTCAAAGCAGGGGGTTCTTGTAGGTGCTCTCTGTAGTCGCTACATGTTAAAGGCCCAGCCTGGATGTGCCTGGTTCTCGGCAACGAGACAGTTGATGACAACATCTAATGCAGAATGGGACAATTTCAGTACGGCCATCTCTGAAATGGTATCAGAGAGGTTGGAATTTGAAGCTTAAAGAGTGCCAGGAGGGAATGAATGTTGGCCACATCCTCTGTTTTATGACTGACATCGCTGTGAAAGTTTCAATCAAAGCAAGGGTGGAAGGATAAAAACACGGACAATCCATTTATAGGCTCGTCAGATGTGTGCCGTCAGAATCCTAATACCAGACTTAAGTAAGAACAAGTCTACAACAGAAGCTGCTTCTTGGCTGCAGGAACCTTTTTGTGGTTGTTGCAACACTGGTCCAGTTTTACACTTTGCTGGCTGTTACTGCTCTAACGGAGTGATGACTTTCCTACCGTCTGTTCAGCAGCTGCACAACTGATCAAAGTGACTCCACTGAATGGGACTTGTGCACTTTAGGGTTGAACATTTAGGCACATTGGAAGCCAGAGTCACAGAGAAAAAGAAACAACTTGTTAACGCTGATAAAAAGTCAAATAAGTGTCTTAAATAAATTATCAAAAAAAATAAAGTTTAAAAAAAATCTAACAAACCCTGAGAAACAGAGAGACAGTGAAGCCAGAGGCTTATACATCTTTCACGTGTTGCAGAACTTTAAGTCTTCTGTCGTCTGATAGCTGGTCATTAGATAACTTTCAGAGTTTTTAAATCTTTGGTGTAAATGTAAATCAAGTAAAACCAAATAAAATAAGACCTACAGAAAACTCCAGTGTGGGTCCGAAGGGTGCTTAAAGAAGTAGTCGTCTACAGTAACAGTGTTTAACGCCGTTGTCCTGATGTTCGTTTACCTGCTTGATGGGGACATCCGAGTGGTTGACTGGAGGCGATGAGATGTCAGAGGCGGGCTCTGACTCTGCGTGACGCAGGCTGGCTCTCTTCTTCTTAATGAGGTCAGCATCCCTGTTATAGGAAAAGCCCAGTTTCTGGTGAGGTGGTGAGTGTGAAGAGGAGGTTCTGGTTGGTGAGGCTGGCTTGGTACCTCCCTCCACTCTATCCTTTCCCACCTCTTCCTTGTGTTGTTTTTCCGTCTCCAGCTCTTTCTCTACTCTCTGTGGTAACTCGCCACGGTCTAAAGTGTTAGTTTTGAGTAGACGCCCCCTGTCTTCAGAGCCTGGCTGTGTCATGTGAGCTGAGTTTGTAGCTGTGGCAGGTAATACTGTGCGTGGCGTTGGGACAGGAGGTGAGCACTGCAAAGGACCTGCTGTTGTCAGGCTGGCTGAATTTACTCCAACCTGCGGCTCTGTCGCATCGCCCTCGGGAGCCTCAGCACCATCAGATTCAGTGGAAACACCGCTAGCAGGTGTACCAGGCTGAGAGTTGACCTGCCGGTGCTGTACATCGTTCAGTTCGGCGTAAAACTTGTCCTGGCCAATGGAGGCGTTGGTGTCAGTTTCAAAGTCACCAACTTTGTAGGTGCTGCGACTGCTGTTGGCCTCTATCTGCACCACGTTGAGCTCCTCGCCAGAGAAATGAGCCCGGATCTGGTACAGGTAGGTCATTACCGTCAGCTTGTCAGGAATGGCCAGTAACACCATGTCCGATGGTTCCAGGAGACGAGAGATTCCCAGGCTCGCAAAGCCGTCATACGCCTGCAAGAATAATTATGTCAGTAATACATTTTTAACTGAGGTCATACATGACAGAGGCATGATTACATTGTAACTGGAGGCCCTGGCCACTGAGAAGGCAGGAAGGGTGACAAGACTTGATGAGGTGGGAAACTGAAACTGTATTTGATGCATGGAGCATTGTATGCATGATCTGAGTAAGTACTGTATGTGCTCATGAGTGTTTGTGCGTAAGAGGCACCTTTGGCATGACTGCTGACAGATCATGTCAGGGATGTTTGTCCCCTCCGATAAGAGACGCAGATATCCCAAGACAGAGCGCTTAATCCCAAAGTGTGTGTGAGTGTGTGTCCTTATCGCTCCCCTACATCAACATGCCCACGCTCTCTGTCACGCGTGTAATTGGTCTGATTAGAGTCTGATGAGAAAATACAGGTGTGATTATCAAGCGACACACGAAAACCAATCCCCCATCACAAGATAGACTGAGACACAGAGAGAAGGGATGAAAACCATTATCGCTGCCAATGACAGGTAAATAAATAGATTAACAGCACACACATGCAGCTTCAATTCCTGCACACACAACCTCCTCATCCTTCTCTCCCAGGTATCACAGCTTGTATCTGGCCTGCTCGATAGTGTTGGTCTAATTCCAACCTGTTGCAACACCCGTTTTTTTCACCATGCCTCCAAAGATCTCGCCAATCTATCCATCCCTCTGATATTCTTCAGACTGGAGACCCCAGGTTGTTGCTTCGTCAGATGTTTCCTGGTGCAGCAACAGCGTAGGGTCTCACGAGAGTGATGTGTTGGTGCAGATTCTCAGATACTCAGTCGTGGTAATCCTACAAAGCTTGAACAGGAGACAACTGGAGCTCTTCTCCTGGCTCTTGAAGACAATTCGTCATCCAACCAGAAGGCCTTATCAATTTGAATTGATTCAAAGCGAATTCCGGCCTTTGGAGAGTTAAACAGAAGATGTGCCTTCAGGTTTCACCTGTCTAACACGTCCATTCACACCTTGATTCATACGTCCAAATCCTACGGCTGACAAAGACCCCGACCGCCCAGAGGAGGGACTGGTGGGTCAGTGAGTCACAAGTGGCTTTACAGGAACAAACGTCCCAAAATAAATTATTAGCTGCAGGTGAAACATGTACAAAAGCCAATAAAGCTAGTGCAAAGTCCAACTTTTAACGCTTATAAAAGTCATTTAATTCAAGAGTTCATGTTGTTCTCCCTAAATAGATGTGAAGTGTTCAGCTCATTGTGTCGTACTAGTGGGTCCAATTACGTTTGTCTGTCTTTGTAACTTAGACAAAGAGAAAATCTCATTTTTAAATAATTGATTCAGAAATCTTGATGACTCCAAAGAGTTCAGCCTATTTAGTCTCAAATATATAAAATATAATATCATTTATCAGACCTATTTCTACATTATACAGCGCTTTAAAGATTCCCAACAGAACAGCAGCAGGATTACAGCATGTTGACTGCTGGCTAAAAATCCAACACAGATTATTCCTTTAAAAGACATGAACATAAAGGGTGTGCAGTGTAGATACAGCACCTACACTTTAGCTATGTTTTATGAGAAAATTAATCCCTTTTTGCGTAGTTAATCTTATTTCTCCAAATGAATTTGTTTCCAAACAAACAGAACTGGCAACAGGAGCGCAGGAGAGACACCAAGAGTGAAAAGGTGGTAAATCAAACGTTTCTCAAGTTGCAATCAATTATGTTTTACACGTCTTTCACCCGACCTATTTTGGCCTTTATAACAGACAGAATTTGCCTGCACCCAGCTTGTTTAAAGTCCCCCGGCCGTCCCCGTCAGAAACAGTGTGAAAAAGGGAGAAAAATAAAAGAAAGAAAAGAATATGAGGAACAAGAGGCCTGATTGGGTTTTAACACGTATTCATGGGAGCAAAGTGTGCTTGCATTGTTCCCCTCTGGCCCAGGGTGGAGAGGGAAGGCCGTGAAAGAGGGACAAGTCTGCCGTTCAATGGGAGCAGGACGAACGAATGAGAAGCAGAAAAGAGTGAAAGTGGGAGAACGTGAGATCTGCATGAGGAGGTAGACAGCGAGGCTCTTGAGGTGGCTTTGTTTCAGGGTGGATGTTAGTCTTGACATGCGCTACAGTCTTTCTGACCTCACTGACACACTTTATTCTTCTTATATATTCTAATAACAGGTGCTCATCATGCCGCACTAAGACAATAACGTCTACTGAGCCACGTTTTTGTGGAAGTACATCTTGGGTTTGTCCAAAGAAATGAACTAAAAAAAAAAAAAAAAAAAAAAAAAAAAAAAAAAAAAAAACCATGATGGATTTCAATGCATCATTATGTAAGTGGGCGCCGCAGTTTCTGCTGACCAAGACTATTAACTTGGCATCTCTGCCCATTTTCACCTCATTAAAGGAACAAATAATCAATTGCCAAAGTGCGGCCCAGATATGTGTTTATATTGGTTTGTGACTGACTGAGCTCTCATCGTTCAGATGTTATACATCATCATATTTATCCGGTTTTAATGACTTAAATCATGTTTCATAATTTATTTCTTCACTGAATGTTGCATCAATGGTCTTACAAGAGAAGCTTCACATGCTTTTATTTTCCTGATGTGTGTGATACCTGTCAAACATTTGACCTTAAATGATAATCTGTCCATCTATGCTTCTGTATGTTTCATGAAGACAGAAACTTTTCAAACTCATTGATATTTTGGTTGTAAAATAAGTCAAAAAACAAATACTTTGGAAAATCATTGTCTCACTTCCCATCTCCCTGACGAGGCTTTGGGCTTGGACTAAATGTCACCGTCGTTTGCCCCGGGCTACTGCTCCCTGCTCCCTCTCGGCCCCCCCTCTGTCCCCTCACTGTGACTGACAGCTATCTATCGTTGTCAATCATCAGCACCTCCTCCCCTCAGCCCAACCCCTCACGGTTGTGCTCAGGGCAATTCACCCCGTTGCTTGGTGCAACACTATCAGATGGCATGACAAATTACTTCTCCTTGGCCTCATTACACACACACACACACACACACACACACACACACACACACACACACACACACACACACACACACACACACACACACACACACACACACACACACACACACACACACACACACACACACACACACACACACACACACACACACACACACACACACACACACACCTACAAAACAGAGAGAAGAAAACGGTCACAAGACATCAGAACTCCAAAATCCTAAAATAGACAAGATGAGTCTAAATGTACTGAATCACTTAGAAACTACATAAACATACCCTGTGACGATGAAACATTTCAAAGACTGTAAATGTTCTAAATAATCACCTCTCTCTCTCTCTCTCTCTCTCTCTCTCGCTCTCTCTCTTTTTAAACTACACACCCCCAATATTGATTGTCCTTATCTGTCATAATTCAGCACAGTCTGAGCTCACTGCAATCATTCTTCACAGACAGACTGTGGGAGGAGGAGGGGGATGTCCATCCATGAGCCCTGAAAAGCAAGCAGAGGTACTCGCCGTTCGCCCATTTACATTTCTGCTGTCCAGCCAATACATTTCATTCTAACACCTTATGATATCTACTTTATTTAGATCACACATACTTTGACTGCATATAAAAACTTTGCACTTCCTTATTTAATTTTCCTTCAGTTCTCTTTCTCGTTGGTTCTCTGGGTCCATAACAGACCACATTAAGCTGTCCTCTACCGTGGCTGGTGGGAGCTCATTTTTTTATTTCAGGTAATATAGTCCCTGTTATCATGGTAGATGACACGACAGAAAGCACAATAACTTATTTTTCATCCCTGCAACTGGCTTTTGCAATAAAAGTCACAACAACAAATACAATTCAGATGTGTGGCACAAGCGGAGACTCCACTTGTCCAGTATATATATATATATATATATATATATATATATATATATATATATATATATATATATATATATATATATATATATATATATATATATATATATATATATATATATATATATATATATATATATATAAACACAAGTATATAAAGGACTTGGGCAGTGAAGCTGAAATACATAAACCAGAAGTTCAGAATTTCAAACTACATGACTCTACAAACACAAAAGTTTGTGTCTGACTTATCAAAACCTATAAATAAAACACAAAATGGAAATGTGGGCTCTGACTCTGCGTGACACAGGCTGGCTCTCTTCTTTGAGTATAATAACAAAGAAAACTAATTTAAAAAAAAAAAAAATCACTGGTTGGTAACCATTCAAACTGAACATCTAAGTGCTTTTACTTATCAAAGGGACTCTACTTTTTTTTGTTTTTAACAAGTCACCCTGCTGACCGCTGCTACAAGATCTGATCCACTTAAAAACAATCTGAACTGGGCATTTCTGGATTAATGTGCTTCATGGTAAACAGCGGTGCCAAACCCCTGCCACAGAAAACCCCAAACAAGTGCTAGTATTTTTCTTTTTCTTTTTCAACACTATTAATCCACTTGGGGAAATTCAGGACTCTGCTTTTAACCATCTCTAGTTATACTAGGAGAAGCAGGTACCAGTTGCAGGTCTCCTTGCTCAGGAGATTGAACCCGAGTCCTCCAGGTCCAAGCCCACCTCCGTAACCATGAGGCTACCACTATTGATGCTTGGTGATGCCATGATGAGCAGGTTCACCATCAGAAGTACAAAAAAAAGATTAAAACAGCAAAAACAACATCCACATGTCACCTGTATACTTTCATCTGTGCAACAGGACATAACTTTGCAGGGCAGGATTTAAAAAGGTAGTCTAAATCTTGCTGGATTGTTCAGCAGGGCTCCTCCTTGAGCCGCCACCATATCCCGGTGAAGGGCTTTGCGTGTTCCAGCGATCCAGGAGCTCGGTTGTCCGGGGCTTTATGCCCCTGGTAGGGTCAGCCAAGACAAACAGGTCCTAGGGGAGGAGCCAGACAAAGCACAAAAGACTTGTTCCTATGAAAAATAAGAACAAGGGTCAGCATTTGGCCTTGCCTGGACTTGCCTGACTACTGTGCTTATGCACCCAAGAGCAGTTCAGAACGTCCAGCCTTTTTGGAGTCCTCGGGTGGGGCTCTGGGGAACGCCCCTGCTGGGGACTCCCTTGTCCTGCTGCGGACTAGTCCCTAGTATGCCTCCTCTCACAAAACTTTAATCACTGCTGAATCAATCGTGCAGCTCTTTAGGCCTGGAATATACTTGCATTTTGTCAAAGTGTTTATGTTTAAAACGGACACAACCAGTGGCCGTGAATGTTTCAAAACTACGCTGCCTGTATGCGTAACACTGGTGGACCCCACCTGGGGGCAGAGTGTACAGACAGTAAAAAAATTATTATACAAGGAAACCGTTGGAAAAAGGAGAATTATTTTTAACAAACATATTGAGCAAATAAAATCGCATCCATCCATTTTCATTCGCTTATCCGGGACCGGGACGCGGAGGCGGCAGTCTGAGGTTTCACGAGTCACGAGGTTTGACAGTTTTACAACTTCCACTCGTAGTGGCGTAAACCTGTTTAGAAGTGACAGAGTGCTATGTTTCCATAAAAAGATTGGTAATGTATGAGGTATGGTTTGTTAAACAATTTTACTGAAACTTTTTAAAACAGCGTTTGGATTCGGGACTTTAAATTAAGACTGTCCACAGTACTGACGATATCCGTTTGCTTTGTTGTTCTTCCACAGATTTCAAAGGAATTAAACGTGCATTTTCTTTAAATACCCAGTTTTTCATGCTGTGATGAAACTTTATGTGCAGTAAAATCTTGACAGCTACATCCGAGTTGGAAGCGGGTTTTATTTTTGACCTGCTTCTCCTCAGCCTGGTAGACCTCTCCAGGGAAACCGGTCGCAGCCCTGTGCAGCCATCATGTGCAAGCTATCACCTTCTACGGCATATTCCCATATTACTTATATCTGACCAATTTCTTTAGGGCTTCTTCAGCACCTGGAGGAAGGTGAGGGCAGTTAGAAGATATGGGATTGAGCCTCTACCTCTCCCTCTACTATGGTTATTGTCAACAGGGTAGCATTCATGCCTAACAGGGCCAGCAGAGGTTATCGCTGAGCCAGAGTGTGTATGAGAAGAGGAAATCAAGCTGCAGGAACCCGACGCATATCATTCTGTGTAGCCCTCAGGGCCACAGAGGGGACATCTGTGTGCCGTGCCTACATAGGAGTG
Organism: Xenentodon cancila; assembly: GCA_014839995.1. Classification (NCBI taxonomy): domain Eukaryota; kingdom Metazoa; phylum Chordata; class Actinopteri; order Beloniformes; family Belonidae; genus Xenentodon; species Xenentodon cancila. Next base: position 2,784,440 of record CM026208.1, read on the forward strand.
TTGTAGCGAGGGGACAACACTGCAGTGTGCATGTGTATGTTTTGCAAATGTGCCAGAGGGAAAAGGAGAAAGTGTTGAGCTGTGCAAATGTGCACCTGAAACAGTGAATGCACAGATATGACGATACAAGGAAAGGACAGAGGTAGGCATGTGTGCATGTGTGAGTCAGAATGGGTCCAGGAGAGTGGGTTATTTCTCAAAGGGAAGAGAAATGAAAGCTAAAAGACTGTTTTGTAGTACAGTCTAATAAACACAAACCCTGCAGCGTATGCTGCTCAAACATACACAAATAAATCAAGTGTATGTCTGAAATCACCATTACCAACGTGCATGTTGCTGCAGCTTTTTACTGAGCGTCCTGCTGGTTGTCGAGCTGGTGCGTTTCACCTCTACAAGGTGAGCACATCACATTTTTACATCCTCGCTGCAGTGCATGTGTGTTGCAAACTTTCCCCTTTAAACTGTGTAAAATACACAAGCTCTATATCCTGGGATTAATGGCAGATCTCTAAATGAGGCCAAATGGAGATGTGGATGGGAGGGAGATAAGTGGAGAGAAGGGCCCAGCGGTGGCTGGCTCTTACCTTTTTGTTGTTTTCTTTAATATCCTGAGGATTGAGTGACTTGTAGTCTCTGAGGAGGAAAAAAAACAGCAGGGAGGGTCAGGGAGGAGAAGGTGAGAGGAAAACAGTAAGAAGGAACAGCAGACACAGAGAGTGGAGAAAGAAGGGTGTTTAAATATACATCACATGTAACGGTGTTAAAACTGTAACATGCAATCAACAGAACTAATAGAGTGGAAAATGTGTAAAAATAACACGCTGGAGTACAAAGGCAGAAGAGCATAAACACACGTGTACACAGAGCAGTTTTAATAAATCATCCTCGTCTGCTCTTTTGATGGGCCCAGTAGGGTTTCTTTTATATCCTTCACACACATTTAATGGTAAACATTTAAGAAATCACACACACACTGAACACTTAAAATCACATGAAAGCATAAACAACAAGATTAGTGTGGGTGGAAAACATGCAACTACATTTACATAAGAGAATGACAGTGTGTGTGCATAAATGCAAACCCATCAGTCAGGTAAGTCCTGCAGACCAGCATTAACAATAACACCGCGATTACAGGTCAACTGTGCAAACGCGGCAAAGCATTTACCGAGGTGTGAAAAAGGTAACATTCAGTTAGTGCGAGTGTGGCTCATACATTATGTCAGGTCTGAAATGGTGCAGGAGGGCACAAAACGCCAGGCCATTCCTCCAGGAGGTGGTGAAGTTGGTGATCTTCACGCCGCGGTAGTTCTTGGTCACCTCACGGCACCACACCAGCAGGGACTGGCTGGCGTTGGGTTTCCCTCCAAGAACCGGGCTAGGGATGGGGCTGAGCTGCAGGCAGAGGTGAGGGGAGGAGGCGGGTGTCGGGGGGAAAGGATTGGATGTGGGGGAGGAAGAGGGAGGAATATTAGAGCATGAATGCAGCGTGTTCCTGACAGGTAGCACAAACGCCGCGCATTTCCTTTCAGTCACTTCAGACTCCACCATCCCTTCACTCCTGACCATGTCATCATTTCACAAAAAATGAAAATAAAATCTAAATGTTTGATTTTTTCAAAATGATTACTTCTTTATTATTAGTGGGGTTTTTTTTTTACTTGGCAACCAAAGTCCATCCAATTAGCACGCCATACCGGCATATAATGAAGCTCCACATCATGAACGTACACACAGGCAGAAGCACGTCACAATGGAGGGTCATTCAGAAGCAGCGTATGACCATGAATAATGTAAACATCTTATTAATTAGCTCTGCCTTTGAAGTCTTATCTGGGTTGAAAGCCTTCACCATTAGGAGCTGTTCCTCTCCCAGACTTCAAATCCCACAAATCCTTCGTCGCGTGGAGGCACTGGTCCTCCTCCGACAGCCAGCAGAAACCAGTGCTATTCTGATTGTTCAGCTGGATGTGCACTAATCTGGTTATGGGAGGACTGATACGAGCTAATTCTCTCAGATCATTTTGAGGGAAAATGACATAAGTGTCAAAGAGATTTGATTAAACCCATTAGAGGTCAGTCATCAAAAAGACTGGAATTTCTTCAAAATTCAAGTGCAAATGGGTTTTGTACAGAAGACAAAGACGTTCATATTTGTCAGATAAGATGAAGTTCTAATTATATGACATAATATGTTTACAAGGGTTATCTAAGGTAATCAATGCATCTGACTTTTAATGTTTGCACTGCAATAACACAAACTGAATGGAACATTAATCCACCATTTAACCACATTCTGCTTTTATTTGACATTTTCCTGCAGCTATAAACTAACCATTGTGCTGCTTTCACAGCCGGGTAAAGTTTATAACACGAGACTGCTGAGTCCAAACTTTAATTAATCTGCAGCAGGTGAGTTAAAGCCACGATACTGACCACCATAACTAGTTTTATCAAGACAGTCGAAGCGCGTCTGCCAGAGCTTCAGTCCCCACAAAGCCTAAGATGGCCAACCAACCCCCTCTGTTGGCAGCTTCCTGCTGTTGCATAGATGGAAAAATAAAGACAAGTCATGAGTCGAGAATTAAGACACATTTGTCACTTGAAATTTGTGAGAGAAAAAAATAGTGAATGAGGGCATGCAGAATTGAGCTTGATTAATCCCTCTGAAGAACACATGACAACTTAAAGGAGGTGTGGATGGGCTGCAGCAAGGAGCAGACGACGCTGTTTCACTTAAACTAAAACCCTATGGAAGGAAACGGCTTAATAGTATCACTCCAAACAGGAAGATGTGAGCGGGATTAATGGTGGGCCCAAAAGATTTTGCATTTTTGGACCGTCTGATCAGCACATAAAACAGACTTTTGTATAAAATGCGTAGCCGTTGACACTATTAAGCATGTCAAACCTTGCTGCTGACAGGATGAAGGAAGCCACAGTACGACCGGCTTTGAACAAAAGCAGGCAGGAACAAGTGCTGAGACAATATCCACCAGCTGGCTCAAGTCTACAAGCACCTGGATGTGTCTCGTACATCTATTGTTGTATTTTAACCTATGTCCACACGCCTGGAGCCAACTGAGATGCCAAAGGGGCAAAACAGATGAAAGAGTCTGGAGGACATCTCTAATAGCAACTCCTAACCTTTGTACCAGAGTGCACGTGCGTCTGCGTGTGCGCGTCATGCAGTTCCCCGTGGCAGTGCCTGCACGGCGATACAGCAGCACGCAGCCCGAGGGGCAGACACTTGACATTTCCGGCTCATCTTTAAAAGAGGACCTTAACCTTTCCCCACAGCTTCTTCAGACACGTTTTAGGAGGCCTCGACAAAACGTTCGTGCCAGTACAAAACGCAGAAGAAAAACAGAGGAAGATGGAGAAAAAGTAAGAAAATCAATAACAATTAGAACTATGTGTTGATACAGCAGAGGTTGACAGGAAAAAGGACTTTTCTTCTGAACACTAAAGATACTTTCTGTCACGTTAAATTGATTATTTAAGGTGATTAAGGTAGTGTAATTACTGCATTCAGACCAGAAACCAGTCTCCACACACAAACCCAACTGAACTGAATTTACTCCTTTATTTTTTATTTTTTTACTTATATTCCGTTTTTGCCAGTTTCATTGCCACTGAAACGAGAATATTTATCAGTCTGTGCCTTTCAGTGTGGAGGGGTCTTCCTCCAGGCCTCCCCTTCTGCTTTTTCAAGTGACAGTTGAAAGTAGCTGTCTAATTTGAGCGCTCTAATTACCTGGGATTAGAGACCAGGTGCTATTAAAGCAATTAGACACACAGCACACTCAAGCGCTGCAGACCCTTTACCTTAGCCGGCGGAACACACACACACACACACACACACACACACACACACACACACACACACACACACACACACACACACACACACACACACACACACACACACACACACACACACACACACACACACACACACACACACACACACACACACACACACCTAGAAAGCATCCTGTTAAATAAATAGTCTTTCAGGCTCATGTTTTCATCCACGAACCCACTTAGAGGACAAACAGAAAATAAACATTCACACATAAATATGATTGTGCAGCATAATTTGTATTTTAAAAGGCTTTAAAACAACGGGCAAATGAAAATTAGTTGTTCACTCAAGTTAGGATGATTTGTTAAACGTGCATGTCCTGCTTTGAGAAAACAAATAATGATGACACTTTTGAATAAATAAGGAAGTGGTTTGTCATCCATCCTTCTGGCAGTTCAGGATCCAAAACTGGTGCAGTTTCTTTAAATCTGCATCCTGGTTGTTCCTGATACAGCTTTACAAACGCATCTCGTTACCGCTCTTTCATATGCATCTAATATTAGACAAACACCATCTCATCTTTAACAGGAACTGTGAATTTCACTGCGTTTCCTAGAGACACAAACACGGGAGGAGTGAAATTTTCATGAGGAGCAGAAACGCGCCCCGACTTATCAAAGCGTTTGCTGTCTTGCCTGAAGGAAGGTGTGCACATGTGTCTACATCCTCCCGTGTGTGTGCATGTGTTGTCTTTTATCTGTCTGTGTGAATGTCACTGGGAGTGTGAGTGTGTGTAACACTGACACAGTCATGTAGCTAGCTCAGCTTGAGGGTAGGATTAACGGAGAGCACTGCCTCGGCCCACAAACATCCCATATTAAAAAATGAAAAGGCAACCTTCATTACTATCAGTGGCACATAACCTTCCCTCTTCCTCTTCCTCTGCTACTATTATACACACAACCCTAACAGGCTGGGCAGAAAATACAAGCCTCTGACAAGAGATTCCATTATTCCAGATTCCAGATGCCTCAGTGTCAACAACATCCATCTAACGGGGTTAAGAAAAGGCAAAAAAAAAAAAAAAAAAAAAAAAAGGAGATGGGAAAAGGATGTTAGAGGGAAGGGGCAGAAGGGGGGGTTAAGCTTACTATAATGCCTGAATGAGACGATAGGAGGAAACCGGGTAATGGAGTAACGGAGCGTCCAGGCCGCTGTCGGTGCCGGTGCCGGGGGTTTCTGGAGTCAGAAATATGAGTTTGAGAGGAGTGAGACCATCTAAGATCTGGACTTATGGGAGAAGTCGGTGAAACGGTATTTAAAGTAATTAGAGACGATGTTTAACAGGTGGACATTAGAAAAGTTGTGCTACTTTTACTGTAAATCTGAGCAACACGTCTACTGTAGTAAGACCGAGAAAATGTAAAATATATGCCCTTATTTATTAAACTGACCTTATTTATTAAACCGACCTTAGTTAAGACGGAACAATGGTGCAACGCTGCTGCTGCCCAGGTTCCCGGGTTGGACCCAAACCGGGCTCCAATCAAGCAACCCTCTAGCTCCTCGATCGGAACCAACCCGGGCTCCCATCAAAGAACATTCTAGCTTCCGGGTCGGACCCAACCCGGGCTCCCATCAAGGAACCCTCTAGCTCCCGGGTCGGACCCAACCCGGGCTCCCATCAAGCAACCCTCTAGCTCCCGGGTCGGACCCAACCCGGGCTCCCATCAAGCAACCCTCTAGCTCCCGGGTCGGACCCAACCCGGGCTCCCATCAAAGAACATTCTAGCTCCCGGGTAGGACCCAATCTGGGCTCCCATCAAGGAACCCTCTAGCTCCCGGGTCGGACCCAACCCGGGCTCCCGTCAAGGAACCCTCTAGCTCCCGGGTCGGACCCAACCCGGGCTCCCATCAAGGAACCCTCTAGCTCCCAGGTCGGACCCAACCCGGGCTCCCATCAAAGAACATTCTAGCTCCCGGGTTGGACCCAAACCGGGCTCCAATCAAGCAACCCTCTAGCTCCTCGATCGGACCCAACCCGGGCTCCCATCAAGGAACCCTCTAGCTCCCGGGTCGGACCCAACCCGGGCTCCCATCAAGCAACCCTCTAGCTCCCGGGTCGGACCCAACCCGGGCTCCCATCAAAGAACATTCTAGCTCCCGGGTAGGACCCAATCTGGGCTCCCATCAAGGAACCCTCTAGCTCCCGGGTCGGACCCAACCCGGGCTCCCGTCAAGGAACCCTCTAGCTCCCGGGTCGGACCCAACCCGGGCTCCCATCAAGGAACCCTCTAGCTCCCAGGTCGGACCCAACCCGGGCTCCCATCAAAGAACATTCTAGCTCCCGGGTTGGACCCAAACCGGGCTCCAATCAAGCAACCCTCTAGCTCCTCGATCGGACCCAACCCGGGCTCCCATCAAGCAACCCTCTAGCTCCCGGGTCGGACCCAACCCGGGCTCCCATCAAAGAACATTCTAGCTCCCGGGTAGGACCCAATCTGGGCTCCCATCAAGGAACCCTCTAGCTCCCGGGTCGGACCCAACCCGGGCTCCCGTCAAGGAACCCTCTAGCTCCCGGGTCGGACCCAACCCGGGCTCCCGTCAAGGAACCCTCTAGCTCCTCGATCGGAACCAAACCGGGCTCCCATCAAAGAACCCTCTAGCTCCTGGGTCGGACCCAACCCGGGCTCCCGTCAAGGAACCCTCTAGCTCCCGGGTCGGACCCAACCCGGGCTCCCGTCAAGGAACCCTCTAGCTCCTCGATCGGAACCAAACCGGGCTCCCATCAAAGAACCCTCTAGCTCCCGGGTAGGACCCAATCTGGGCTCCCGTCAAGGAACCCTCTAGCTCCTGGATCGGAACCAACCCGGGCTCCCATCAAAGAACCCTCTAGCTCCCGGGTCGGACCCAACCCGGGCTCCCGTCAAGGAACCCTCTAGCTCCCGGTTCAGACCCAACCCGGGCTCCCGTCAAGGAACCCTCTAGCTCCTGGATCGGAACCAACCCAGGCTCCCATCAAGGAACCCTCTAGCTCCTCGATCGGAACCAAACCGGGCTCCCGTCAAAGAACCCTCTAGCTCTCGGGTCGGACCCAAACCGGGCTCCATCAAGAACAGACTGCGCCGGCGCTGCGAGAACCTACAGCTGCGACACTGAAGTATAAATTTGGATTAAAGTTGAACAACATCGAACAACGGACCTGAGAGTATTTATATCTTAAGAAAGGTTTCAGAGACATCACATGTTTTTATATAGAACAAATTATCTAAATAATCTCTTTGAAAGACATTACTTATTTTGAACAGATTTAACTCATGTATATCTTATTGACAGCTGGATGTTTTAGCTTTTTAATCTTATTCATATTTTCTAATAATTTTAAGCAGTTTTCTTTCATTGCATTACTACTGCACAGCTGTGAACCTGCACAGAAGCCCACGGGATTAGGAAGGTAACTTATTTTGCCTTATTTCCAGAAGAGTAACTTATTTACTGCTCTTAATGTTTTAAGACAAATAAAAACAAAAAAACAAGTGTCAGTTGTAAATTTCTCATTTCTAAATCCTTGTTAGTAAAGACATGAATTGAACATTGTGTACATTAAAATACAGGGATATAAAAGGTCTAGTGTGACGTCCAGCCTTTTAACCACCGCAGGAAACGTTTGGACTCCACATGAAACGTTTTCAGAACCAAGAAAAGTCAGTCAAGAAGCCTTAATTGAAACCTTTGAAGAGCAATCTGACTAAGTCACATCAAATATCATGTACTTATCACTATCAAACGCCTCTAATAACTACTTACTAATGTCTAAATTGGTAAGTAGTTACTCCATCACTTTAACAGGCTGGAGGTCTCCTTGTTATGTCTGAAAAAAGCCTGTTAAGTATTGCAGACGATCACAGATTTAGAGCTAAAAAGCAATTTCTAGGTTCCCCGCTGGCCCAAATGAAGACTGACGACACAAACAAAGTTGGATGGTAACATTTAAAACTGAAGGAAGCCACTAAAACTGGTCTTCCCCAGTCATAAAAAAGATGCAAGTAAAACGCTTTAAGTGGCAGCTTTGTCTCTCCCTCTGGGGCATGACGCTTCAATGGGAACTTAACTGGCCTCGACCCAATGACATAAACCCACGACTCTGTGCAGAGAAAAGAGCTTCAATGTCTTTCCAATCTCACTTTTGACGCTTCAAAACGGTGTCAGAGTGTCAGATTTGAGGAGGTGTTGGATCTCATACTCTTTAAAACTTGTAATCCGCTCAAGGGAGCCTAGAGCAAAAAAGAAAAAAAAAACAAAAAACAAGTCCACACACACACACATGTACTTCAAAGTATCTATAAACACAGACTTAAATCAAATTAACTTGAAGTAGAGCAATGTAACTATATGTTGTGAACCCGTGCTGTATGGATAATTGCATTTAGACAAAGAAACCAAACAATGCATGAAAAATATGCATAGCAGTGTTAGAGGACGGTGTTGGGGCGTCTTTACTGGCCCGTCCATCCCGCCGCTGAAAAACCAGCTGGCTGCTCTCCGACTACACACAAACCCAATTATCTAATCGTAACTTGAAGCAAAACAAGCACATTTCTTCAATCTCAGCTTTATATGTACAACATCTTCACATTGGAAAAAGAGAAGTGGAAAGAAAATGATCACCTGGAAACACAAAGTCATCTTACCCATGAAAACGAGCTTCTGATTTCACACCTTCCCTCCACGACAGCAGAGGGATGCAGCGAGGTCCAATCAAAAGTTCAATTATGTAAATGGATATGTGGAGTGGATGAACAATGAGGAAACGAGGGCGAGGAGGTAAAAAGCATGGAACAGGAGAGCAGAGCAAATGGAGCGTGGAAAATAATACACATTAACATACAAAGGTAATGTCATATTACGGTTGTAATCGCACCGAGGAGGGGTCCCTGAGAAACGGGGGGGTGCGTTAACGTGTGACTGTGCATGTAGATACCGTTTGGTAAAGTCAGACCTCACTTTTTGTGTGAACAAGTGAAAAAATAAGACATCTTAGGTCAAGGTTGTACACCCGTTTGTTTAGAGCCAGAAACGAAACTCTTCACCACTTCAGCAACACTTTTCCCCTCATTTGTTTAACTAACCTTCATTCCATGTTTTAAGTTGACAAAACATGTAAATACATTCATCGTGATGGTGGAGGAGGAATGCTGGTGATTCACTTTGAAAAAGATATGCTTCCAATCTAGCAGTCAACTTGCAAGCCAAGACAGAAGGCCTTTCGGCAGTTGGCTGCCGAGATGTGAAACGCAACCATCAAAAAAAGCTGTTTGCCTTTCCAGGACCGATTTGATTCCAGAGCCCATTCTGCTTCAGAGCCGTGCAAAACAACCAAAAAGGAGGGAAAAAACAATTCAAGAACAGGAGAGGAAAGATAAGACTTTGAAACCGAAATAAAAACCATTCATAAAAAAAAAAAGCGTCATGGAATAACACAGTTTGGAGGCGGAGACGCAGACAACGAGCAACTGTGCCAGCTCGCAGTGTGCCCAATCGCTCACTTGCTCGCCTAACATGCAACGTAGGGGCATAATGCGTTGTAAGCACTGGCTTTAGCTTGTCATGGAAACGGCAGCAGCATTACCCACACTCACGCCTCTGCAAATTAGCTTTAGCTGGGGGGCAGGAAAATAACAGATACGTGGGACGGCGGGAGATCGGTGTGTGCATCCCTGACTGTGGTCAGGATTGTGTGTGGCTCAGGGAGATGGCGCAGATGTTGGGATGCAGTTAGGCAGCACGGGACATCGCTTGTGCTGCAGTTAACATGCACATATGTTCCCTCCCAGGCATCGCAGGCGTACCCGGATCGAAAACTCGCTTTGGACCAACCGCGTTACCCGCCTCCCCGCCGCACTCAGATCACGTCCCAACTAGTTTCGCAAAAGTTACAATTTCAGAGTGAGACTTCAAACAAGGGGGAGAGAGAAAGGGCGGTTGCTTTTTTAAGTCTATACCGTATTAATCTCCTTTAGGTTCCATCTTCAACAAACAAATTAAAAGGTGCAATGGATTCAGAGATCAGCTGTGCTGATAAGAATGCTATTTATCAATTAATCTCAGCCCGGGCAGGGAAAACTCATTAAGAAGGCCACTTCAGGAATTAAGTTCTGAGGTAAAGAGAATGTAGGTGTGCATTTATAAGATGCGTGTCCTCAGGTGTGTGAGTGTGGTCGCGGGTGTGTGTGGGGAGGGGTTAACAGAGCAGCACCACAGGCTGCCATTGTCCAGCGCAGCATGGGCTCCAAAGTGATGAAAGGGGTGATAGCACAGCCAATTAAAATGAACATAATTACAAAGTCACCCCTTTGACTCCTAATCAGAATACACATGCAACAACACATACATACTAAAGAAGGAAGCTGCGCCGGGCAAATGCTGCGAGGAGGCAGTGAAAAAGAGGGAAAAAGTACTGGAAGAGAAGACAGAAAGAAGGAGCGGATCATACAAAACGTATAAATGCAGTTTGGAGAGAAACAAGAAGGTGTCGGTGGTTATAAGGGACTCACTAGTAAACTGGGACGGCTCCTCAGAAACAACATATTCATGGGGAATTCATTTAATGCTGCTATGTTGCTCCATGCAAATTAATATTAAAGTTAGACACAGCTGGACGAAACCGAGGACATGGAAAGGACCATCACAACAGAAATGTTAGGTCAGACGAGTGGATGTTGATGCTCCAGGCCAAAAACAAGGACCATCCAGACCGTTACCAGCAACAAGTCCAGAAACCAGGGCCTGTATGGGTATGGAGTAGCACCAGCGCCCCTGATGAAGGTCTTTTACAGTTTTTGATGGCAGCATTAACACAGAGAAATAGACCGAGCTTGTGCAGAGGATGTGCTGCCTTCAGGGGCTCTTCTTTTTCAGGGACATTCATTCATTTTTCTATAAGACACGTCCAAACAACATGCTGCACATCTACAAGGACGAGGCTACGGAGGAAACTGGTACGAATACTAAACTGGTCAGCCTGCAGTCCTGATCCGAGGCCAGCAGAGAATTTTGTGGAGGTTTTGAAACTAGAAATACAATAAGGACGGCCCTGTAACCCGTTCTCGTTAAAACAACTGAAAAACCTGCATCACTCCCAGGAACACACCCGCCTCCTTCCATATACCGTAGAAACATTCGTCTGTCAGACATCAACCAATTACTCTGTAAGATCCACTTCACACTCCTCCTGATTTCTGACCTCCTGGTCCATGATGAACCAACCAGAACCCTCAGGCTGTCAGGGCCACGCCTACTTTCTGGACCCAGAGTCAGAACCAAACACATTAATCCACCACAAAGCACCAAAACCTTTACAGAAGTTATGGAGTTTCAGCTGAAAAAACAATGAGAACGGCAAATGATACCGAGTCTACGAGCTGGTTGGGGTCTCAAAGTTAAGACATCTTAAGTGTTTGGGAAAAGGAATGGGCAAAATAACATCTACATGTCTTCATTATAAACTTCTTTTTTTGTTTTTTTGCTGGAATGTGCAGCAACTCTGAAGAAAGCGTCCCAATTACTGAAATATACCGGTCAAACTGGAGACAACCCATTTCAAGACTCATCCACCAGCTATCCTGCATAAACCTGCATCCAAAAACATGAGCAACATGTTTTAACTGATGATAAGAGGAGAAGAAAGCGACTGCAGTGTGCCGTTAGTTATATTTTCCACTTCAATTCCTACACCACTCCACGTTCCTGCACCGTGTAACACATCCTCCATTTCTAACCTGTGCATCCTCACAACTGCTTACTCCACGTCTTCTCCTGCAGCACCATTTGAACAGTGCATGCATTAAAAAACGGTAGTCATTTACGTCTATCAGCAGGTGAGGACGCCACACAGCAAGTGTGAGTTTAAAGTGTCATCTAGACTGAGAACAAATCAGGGACAACTAAAAGGCCAATTTGTGGTTGTTTTATAGCGTTTACTTTCTAAAGCACAAATAAAAGCAGCAGCGCCGCGGCACAGCCCTCTAGGAACACCGAGTGTGAAAGCAACTGAAGTGCATTTCCTCCTTTCAACTGTGACTGTGTGCGAGGACAGACATCGTTTTGTTCACACTTCGGTGAACACAATGCTTAATCTGAAGGGGAATTTAGACTTTGGTGGAAATTCACAAAGTCCCAGTTTAAAAAAACGCATATTCAATTCCTATTAAAAAAAAAAAAAGTTCATGAGACCGGTCAAAAAATTGCAGTCACCTTGTAGCTGTTCGCCACATCCAGACAAGAGCAAACTAGGTTTAATGGGCCATTTCTGGGCACCTTCATCCCGACGACACTGTACAAAAGCGGGATCAGTTGTCAGCCAGGCTGGCTGAGTTACTATCGGGGTTCTCAATGAAGACGCCACGTGTGATGCCACCACCATGCAATAAAAAATAAAAAAAACAGATCCAGATGACCTGAGGGGTCTGGAAGGTTCATGCTGGGTCAGGAGGTCACGGATGGATTTTGGTCCTGGACCACTCAGTTTTGACTAGAAGACATCACAGCAAACCTGTTGGCAGGACGTCTACACAGCCAGACGAGGAGCTCCGTTGATGTCAGAGGTCCTCCAGGTGCTGTTAACGGGGTGAAACTGTATCGCGGTGTTTGAACCGGTTTTAGGCGGACACGGTTCACATCCTGAACCTGACCTTGTGTCATATTTTGGATTTTTGTCTGTGAAGAATTTGTCAAAGTGGCTGCAGGTCACGGTGGACTGAAGTCCAGTTTCCACTGACAGGAGGGTTTGTTAGTCTGTCAACTGCAGTAACTAAGATTCTTTTTGATGATGATGTCAGAGACGTAGAACTTCCTGCATTCCTCAGTTGTAAATTCTTTAAAGATGTCATAATGAACCTGGAGATTTGTTTTTCTCCATCTGCGCTCAGCTTTCCGACTCTCTTCTTCCATTTTTCACCAGTGGAGTTTCTCCATGGAGGCTTCCTGCTTCCAGAGAAAACCTTCACCGTAACGGCAGCAGTAGTTACCATAACATTTAACATTTTAATGAGCTCATCGACTGAACCCCGGACAGGACAGGTGTTACAGAGAAGACCTGGTTAAAGATCTCACTGCTGTCTTCAGTTGGACACCGTTTTGTGATCACTGCTGTCGACACATTTGTGTGACTGAATCATCCTCTCAGAGAAAACTCAGGAACGATCAGACGGCCCACATCTGACCCAGTAACCTTTGAGATGCTCGGACCCTCAGAGACCAGTAGGTCCAGACTGTGTCCCCTATTGTACGTGGCCACTGTTACATGCTGAGTCGGCCCAAAGTGGTCCTGAGTGGTCCCCGCTCCTGCTGGCTCGGACCTCACTGATGAACCTGGAACTAGGAGGGTCGACTCCTTGAGAACAGCTGTACGCTTATTTTGGTCCAAGTTCAGTTAAAAACATCAAATCCAGGCTGTGCTCAGTGATAAAATCATTAATTAAAAATGTTTCCCATCTAAAGACCTAACATTTAATAAAGCCAACTTAAGTGTTGGCTTTTAGTGTTAAGAGGTATTATTTGCCTCTATAAAACCGTCTATTAATCTGGGAATTTCATCAATCGGGCTACTGTTTGTTAAGTCAATAGTTTCAAGTCCAAACTTTCAGCTCGAAAGGATATCCACAACCGGAGCATTCAAGGAGTTGTGGACGTCCCAACCTAAACACAAAGAGCTGCATCTCAGATTTAACAGCCCTCAGTTATGCAACGTTTTAAGATCATGACAATAAAACTTCAAAAAGTCCCAGGAGCAGGGTGAGTGAATTCTGCTGATGCTTCCCAACTTTAACCGGTTTGGCGTTTTCAGAGGGGCTCCAGGGGGAAGCTCAAGTATGTCCTGATACATACAACCTTAGCTGAGAGAGGGGGTACTTACTTTTTCACATCACTGTATACAAACCATACCAGTTAAAGAAGGGGGTGTCTGAGAACGTTATCAAGATCTAACTTAAGTTTAATCATTTCTACACCAAATCTCCTTTCTGCAGTCACAGAGTTTAAGTGGAAGCATTCACACAGACCTGAACAGATGCAGAAGTTAAAGATAAATCTCTGACTTACTCTGTAGATATTTCCCAGTTCTTTTTAAAACGATGGATTATGGCTGGTTTAATTCAAAGAAAAATGTTTCAAGGGACAATTACAGATGACTGGAGGAGGGTTTGGCTTTGCCAGGAGAGTGCGGTCTTAAGAATATGCGGGGGGTCTCAAACCCACTGGAGGTCTGAAGGTTTTCAAGTGCACAGGCCTCTTTCTCCTCACCGAAGCCCCCTTAAAATCAGCCCTAAAATCCGGAGTCCTTCTGGGTTTAAGCCCACACACACCTGGAGGACTGGGGCAGATTAAGACCAGATTAAGATAAAGTTACCCGTTCTTCGGCTGCTATGTCATTCAAACCCATGGCCTCTATGGCCACTGGATGGAAAGACACACAAAACAAAAAGGTTTGGTTCATTCACATATATGCACGCACACAGGAACAGGCGCACAAAGGACTTTCTGGTCATCCTCATAAGCCCTATTAGCCTGCTATAGAGCCTCTCATAGCAGGCATCAATCAAGGAGGGATTAGTCAATTCCCTCTCTAAATGAGTGTCGAGGTAAACTTCCTTCAACTCAAAAGCAGGTCTCTTTTTTTCTTTTTTTTCAGAGATTACAAAGCGATTTGTTTCATTTTGTTCCATCTTCATCATTTTCTGTTTGACTTGCTTTTCATTTCTCTCTCTCGTGCTCTGCGTCTCCCTCGTTCTCTCCTGCTTGCAGCTTGTGAGGTAATCCCTGGCAGATAAAACTAAGGAGGACTTACTAAAGACAGATTACAAGAGGCGCTTTGCGGAAGGCCCTTTTACACCAGTCGGCGCGGGTATTGAAGAGAGGGAGCACTTCGCAGTGCTTAACTTGTGAACTTGACAGAAGAAGAGGTGGAAAAATGATAGCTGCATTACAGTAACTGGATCAAAACATATCCTTCACAGCAGGCACAAGCACACACAACACAAAGATGTAAGTCTTTTCATGACGGGGGAAAAAAATCATTGGATATCTGTATGTGAACAGCTGAGTTTTCCAAAGCAGGAATAATACCAAGGGGAAGACCACCACCAGGACTGCAGTGAGAAGGTCTCAACCTTTTATTGTCCTGATTGACACAGAAACCACGAGACTATGGCAAAGAAAATGAGCTTGGAGTGCTGATGAGGACACAGCGGAGTTTGGGAATATCTTTTACTGCGACACGGCTGCAGGAACACATTTTGGACCCAAAACTCTAAAACCATTTCAGACAATATGATCAGAAAGAAACTCCAGACAGGCTGGTAAGACTAGAGGAGAGAATCCACTTGTTAACAAAAGACATTATCATCCAGAACATGTGCTGGTAAATTAAATGAGATTAAATAAGTAGGCTACAACATAGTGATGTCGGGAATCATCACTGTGTTCATTCTTTAAAATTCTTCAAAAGTTTTCATTTTGCACAAATCAAAATACTATTTTTAAAGCTAATGAGTCTAGACGAAAACAGATGAAATTATTTAACAGCCATGTCTTATATCTGTCCACCACCTTGTGACAGAAATACCCTGCAGCCTGAAACAACAACAGTAGGGCCAATAAATGAACTTAAACTGAGTGGAAGAAGAAACTGTGTCTCTGGTCTCCCACAAGATCCAATGACAGGCCACTCACAGACTGCAAATAAGGGTTGGGGAGGGGTCCATGCTGGGAAAAAGCAGACATTGAGAAGTAATGATTTAGCCCTACTGCTCTCAAGGATTATTCTCCTAATATTACAAAGCTTATGGAAAGGCAACGAGGCCAAGGGGAGTCTCTGAGGCTCGCTTTGGTCTCAGAAATGAGCTGCTATGCCTATTTTTCTGCTTTTTTAGCGCTGATGCCAAGTTCTGAAATTTAGGAGACAGAACCCCCTCCCGATCCTGTACCCAGCGCTCCCCCATTCCAGTCAGCAGGAATCATTGCTGTGCATGTTTTAGATGTGTCCTTGCACCAGCACAGCTGTCTAAAATCACCTCATCTGAATGTCATCCACAGTAGCGCAACTTCATTTTTGTACACAACAGAGGGCCCCCTAGTGCTAATTTAATGCCTTTATACATTTATAAGCCTTTTGTGGCAACTCTGCTGGGAGAAACAGCACCACATAGAGCCCATCTAAATCTAATGAGAGCTTTCTGCAATATGCAGCATTGTTTTTAAAGTAGGCACGTTTAATCAACAAAACATATATATGAGAGGCAGACTGTGACCTGACCTGATGCACGTGTCCTCTACTGCGGTTTAGTGGGTTGATATATGAAGAAAGAATGTCTAAACCTGACTAAACCTCAAGAAAACCAAACTACAAACTGCAGACACTGTCAGGGCCAGTCCCTCTTCACCATGTTTTAAATGTAATCAAACTGAAACACTCAGCATTTAAGACCGATCTGGCAACTGTTGAAACACACAAAACTAACATGCTGTTAGTTCTTTCATGTCCGAGATTTACAACCACAAACGTGAAACTTATCAAAGAAGATGAACTAAATTACGACCAGATAAAATAATAAGATGAGAAACCTTGGAACAGGCAAAGATCATGAGACAAAAGATGACTGTCCTCGTCTCCTGGGCTCCCCTCTGTCCTCCAAAAACGTCCCTCAGTCGTCACGGTAACCTCAGAATCACTTCACAGCACGTATGTGATCCTCTCCTGCCGCGAACCTTGTTGAAGGCTAATTAAGAAATATCACAGCCTTCCGCGAACTCAATTAAATAATGTTAATTTATTCTAATTTCAATTTGGAGACAGCCTGAACTAAGGAGGGGCTGTGAAAACAAAGTCTGGGAGAGGAAGGACAGCTCTGGCCTCTGCCTCCCCCGGTACAGGAGCTCTCACAACCTGAAAAACTCTCATTTCAAGACTTTGATTAACATTAGTAATAACAAAAGGCCTTCAGCTGGGGGGAGAAGACATTCCTCCGGTGTTGATACAGGTTCTTGTCACTGGAAAGAAGGAATATGTCCATGTGAGTCACAAAGAAGGGAAACAGAGAGAAAAGTGCAAAGAAATTATAAAAGGAACTGGATAATATTGACAGGGAAGACGGACCTAAAAACATACAGACGCACAATTAGGTATTTAATACAATTTGGAAAAGTCATCGTATATTGTTCTGTTTTGGTCAATAAAGCTGTCAAGATGTGAAAGATGTGCTGTACTGCCACATCCACTTGCACTTAAGGGTTTAAAATATCTCCTATAGAACTTTTTTGCTCAAACTTTTACCAAAAGCCATATGCCAACTTTTCTTTATATGAAAATAAGGCAAATAATTCATGAAGCGGAAATTTGATGAAAATCCAAAGATAAGAGCATCTAAGTGTAGAGCAGTCTGACTAAGGAATAGAAATGGAGATAAAACAAAAGGAGGAGCGGGGGATCACTGAATTACTTGGGGGGAAGAAATCAGCTCCAAGGAGAAGAGATGGACTGAATCAGACCAGACAGAGCTCACAGCCCGCCCAACAGGAACTCCTGCTGTTCATTTACATTAATCCCACAGACTTTTTTTATCCTTCCGGCTCCTTCACAGATACTAAACTTAAACTTGACACATTGGAGGATCTATATCTACCAGACAGGACGACGGGGACACAGAACGGCATGGGAGACGTGACAAATTTGGTGAGTCTCTGGAAAAATCAAATACAAAAAAAGAGGGCAAAATAAAGAAGTCGATTTAGAACTTCAATAGATGTTAGTTGCACACTCGTATTGCCATCCACTAATGACATTTTCTACTCACTGGTCTAACTTGTCTATGCAAACGAGTGGTTCAATGTTGGCATACATTTCTAGACTGGGGGGGAAGAAAGAAAAGAAAAAGAAATGAATGGTAATCGCTTTTTACAGCTTAATGTAAATCCAGTACACGTGTAATACCTGTGCATTGAGTAAGTGGGCGTACACCATATGTCCTGTAGATTACAATTTTTCACAGGCTGCCACTGAAGTGGGCGGTTTTAACGCAATGACAAGGAGGATGAAAACTACATCTAAGTTTAAGTATAATTCTAAATCTGCTCGAGTAAATTCCTACATGAGGGACGACAAGAGAAAAGAACAAGAAATACGATGTATAACATATCTGCTCACAGGTCCGTTTTTCTCTAACTGAAAATGTTTTATTTTATTTCTTGCTCATTTGTTATGGTTCCCTATATTTGTGTCAGCACTCGGACATTTGCACATTTTGCTTTTTAACAACCATGTCCACAGTTACAGCTTTTTTCCTGGCTACAGTTGTACTTCCTTTGCAAACAAGATATCTGAAAATGTAATTAGGATAAAAGATGTGATCATCCGTTGGTTGGCAAGGATACGCAAGAAAACAACAAGATGCATGAGAGACCTTTCAAGCCCTTCAAGGAAGGTTGTGAATTATATGCTGAACTTGGTGGACTTCAATATAACAATTTCTCTTCACAGTCTGAGATTAGACCACGTTGTCTGAGTGTGTTTGTCCTGATTTCTGTCCACATGAATAGCTGGTGAAAATAAATGCACATGAGAAAGTCGAACACACCTTACATGGTGGAAGCAGAGGTTAGTTGTGGTTTCAGGGAAGATTATAACTACCCCATTTATGTTTACAGACCTTGAGCCCGAGGCGGAGTACAAACTCTAAAGAGATACATGCACACATGCAAGCTCCAGCACACATTTACACTCTGTGCACGTTCATAATGTGAGGATGTGTTGGTTTCGTCTTGGCCTCTCATAGTGGGAATGTCTCCTTTTAATCCTCTCTGACTTCGTACATTCAAAGGTCATCGCACAGCCCATGTGCAGGCTGCAGCATTTGTGTGTCACTGCTCTTGGTGTGAATAAAAAGGAGAAACCTATTCACACTTGCTGTATCTGTCAACAAACCCTGTAGGCCAACCCTTGCTCACTGTGAACATCCCCTCTACAGTTCTGCTGCCATTTTGCTCATCTTGTCCTCTACGCTTCTCCATCTACCACACCCCCATCTTCAATCCTCTCTCACAATTCATTCTTTACATCACTCCATCCCTCCCTCCCTCCCTCCAAACTCTGGAGTCGGGGCATCTCCAGGCAAAGTGTGGCCCACCACAGGCCACTGGCTCTGGGTAATTAAAGTGGTTTAGGCCCCATCACCCACGGTTACAGGCAACTGCAGCTGGGTGATAAAGGCACTGTGCCATAATTACATGGACGGCCAGCATCGCCGCCCAGCGACACTAAAACAGTCAGCTAGCCGGCTGCATAGAAACAGACACGTGTGTCGGTTTATGTTGAAGTAACTGCATTTTGAGCGTGTGTGTGTGTGTGTGCGCGCATGCGTGCGTGCGTGCGTGCGTGCACAGGGGGTCAAACCCCCGTCTGACTGCTCTGCTGTGGTTAAGCCCCCTGTTTTTAAGCCCCATACAGGTTCAGTGAGCCCCTGCACCCACCCACACACCCCCAGCCAATCATTCCCCACCAGTGGTCTGACTCCTGCCATGAGTGTGTGTGACCATCAGCCATTTAATTAGACCCAGTCATGATTTGCCTAATTTAAATAAATAAATAAACATATGAAAACACCTCAATAAACAAATACCTATATTCAAATGAGGAGCTCATGAGTTTCATGAGCATAAAGAATGGGCCAGAAGATGAGACCGTGCAGGCGGAACAAAAGTTAACGTGGGGACCAGTTGATGTGGGCACTTGACTGCAAACATACGCACACACAAAACACTTCAAGTCACAACACATGCTGCAAGAGATGATCCAAACGGAGGAAAAGAAGGTGAGCCGCAGCGGAGGCCTGTGAAATTCTGGCATTAAATGCTCCGAGCGGCTGCTAAATATGCACTCGCCACGCGCTATAATCTAACTGAACTTTGGTCAACTGGCAAACATTTCCAAGCACAAATCAAACTCTTTATCAATCACCAGTTGTGTTAAATTTAGCAGCAAAAACAGTAAAAAAAACACTCATGGACTGACTTGAAAAAAGGACTAAATTACAGTCTTCTCTAAGAGGTGCAGAGAAATGTAATACTAAACCTGATTGTTGTTTTAGTGTTACTGCAGAAACCAGACTTCAGTGCTCAAATCAGAGTATAATGTAATTTAAGTAATGCACACCTTGTGCTTTAAAGGTCTGTCTTAAAACATGAAAATCTTCAAAGAGTCTGTCATAACTAGTTTTAATTCCGGTATTTACTGCTTTCAGGGCTAATTTTAAGCTCAATAAATTCAAAGAAACCTGCTTACTTTTGGGGAAGAGGAGGCCAGCTCTCTCCCCACCACTGCCGCCACTGGACTGGGCCCGACAGGCAGGGGTCTGTCCCCATCTGAGCCAGTGGTGGGTTTGGCGGGTGATGGACTGGGCCCCACGCCAAAGCTGGTACCCGGAGGCAGAGGGGCCTTCCTCTTCTGGCTGCTGTCCACATCAGAACAGGGGCCACCAACCGGCGCCCGTGTTGGGCTTGATGTTCTCGGCTCGTAAAACGGATTGGACCTGTCAAAAGACAGAAGATAATTGTTACATGACTATATTGCTTTATAAACTAAAGTGCACAGTCTCCAAGAGAGACCAACAGTAAGTTGCAAAAATAACCATTAACAGTGAAAAAATTACAGATTTATAAATATTATTGGTCCAGTTTCAAACAATGATCCAACATCATCTCTCTTGCAATAAAATGCTTTGCCAAAAAAAAAATAAAATCTATGTAATTGAACCAAAACCTCTCCAAAAGAGTCACAAAAATGTAAATATCTAATAAGGCTGAGGGAAAGATGGAAAGTTAAGTGTGATGTGGTTCAGGTGTAAAACTGAACCACATATATATATATAACACGAGAATGACAAAACACAGCAGTCCCCCCGCTGCCAAAACATTAAGACGTCATAAAATGATCCGTATTATCAGGAGTATTTAAGCCACTGATTTATTAAACGGAAGGAGCAGCTACATGGAAACAAAGGTTTGGTGCAATACAATGAAGAGCACACACAAGTGGTAAGTTAATAGATGATGCAGGTGCACCGAGGTCAGGATGGTGTGACCTCATATCCTTACTGCCCAAGGTGGACTACTGACAGACGGGCAGCAGCATGGGGACATAAACACACACACACACACACACACACACACACACACACACACACACACACACACACACACACACACACACACACACACACACACACACACACACACACACACACACACACACACACACACACACACACACACCAGAATGTTACCAATACTCAGGCATGCTTGTGACACTGAGAGCAGGGCCATGGCCCTAAGACATTCACTCAACATGCAATAAGCAATCCTAAATAAACACGAGAACTGGATGGTGAAGGCGGGGGCGAGAGGGGAAAATGACTAGGGGTCGCTTGTAAAAAGAAGGCAGTCCTCTGTCTAATAACAAAACGACAGAGTGCAGAGAGCAGAAAAGGAGGTAAGAAAAGCAAGCAGGCTTATAAAGAAGTTTTAACCGATCAGTACTGGTTAAAAGACATGTGAAAGGGCTGCAGTCAAAACACCCCGCTGCCCTCTTGAACTTTCAGTTCTCAAAAGCAACAACTCCTGATGTCAAAGGGAGGAAGAGAGACTCACAAGTCAATCTCATGTCCCACTTTGGACAGCAGAGAGGACTAAAGCGGACAACCATCTGTGTGACGGCTTCAAACCGACGGCCACGCTTCTCGAGTGGTCACATGTCCTCAGTAACATCTTGGTGTGATGAACACTACCGCAGCATTCAGTGTTATTCAGGTGCCAGTGCCGGAAAAAACGTTTACATGCATCTTTATCGATATGAGATACAATGAAGATTTAGTAATGCAGTGTTGACTACAAATGTTGATCAAGTAACCTTTTTATTTAGCTAAAATGACAATAATGATACACTGGGGGAGGCAGGAAAAGCAAAGAAATGTGGGCGATGGGAAGTGGGACGGAGGAGGAGTAAGATGAAGTAAAAAAAAAAAAAAAAGTCGGGCAGACGTTAAGGAGAACTGCAAAGACAGAAAGCATGGGACAACATGTTGACAGGTGGGAGGGGAGGGAGGTGGGGAAGGAGGGAGGACAAAAACAATGGAGGAAGGAGACAAGGGCAAAGAATTCAGTCCAACAACAGATCCCTTGTTCCTGCTGAAAGAGCTGCCTCGTCACGTCGGGCTGCTGAGGGGCGCTGCGGCTACAAGTACCCCTCTATACAAGACTTTTCCTGCAGTGAAAGTCCACGTCTTGAAGGAGTCTGCAAACATTGCAGCTCAAAGTCCAACTGCACTGCAGTTAACTTGGGTTAATAAACAGGACAAAATGTGAGGCGCAGACGCGTTCCTTAATTAATTAACACTTTTCATAATCTCAAACAACTGCAGAATCATATACTAAAAACGCTGCTGCAGCCATTAAAGAAATAAAACAGCAGTAGAAAAAAACTAAGCAGTTTATAATCAGGGTCTTACTCATCAAGCTCCTCGTCCTCATTGTGAGAGGTGTCTGCATACAGGTACTTGCTCATGTCCACCGGCCGTACTCCTTTCCTCTGCTTGGGCTTCGGGGGTTCTGGGTCTGGTACGAGGTCCACGTCCTGGTCGGGCTCATCAAAGGGGTTTCCCAGGGATGAATGCGTCTCCGGCTCTTCCGGCTCATTAAATGGATTTGTGGAGTCGTGGTTGTAGAAGGAATCGTCATCATCTGGCTGCTGGGAGGCCGGCTGGGAAGGGCGCTCTGTTTGACGGAGACACGTACTGACTGCATGAACAACACGTTAAACAGACTTGACATGAGTATTGTTAGTGTGTGATCTCTCCAAGCAGAGGGGGAAGAAAACACATGAGACTGCAGTCTGTCTTAGGAGCGAGCTACTGTTGTAACTCCTAATACTGTGTCCAAAGCCTGCGTGGGTTCATCTAGACTTTCCCAAAGGACTTGACATCTGACAGATAGACAAGATACACTCATCTCACTTTATACACTACATTGGGTTTTTTTTTGTGTTTTTTTTTTTCCTTACCACTCTCTTGCAAATGTATGAAAAATAGCAACTGCCCCCCCCCCCTTCAAGGGTGTGCCACTTGTATAAGTGGAAAATCCAGGTTTACGGATTCAAGATCAGGTCAATGACGATGTAAAGCAGCAACACAGAGGGTTGCTGTGTGTGGGAGCGTGT
The DNA here is from genome assembly GCA_014839995.1 of Xenentodon cancila. Taxonomy (NCBI): domain Eukaryota; kingdom Metazoa; phylum Chordata; class Actinopteri; order Beloniformes; family Belonidae; genus Xenentodon; species Xenentodon cancila. The sequence continues at coordinate 2,807,506 of CM026208.1, forward strand.
CATTCAAAAACAAACAGACCTGACAGGACCTGAGCAGTCAGCTGGGCAGACAGAAATATTGCAGTCTGTCTGAAAACAATGAATTCTGCTCTAGACATGGCTGTTACACTTCCTAATACGTTGCTGATACAGAGCTGCACCTACCTTCCTCATCTGGATCGCCAAATGGGTTGAGGTGGTTGGGAAGAAGGTCATCATCAGGCTCCTCAAAGGGATTGATGTTCATGGCAGGAGCAGTTTCCTGATCCTCGTCCTCCAAGAAGTTCAGCTTATTAATGAGCTCTGTCACCGGAGAGTCCAAAAAAGCGTTCTTTAAATGGACTATTAACAACAATGCAAGCAGCTACTCAACAAAACACCTCCCAAAATGCAATAAAGAGACAATCACAAACCCAAATGTGCAAAATCTGCACTTGGAGTGAACCATGAGCAGAAAGACCGTTCAGTCTTGCATTAGTATTCCCTCTTGGTGGGAAGCACAGGCTAAACTTCTGTGTCCCTCAGCCACCTCTGCACTCATCGGCGCATGAACAACAGTGGCATTCTGGGAAAATTTCAGTGGTATGGGGGGTTACTATGAGAGACTAAAGAAAGCATGGAGTTGCTATGGAGATCCTGGCTGCAGAGGCTAAGACTTGTCCATTTTATCTTCATCACAGTCGGTGTAGCGCAGTCGCATGGTGCCAGGATGTGGGTCCGTTTAAAAAGATTGTAAATGTGTCCAAGCAATGGTGCTTAGAGCTGTGTGAACATTTAAAACAAGCAAAGAGAAAGAGTTTCTGTGTGAAGCTGCTTTGCTTCTCGGTGACACACGTGAAAGGTTTTTACATTTATTGTATGTTTACTAGTCTGGTGTCATTGTTCACCATCAAAGCAGAGAGAATCAAATATGCAAAAAAAAAGTGTTGAGACATTCCTAAAAGGCCAAAAAAGCCCACTTCCTGGTCCCTCAGAGGCTCTACGGGAACACACGAGCAACTGAGATCAAATTCATCTGGTTCCACTTTGAAAACAAACAAATCTTTGTTCTTAATCAAGAAATTACACCAATTTTGTAGTGGAAGAGTTGCCAACTTTGGTTCACTTCAAATTGCAGTTTAAAAAAAAAAAAAGGGGGGGGGGTGGGGGGTCACACCATCAAAAACAACAAGACCAGAAGGGATGAAAACAAACTGGCGTGTTCACAGCACATCCTATGGCCCGATATGAAACGGTAATATCACATGAGCACGACACATACTTCAACACAATCACAATACCAATGTCAAGTCGGATACACAGAGGTGGGTGGGGTTCAGGGCGGAGCCAGAGGGAGGGGGAACCAAAATTTGAGGAATGCTGAAAAAAAAAAATAAGAGTATTTCCAAAGAATAAACATGTAGACAGGTATGGATGTAGTAAATGGTAGGGTAGAGGTCAGACACTGTTCACAAGTGAATTAAAAAATAAAAAAGAATCAAGGACGACAGGATGACGGAGGGGAAAGAAAGGTGAAAAAAAGACCTTGGGAGGAAGCAGCAGGCTTAGCTGTTGCTTTATGTGCTCGCTTGTGAACACCACCACCACCACCATCATCATCAGCATCATCATCATCCCCATGTAAGCAGCTGAGGGCATTCAACTGGTTTACTATCTCTGTAAATGACAGGTCCATACAAGGAGGGAGGAAGAACAGCAGTGAACAAAGCAAAACAGCACAACGCGTGCAAAATACCCACACATGACCACAACACAACCTCCCTTTGCTGTCACACACATATACAGACTAGAAAAAGGTGCATTCGTTTTTAAATGTTCACGTGCAATATTACTGATATAGCAGTACTGGCTGAAAGGAGGGTGTTTCCTTACACTAAAACTGAACCATGTGGTGAGAAACATCGCACGGTTTGACTTTACTCTGTATGAACACTGCTACAGCTGCAAATTTGCTTTTAAGTTAATGGCCAAAACACTATGTCTACTTCAAAACTGCACATATATGAATCTTTTTACAGCTCAGAGATTATTATGATAAAACTAACACACACAGACAACAACACACACCCGCACACAGCGTTTCAATGAGGTCGAAATATTTAAATACTGCATAGAAAAGACAAGAGTGAACAAATCGTTGATGGAGTATGCCTTGGTTAGCCTGGACTTAGTAATGCTCGGGCAACTTGTTGGCTTGTTCCGTAGAACCATTAAAAGAAGAATATGATTGTAGGAAGTTCTGGCAGCCCGGGTCGGCCTTTGATTTACAGATGCGTGCTAGTGAAGCGCTGCTGTAGGCGCTCAATGCATATACATATAAATGAGATGAAGAGCAGGCGAAGGAAAAGAAAGAAGAGAAAGCATGAAGCTTAATGTGAAGAGGTGCCGCTTTGAAAAGTTGGATTAAGCAAAGCAGGAAGCTGCAAGGACCATACATTAGACCATAGAAAAGACTCCTCAACATGAATGTATGGAAGGAGGCAAGCGGCCACCAGTTTACCAAACCAACCAAAACAAGCAGGAAGCAAGAAATAATAGAACTATGGAGTAGAAAAGCCAAAGCAGCAGAAAAAAACAAAAAAAAAAGCCTTGAAGCTGGCAGAACATAGTAAAGAGAAGTCATGAATTTACAAATTCTCGGTTCCTTTTATGTGTGGAAGATGCACACCCACACATGCTCAACGCTGCATCAAGTGAGGGGAGGGAAAAAGCAAAGTTGATGCCCCACATGAAGCCCTGGTTTGTGAGATTATTCAGGGAGGCCAGTTAAAGTTGCCAGCTTGGGAAACGCATCTGAACGTTAGTATAACTGACAACAGTTACAGCAAGTAACAGGTTTTGACCAGATGCAGATCAGACAAACGCAAAACAACTTGTCAGACAGACGGACTTTCCATCGACGCAGTGAACAACACACAACTTTTTTGATGAAAAATTGCTGATTACGACATATGTACCTCTAATCGTCCACAAAAAAGTTTCTACCTGTGATTTTGGCAGCCTTCTCCTCTTGGTTAACCCGGTTCTCCTCATCCTCCTCGTTCTCCTCCTCAAAGTCGTCTAGGTTTCCGATGTCTGCCTGTTTCATGCTCATCAAGCTGGCGAGGCTCTGCATATCCTCATCACTGAAACAAACAACACAATCCAACATCTACAGTGAAGGAGGACGTAAGAACCACACAGATAAATTAATAACTAAAAAAACCAACCAACCTGCACTGCATTATCAATAGATTTACTACCAGAAGATGGAGATACATGCACTCAACCAAAAGCTCTTCACAAAACCGTTCCCATATGGTCATTGTTGAGTTTGGTTATATCACACCACAGGATTAGGATCAGTCACTATTATTGCCTCTCTTTTCACCAGTTTAGACACCTTTCTGTTTTATATGGCTTCATATTCAGACTTTACAGTTTTGTTTTAACATCAGTGTCCTCTCCAACTACTTTACAGTCCTCCACTTCAATGTCCCCATTTCCACATTATTTATTGTACTTTAATCAACCCCCCCACACGCCATCATATCCACTGTATTCTCCCCTGTTTGGTGTTTCCCAGACCCCTGGGCTCATTTGAACTGGTGTGATGAAGTTTGTTTGTGTGTGGCCGACATCATTCCCCGAAGGGTTAACAAGGGTTACGCGCCATCGACCCGCCGTTCGCGCCACGACAAAGGCTTTTCTGCTCTGTTCTTCTGGGGGTGCGTGTGTGTGGGGGTCTTTAAATTAAAGCTCCAGCTTTGATATAATGATGAATAAAAAAAATAAAAAAAGGAAAACACTGGTTGAAAATGTGTTTCCACAAATGAAAGTTGGGGGTAAGCTTTAAAAAAAATAAGTAGTAGACCGTCAGTGGCAGTGTGTACGCCTGTACAAAAATAAATATACAAATATAATAAAAAGATAGAACCATCAAATTAAACATGAAGGCATTATGGCATTATCATAAAAAAAAGAAAGAAGTAAAACTACAAGACGCAGGACATAATAAGTGGATGAGATGACTTACGTGGCCTTTCCCTCCCGGAGGAAGATGCAGGAGAGCGAGAACTGCAGCGTGGCTGACACCACCTTCTTTGAAAGAGGTTTAAACTTGAGTTTGACATCCGTCTGTGTGGGCATTGGACTGGCATACTGTTTCATGTTTATACTGCTCGTGGCCAAGGCCTTCCTCCGCCCTGATGGAGATTCCTGCATACACAGAGAAAGATGTAAATGACATCGTTATATATGATTGAAGTGACCCAGTATCAGGTGCATATGGTCACTTTTGTTGGTAAATCTACAAGCTGAAAGCGGTTCCCTCCCGTCATCCTCATTGTGAATTCTGCTGTAAAATCCTTTCTAATATTTCCCATCAAAGTTCAGAGCTGAAGCCATTTTGGCAGTGCTTCTTTTCAGAGATTTGCTCTGGGCCGGGGGATGGCAGTCAAATTGGAATTTGGGAATGTGCCAGAGACCAGGTGATAAGAGTTACAGAATCAGTGAGATTGGGCTCTGCGTGTGCACGTGTGTGTGTGTGTGTGTGTGTGTGTGTGTGTGTGTGTGTGTGTGTGTGTGTGTGTGTGCGCGTGCATATGCAAACTGCTCACCAAAGGACTGAATATTAAGAATAGGAACTGCAGAAAAGCCTTGTCACTGACTGCTAGATATGGAAACTGAACAGCTGGGGATGTTGAAGCCTTTTGTCTGCTCCTCCTTCCAGCACAAACTGATGGGTTTTGTCTGCTGCGAGTCTGGCTATGGAAGCACCATGCTGTCAGTGAATATCAGAATGCTTCACCACCTTGCTGTGTTGATACCCCTGACATACAATGCCTGTATTTTCTGTTTTGCCTCCTCTATTGAAACCAATTCTGGTTTTTGATGGTAAACTGCCAAGTTTCCTAGTTAAATTATATGTCTTCATTTGTATGGCAGAAGAAACCAATCCTAGGATACAAACCAAGCAGAATCACACACACTGGTGGACTCATGTCCCTTCACAACTCATGTGAAATGAAATCCACAGGCAGCAGTAAAGCACATTAAAGCATGGATGTCTAAAAGCAGCGTACAACTGTACACACAAACACACTCTCATGGTTTTATACCACAGTGAAATACCTTCTTGTCTCAGCTGTGAATCCAGCCTGAGAACACATCCTCTCATGTGCACTATACCGAACAAAGTAGAGCAGCTGGCTCTTTTTCACACTACACCAGTTTGAGAGCACATATACATATACACATACACTCCGGCGTGTATGATGGATAAACCGATACAAGCTCTTTACATCGCCTGTTTCTTGATGTCTTCACACACAAAAACGTACATTATTCTGAGACGCTTTGCCTCTGTGGGGAAACCTCAATCTCCACCTTATCGCTGAGGACTGCAGGCTCTTCTCTCACACACACTCACATGCGCACGCACGCACACACACACACACACACACACTCACATGCACACGCACACACTCACGCACACAGGATCTGTATCAGAACAGAGTGCTGAAGTAATGTAGTGAAAAACTATTCAAGCTCTAAATAGATATTACAAATCAAAGTTAGCCAAAGGAGAGCCAATATCAATATCTTCTGTAAATGTATAGTGGCTAAACATTTTACTATTAATAACCGTGAATAGAAACAGATATGGAAAAAGAAAAAACTTTTAGGATGTTTGTAAATGGTCAAAAAGAGGCACAATTTAATGTCAAAGTGAGCAAATCCTGTTCCTGGACGTACTGAGAATATACAGTAGAGTCTTAACAATATGATATAAAATGATAAGTGATCAATATAGTGTATTGTACATACATGCAGTCAAGTAAATGCCACTCTAGAATAGTCTGTTGTTTGGCTCATCATCTGGGAGTCCCACATTTTGGAAGGTGTGTTTTGATTAAAACAGACCCCGATGTGATTCTCATCAGTGTCGGTGTTGTCGTCCAAACCTTCCTGCACAGAAACCCCTCTGAAAAGGTGGCCCTCGCTGGATATCCACACAAACGGTCCTGCACGTGCTCTGCAGCTGCAGTTTCCTTACAGCGTCATGTTATTACTCGTTTCTTTTAGATTTGCACTTTGTGTTTAGAGTAATTCATTTATTGTGTAGCACTGAGGGTTTGAGTTATGTAATTTAGATTCTCTGTATGAACCTCACATGTGCCAGAACTGACAATAAACGTGACTTTGACTTCAGTATATCTTGATTTAGGAGTGAAACACATGACCTCCCGGCGCTACTCTTGACCCATGTGGGTCAACACAAAACTCTGTTACTTTGCAAGTTTGGAACTAACAGAGAAGCTGTCCAACCTCATGTGTCCTTTATAATTAAACCAACCTACACATGATAAACAGAAACGCCAGCGTTTGAACAAACAGGTGTTTTTATTTTCCAAACAAGTCGCCACAATAACTGCACATAATTACAGGTATATGAGGCTTTAATATGTAGAAACGTCTTTTAAACCTCTAGTACCTTTTCACCTACATTTTATTCTTTGAACATTACATTTAAAACGGCGGCAGCATTTGAAATCTGGAGCCATTGGCGTCAAATAGATTTGTTGAATCTTGGGACCAGTGAGGGAGTTCAAACATTTTGGAGTCACATGTCAACGCTTTAAATAGTTTCAATCCTGCCTTTCTGTTCTCCCATCCGATGACAACATCCAACAGCCCATCTCGTTCAACCCTCCATCATTCCCCATCTTGGCCTCCTCGTGTCTCCAACCCTCCCTGCTCAAACCAATAATTAAATAAAAAGAAAAGGAACCAACCGACTCGCTAGCGAGGCCACTTGACATTTCGTGCTGACATTTAAAACTTGTCGCTTTAGCCAGGGAACATAATGACGTATCACTGCGACACCACCAACCCCTCTCTCCCTCCACCTCTTATCTCTCTGCAGATTACACTCTGGCTATTATACTAAGCTAATAGCACATGTAGATACTTTATGAATGAATTTGCCAAATGCACCAAACACTTAAGAAGAGGGGATTTAGCAAAAAGAGGATGGGAGACGGGGGGTGGGCGAAGGGGGGCTTTGAAAAATAGGAAATATTTAAGGTTATGCAAATAATCCAGCAAAAGAATGGAATAACCATTTCAACAGATTTGAGTCGTCCTGGCAAACAATGGAAATCTGCTCCATTTCCCTGGATGTTACTTGTCAATCACTGTGTGTGTGTGTGTGTGTGTGTGTGTGTACACGTGTGCTTTTTTTTTTTTTTTTTGGGGGGGGGGGGGGGGGCAGGATTAGGGTAACTAGGAGGATATGACAATGTGTAAAATGAAAGGGAAGGACAATACAGAAGTTTAATTTATTAGAAAAGAGAGCACTATCAATGTGTTCTCTTTTTCTGAGCCAAGAGAATGACTAAATACTTGAGTGTGTGTGTGTGTGACAGCGTGTGTGTTAATACCGGCCGCAGTGGAAGTGAGAGGAAGAAAGACAGAAATAAAGAGGAGCGAATGAGTGAGACATGATGGCTTTATGCTGCCCCCTAGCTGCAGCGTTCGCCAACAGCAGAGCACCAGTAAAGGCCCAGGGTTTTATACAATAAACAGCCAAACTTCCAACCTACCTGCAGATACTCTCCACTTTCTAATTTGCTTCTGTAAATGACTTATTCTCGTTAGGGCCGTGTTTGTGTTGCAGCAGTATGTGTGCTGGAGTACCAGTCCTGCCCCTCTCCCCTGGTGCCAGCTGGCCTTGGATCGATCCACAGATGCTCCCCTGGTGGGGGGGCAGGGGTCAGGGCAGGAGGGTGCCCGGGGGTCCTGCTGAATCCCTCTGCCCTAAAATGCCAATGGGATGGGCTGGAGAAGGGAGGGGACCCCTTTGTCACTGAGAAATGGATTAATTAGGCTGAGTGCTAAAAGAACCTGTTTCTTTGTTCAGAGCTGGTACCCACACCGACAGTTGGGCGATGTTAGCGCATGATGAACAAAGAAAAGAAATTAGGTGTCCAACACACACGCACATAAATCAGCTAATGGCTTTTTAACACAGATGACCAATGACTTCTTCTACTCCGACTCTTCTTGATTCAATCGGACACACAAGTGTCATTTCAAGCAACGTTATTTATTAGTGAACTAACAAAACCGCCTCGTATAACTTGGTCAAGTACTCCATTGTTGGCAGCTGTATTGTATTGTTTTGTTTTGGGTTTTTTTAAATAACTGAAGTGAGTGTTATGATGTTTCATATGCTGGTGATAGACAAGAGATTAAAACATGGATTGGGTATTAACAAGGATGATAAGTGATGAACCACTGGTTCCACATCAAGCAGATGATTATCTGACTTAAGCCTGCTCCCATAAAACAAAAACACTGCTGAACTGGGAACGAAAGGACAAACTGAGGTCAATAACACTGCAAATGCACACCACAAAAGGGCAACTAAAAAGCTGCCAGGACATATTTCACATGAAATTCATACAGTAATCATCACATCACACGTGTTTCTTCATAACCCTGCATCCTACTCCAGCTATTTGTCTTTTTTTTTTCCAAAGCTCTGTGAAGTTCAACTCTTCCACGCTACACAAAACCATACAGAGGCCTCTGCATTTCCTATTCACAAGGTTGTGGGGGGCAAACTCAATTGACCCACTAAAATAATATAGAGGCAGCGCCGATGAGCACTCGAACCCCAACACCCAAAACCATCAGGCTGTCTGAACACAGCAGTCAGCAGATTGGAGGTGAGCTGCAGTGCCATTCCTCCTGCCTCAAGGTCAACGTTATTGGAAATGGAGACATCCAGTGTGCTCACATCTGTCTTTGAATCCACATACAATGGAGTGACTCCTCTGTGTCTATTTGGCCCCCTGATAACTGATAAGGAAGCTTCTTTTTTTAAACATACAATCTATGAATGACACACTACAGGCATTATACATACACACATACGCTAAGAGATTAAGACCATTTTCCCCATCTGCTACTATTATATGTAAGGATTTATTTTATTTCCCCTAAGGAGTAAGTGTGTGTTGTTAGTGTGTATTTTGAAGGCAACAATAGATATAAGAGGCGTGCAATACAATCACTTTGATTATGTGAATTACAATGACAATGATTGTAATAATGTGTATGAACTGTGCAAATCGCTTTTATGTACAGTTTGGCACACATGGACACACACTGACACACGAGCAGACAAGCAGGACCTCAAGACTTCTCTTTACCAGAACAACATTGTGGCACAGATTTAAATGAAAATCCCCAACATGGAACTTCTTTGCCGATCGCCATCTTGCCCTGGGGATGGGAACAACAAAAATATGACTAAAGCTTGACAAACTGTCAAGGAAAAGTGTGAGAAGAAAGTCAGGACGAGAGCAGGAGAAGAGCGATTAGTCACAACAAGAGCAGGATTAGGCTTGTTTTGAAGGAAAGGATGGCGGATTTCAGCACAGTGTGTCCCACAGTGGTGCATGAATATGGTTTAGAATGACAGCGAGTCCTTTTTGTGCAACACTAAGAAACTGAATATGGTAGAGACAGGCGGGCGATTACTGCCAAGTACAGGAACAATCAGAACAGGACTTTACTCGTGTGACGTGAGGAGCAGACTCCATGGTGGTAGAAGGTAAACGCACAATAATCAGCCGCAGTGTGAAACTTGGATGACGACGACAGTTCAAAGCTTGAAATATGATAAGCTTTGCCAGTTTATCAGAATTTTAATTTAGTCATTTGGATTTTACACATCCTATTTTCATTAGTAGTAATCTCCACTAGATAATCTGATGGTGTATGTGTGGCAGCTGCCAAGTATTTTAAATATCCCTACAGGTAACGTTATGGGACAGCTGCTGCGATTAACCAGTAGTTCCCTAAATTTGATCTAAATATGTTATTGAGACTAAACTGGAAAGCTGGCTGCATCAAAACACAGAGACTTGGTGCAGGGATGAGCCGCCGAGGGCAACCAGCAGTTCTCCTACCCCTGTACGTTCGCTTTGAAAAGAAAAGAGACGAGATAAAACGAGAAAATGATATTAATTTAATTTAAAACCATTCTTTTCTGAGCTTGTATTTCACTCCTGGTGAAGTGACAAATAGGTTCTGGGGGTTCGTTACAATAAGTGAAATAAAAGCTTCCAAACAAGTGTTGTTGCATCTAAAAAGGAGACGCGTTTCATCTAAAACTTGGCAGGAAACCTCGTCCTGAACAGAACCAGAGCACTACAACATTCGGTAACGCTGCGGCTGTGCCTGCTGGCAAGCAAATAAAAAAAGATTAAAAACAAAGAAAGACACTCATCCATGAATTTTCCTATTTCAACTGCATTTTAAATGTTCTCTCTTTCATTGTGGTTGTGACGTTTACTCGTTACCTCAGTTAAAACCAACTCCTTATATTTCTGTAGCTTCATCTGATCATAGCAGCCAATCCAGACATGACCATTGATCTCTGAGGAGCAGTTATTGCTGCCCACCCATCGATCTAGAAGAGGGTTACGAGGCCACTTTTAAACAACCTGGAGTCCATCGTTGCACAGCAGGAAAGAACACATTCACAATGACTGCCAGACTTCCCAGAAGTGGACGTCCCTGAACGTTCACCCCGAAAGTAGACTGCGTAATAGAATGAAAATGAATGTAAAACATAAAGTTGAAGGTTTTTCTTTCAACTTTGATAGATCTGGAACAATGTTCGACTATAAAGTAGAATGCCCCATTTGGCTGAAACCAAACACTTAATTTCAGCGTGAACACCTGATGCCAACTCTCAAGCACGGTGGTGGAGTGGTAATGATCTGGCGGGCCACAGGACCTGGAAGCTTTGTAGTTGGACTAAAACATGAACTCCTGTTTATATCAAAGAACTGAAGAGTGTGATGTGACGCCGTCTGACTGACAGCCACACTTCAATGAGATTGGATCATACAGCAAGACAATGATCACAAGCACACCAGAAAACCTTACAACTAAATAGCTTAAAAACAAAGAATGAAAGGCTTTAAAATGACCCAGTCAAAGTCCAGAGCTAATTCTCCTCTCTAATTAATCTGTGTAGAAGTTCGTAAAATGTTTCAATGTGCACTTAGTTAATATCTTGGGTCTTCTCTTTCTCACTGCATTTCTATTCCCTCCATCCAGCTTCCCTCTCTCTCTCTCTCTCGTCTTATCAGCGTGTCCAGGGTGCCCTCCTCTTTTCTACTCTCCGGGTTTTTCTTTTGGGTGGCCGTCAGTGCCCCCCTCCCAAACCCCCACACCCCCACACTCGCACTCAGACCCAGAGCATGCACTTCAGACAGGGGGCTAATGGGAAAATAAATTACCAGCAGGCAAAAGCCCTGGCTCTGCACTTCTGCTGGAGAGAGAAAGGGACACGGGAAGGGGGGGTTGGAATGAAGAGAAGTGGTCAAGAAATGGAAAAAGAGAGGGTAAAGAAGATGAGGGAGGAAGACAGAGATGGATGCCAAAAAGACTGGAAGAAACAAGTTAAGAAAAGAGAAAGATGGAGAAAACTAAGGAGAGAAGACAGCTCCACAGAGAAGGGTGAGAGAGGGAAAGATAGGTTGGAGGGATTATCTAGAGTTCATTCCTGGTCTATGAAGTGCCTGTTCATCACTTTCCCTTCATTTTACCATCTCTTGCCATCATAGAGGCCTAAAATGGCTAATAACATCACAAAATATCAGTTAACCAATACCCCAAACTACTGTATCTGGGATGGATGACTTCCTATGCAGAAGCAGCAGTCCAGATACGAAACCAGTGGATTCACCATGGTGGCCGATGTCCACAGTGATGCGTGCACCCACGTGTTTATGTACGTGAAGGAAGTCAGATGAGGGAACATGAAACGGGTGAAGCGGTGGGGCAGCAGCGCAGTCGAGACGGGAGCACACGAAGCCAAACCTCTGCAGGAAAACACCAAACATGGTCCTTTGTTGTGGCGGCAGCTCAAATAATCACGTCTAACAAGTACCGATTCATCAAAAAGGTTCTCTGTAAGACATTACTGGTTTGGAAACGTAGTAGAACGCAATAACTTTGCCTTTCACAATTCATTATTTTCAACCATCTATATCAATTTAGTAGATAATGATGCATTTCTATAAAGCTGATACACATGTGCGCTCCCAACGAAGTATTGTGTTGGCTGTTTGATGAAGCTGGCCAGTCTAGTTTTAGATTTACTCCCAAATAACCAAAAGACACTAAATGGCTTCACAGTTCAGATGACAAATTGGAACATCTCAATCTTAGAGATATCAAAAGGTGACTTCTAGGTGAAGATGAGATTTTTCTTATTTTCCGTTTTTGAAAATCACTTCAACACTCTGTTTGTTTTAGCTGTTTTTGGCAGGCTGCAGAGATCTGACAGAGCTATGATAGGGCCCTAATCCAAACCAAAGCTGATTTGCTTAAGGGGAAAGGGGGGGCGAGATGGCCTCTGACAAGAAACAATTGCCCTGAGTGTGAGTCTGCTTCTCTCCCACCCTGCTCCATGACAAAGGTGTACTCTCCATGCTAAGTGGCAAATCTGGGGAGACAAAGAGCATTAGCAGGGTGATGCTCTGCTTCAGTGCCTCTGATTGTGGCCAACTCAAAGAGAATCTAATATGGATTTTGAAAAAAAAAAAAAAGCAGAGAGAGAGATTAGAATGAAAAAGAAACAATGAACACCTTCTACCAAGGGGGAATTAGTGGAAGGATTGGATAAGGAGCTGGTGTGCCTTATGTGTGCGCATGTATGTGTGTGAACGGGAAAGCACTTGTTCTTTGGAAGTCTTTTTCCATCAAACAACAATAGAGTGCAAAAATGTTATTTATGAGCATTTACATGCGACAAAAAACAGAAACTGCTCCCATGCAGTGATAGTCTTAGCACGCACACTGCCAATGAGGCATTCATCTCCTGCTTGCCAATGATCTTTGACTTCGGAGTGGAGAAAGAGGAGAACAACCTGGAATTCAACAATCAGTAGAAGACTCGGAGCCGGTGAGTTTATGGTTTTACCTCGGACACGAGCCTGAAATATCTGAAATGGATCATATAAAATGTTTTCCTTTGCACATGTCCTCAACAACAGCGCGTGCGCACACTTTTAGTCACCTCCAACTCCTGCCCCCCGACTCTGTGGGTGCAGTACTCTGAAAACATTTATGTCCCAAACAGAGCATGGTTAGGGATCAGTCTAACTGTCAGTGACCGGCTTAGCAGTGGCATCAGAGCACATCACAAGACCCTATTCATTGTCACTTAGCAGAACAGCTCCCTTACTCTGCCAGCAGCGCTGCGTTTGTCTGAACGCGGGAGCGCGCGTTCGTTTATTCCCATAAATGTTCATATAAAAGCAGATAATAGCGCGTACTCACTGTGCGCAGATTTGAGGGGAAAAAAGTCACGTTAGACACAAGTTTAACCAAAGTTCACCGCGTATTCCTTCCCCACCACGCACATACACATCACAGGTATCTACCAAGCATTCGCTCCGCCCACTTAGGCCCAGTGGGTCAAGCTTGTGGATAAACAAGGGGATTTGCGGGGGCCAGTGTTTGGCGGGCCACACAGGCCTGTCTACATCGCGAGCAGCCATCTTAAGTCGCACAGAGAAAAATAAATAACCAAGAGGGTGAGATAATAACTGTTCCAGCGACGCTGCCCAACTGTGCTTCACGTCCACCGGGACCGTGTGACCACCCATCGCTGCCATGTAACACACGTGACATAAAAACAAGGTGAGATGAGGATAAAGACAATGAGGAGAGTCGGATTAGAGCTGCTCGAGAAGGGCAGGTGACGGCCTGCGAAGCCACGAAGTGATGAGGACATCTTAGAGATGACTGATAAGAGGGAGGGTGTGGCCGCCGGGAGCGAACAGCCGAGGGCCTGATGAGACTTCTGCAATGTACCACCAAGAAAAACACCTTCACTCAAAAACAAGAAGAAGAAAACAGCCCAACAAAGACAGCTGTCATGCAGCTTCACTTAAAAAACAAAAAACTACTTAGTTTACCTCTTACTGACGACTAAGACCCGAGCTGAACCGCATCGAGTGTGTGAATCCATATGTGTGAGGGTTCTGCGTTTTCGGGTCAGTTTGAGGACAAAAGGTGAAAACCAGAGGAGAGGTAAGCTTACTTTGTCTGTTGTAAGAGATTACGACAATCCTGTACACAGCGATATGACGAACTCCGCTGGGTCTGAACAGGCCTGGCTCAGCAACCACCATCGTACTGTCACACACATGCGGGTACACCATTGCAGTCACGGTATTTTGAATTAATCACCTGACGTTTAGTGTATTTGCAGTTTGTCATTTTCAACTTTTGTGTGACACCAGATCGGTAACAAAACGGCAGCAGAAACTCCGGGACTGCGGTTAAAAACCACAGTGTGATGAGGCCTCAGCTCACATTTGGTTTCCTGTGTGGCACCAAACCATGTTATGAATGAAGAAACTCTAATCCACAGTTTATAGCATCAACATCTTGAGTCACAGTCCACACAACAACCTAAGCTGTGAGATCTACAACGTAAAGGCACCACAGGAAGGAAGGGTGTTTTCCAGAAGGCAGTTTTGTTTTATTGTGTATTTGGGGTCAAATGCATCACTGTATGAGGCAAAACAAAAGCTTGTTCGGGCAGGTTGAGAGTCTGCGTGTGAATGTATGCACTACAAATGTATGTACATACTGCATGTCTGCATGGCCATCCACGCTGTGTGAGCATTTGACAAAGAGGCACGTCTGCATTTGAGAAGGAACACATTAGCTGTCAGTGTCTGCTGCGGTGTCTGGCGACAGCTGCCGCGTTGCTGGCTGGGAGTGGGTCGCAGCAGGACGCAGGAGCATCAGACTAAAGAGATGAAAGCCGAGGTCACGGCCCGGACCAGTGGGACAAATCACACAAATACAGATTCACACATGCAAGTGAAAACAACACAGACTGCACGCACATGGTGTCCGCGAGAGACACAGCAAGCATATGTTGGTCTCTCATGCACGCAAACACAGAGGCACACAAGGTCGACGGAAAAAGCAGAGCAAGGAGAAAACGGCAAAGGAGACAACACGAGAAGAGACTGAAGAATAAGAAACCAGGTGAGGGCAGGAGAAAACTGATTAAGAAAAATGTGACACGAGCAGAGAAGTAAAGCTCCTCACCAACAGCAGCAGTTTTAGTTCAATTTACAAAAACGCATGTAAACACAGACACCCGGCACTTGTTGAAAAATGTGTTAATATACAGTTTGTGTTGATTATATTTTGATTTAACCACTAAAATGTTTAATCCTTCATGAAAAAACACACCAAGTTAACGCCTCGAGTTTTATCTCATTTCTAAACAAGTCGAAATACTAAAAGATATTTAATTTAAAATGAAGTAAAAGAGAGTAAAGTGGCAGGTTCTGCTCTTCATTGCTGACAAAACTAATCAAGAACGCACAAACCCAGTCTTTCAAACGGACGCCATCCACACAAGCTCAGACACACACAGTCACACACAATCCTGACACCTGCACAGAGATGTAGTCGAGACACTTGGACTCCATGGCAGTGGTGGCGGTTAGTCAGCAGACCAGCCATGTGACGGGGTGGTGTGGTGTGGATTAGGGGACAGTAAGCCTATTAGGGCGACAGGAGGGACCACCCGGCCTCAGCAGCCACCTACAACCCACAACCACACACACACACACGTACACACACACACTAACTGCCCAAAAACAAAACTGTCTGGACACACAGCTAAATGTATAGTTCCCCAGTCACAGCTGCAGCGTCTTAGAAAGACACAGATATACGAACACACACACAAAGGGAGCGACAGATAGATGCATCTTTTTTTTTTTCCTTTGAGCTTTACTGTAAAGGATCATTTTTCATAAATATAATTACAAAAGCATGAAAAATAATTTTCTTGTCTATGAAAATGTTTATGTGCTTCAATGCTCTAAGATAATACACTGGCAGAAAAAAGGCACCATTAGAGATGCAACAGTTATAAATGTGTGTGTGTGTGTGTGTGTGTGTGTCAGCAGAGGGAGGGGTCTGAGCACGGGGGGCAATCACGAGCATCTGTCCTCTCTCCTCATGGCAATTAATTAGATTAAATTAATTTGGAAAGCATGTGTGAATGTGTGATCCAATGCTAGGAGCCTCTCATCTTCACACACACACACACACACACACACACACACACACACACACACACCACACACCACACACCACACACCACACACACCACACACACCACACCACACACCACACACACACACACCCTTTAACTATGAACTATATTTTATTTAGAATTAGAATTGTGAGCACTTATAAACAATCCAAGCGAATATGCTCCTCGCTCTGTCACAATACATTAGGTCTTTTCAGTTCCCAAAACTATTTAAGAAATGGGAAATGAGCAAAGGTGAAAACTTTGGAGACACACGCGTGCACACGAGCGCAAATTAATCCCAATTTGTCGGCCACGGCATGAGAGAAACTTTTGGGATTTCATACTTCA
The DNA here is from genome assembly GCA_014839995.1 of Xenentodon cancila. Taxonomy (NCBI): domain Eukaryota; kingdom Metazoa; phylum Chordata; class Actinopteri; order Beloniformes; family Belonidae; genus Xenentodon; species Xenentodon cancila. The sequence continues at coordinate 2,823,980 of CM026208.1, forward strand.
TACCAGCTTTTGTCACCTTTGCGTGAATAGCCGAGGGTTGAAATAATTGTGTTTTTCTTCCCCGAGGCCCAGTCAGCGCTCACAAGCCACTGGCCTACGTAATATGTTCCAGACGGGGGGGGGCAGCATACACACCATGAGCATGGGCACAATACAGAGAAAAGCTCTGTGTGTTAGGAGAAGAGTGTGTAAAGGTGATGGGAGTAGACTGTGTGTGTGTGTGTGTGTGTGTGTGTGTGTGTGTGTGTGTGTGTGTGTGTGTGTGTGTCAGTATGTCACAGTGTGATTGTGTAAGGGGCTGCAAGTGGGAGGTATGTGCCGTGAAAAAGGACGTAATGGAGTTGGATGTGGTCCACAATAGACAGGACTTCACTTCATACAGAGGACTGAAAGAGAGACGGAGGGGAAAAAAGGAGATGAGGAGTAAAGAAAGAAACCGGTAAAAACATGACTGAAAGGGTGAAGCATTACTGGAAGCCTCGAGGCAAATTCTATAGACGGCACATAAACAAACCCAAACACTTGAATACAAACCGCATTAAATCCTGTTTTCAATGAGTCACGTTTGAAAAGGTGTCCAATATACAATTTCTTTGCTTATTGTTACTTATAGTATCTTCTGACTTCCAAATCGAGCAACAAAGAAAAAAATAGAATTAAAAAAAAATTTTTTTTGCACTGGTATAAAAGAAAATATTTGCATAATAAATGTGTCGCTTTAAAGCATAAAAAATAGAAGTTATTACATTGTAATTATGACATCTAGCTCCAAAGTTTCAGACTGCAGTATGTGTATATATATATATATATATATATATATATATATATATATATATATATATATATATATATATATATATAAATAAGAGAGAGATGAGGAGGATTTTTCAAAGGTTCTAAAAAAAACAAAAATATTTTCAGGCCATTTATTACCAACAGAAACAGACGCAGACTGGAACTTAAAGACGTTCATGCTTCAAGTGGCCATTTCAACAATCAACATTTTTAATGATGAAACATGCGCCAGACAGGCTTTGAAATGGCAGAACAGCCACACAGATTTAGAAATTCCTTCCTTCCTTGGTGACATTGATGTAATGTAAGTGAAATATTTTGAAGTGTGACTTCAAGGGTGAAAGATGGGGGAGGAGCAGGGAGAGTGGGCTTTGGGATCTGTATTGCTGTATATTCAATGTTTTCAGACATGATAGCTACTCACTTTAAATACAGCAGTCCTCTGTGTGCGTCTGTGTGTGTTATTTAAATCCTCCCATAAAGCTTTGAAGCCGAGAGAAGTTGGTCTCCAATCTCCAGCTCTGGCTGATATGCAAACGCGGAGAGAATACACGGAGACATCCATACACACTTTAACCCCCTCACCATGCACATGCACACACAAAAGAGCCTGTCAGCACAATGCTTTTAAATATAGCCGTCCAATCTTTTGGCTCTCAATTTGCCCACCTTTTTGATAATATGTGCCTGTTTGAAAAAGGGTGAAGGCAAGGGTAGCATGCAATTTAGAGATACTACTGTGTCACCATTTGCAGCCTTCCACCTCTCTCCCTCTCCTTTCTCTTTTTTTTTGCTCTCTCTCTCTCCATCTTTTGATTATGCGATTCGCCTTGGCAGAGGAACAAATAGAGGAGAAAGGTAGTGTTTAACACTACCATTTTCAATGACAAAATACAATCTATCCAGGGCCAGTAATTTGACGGTGAGGGATTAGCCTAGCACGGGGTTGGGCCTCAAGATTAAGACGAAGCCAGAGTGCGGGGATCTTGAATTTCATCATCTTCAGCGCTCGGGCACAATGCCGTATTCTTCCTCCTTTCTCCTCCGCTGTCTGATGAGGGGTCAGGAGGACTCACCTCTCTTCTTCTGTTTCTCCACCAAAGAGCAGCACTCACTGCTGCATTCATTCATGTGTCCTGACTTTACTTGAGCTTAGAAACCCCAACGGCGGTCTTAGCAGTCATGAACACACGAAGACAGGAAAAAATTTACACTTTAAGTAAGAATTATCACTTGCTTCACGCAAACATCCATGACAGACACAAAAAGATACTTTACCCATTGACACACATATGCAGACAAACAAATAGCTGACATTAGGAGTTGATCCAGCAGGAAGAGTTGTCCCTGATCTTGGACTGGACTGCCCTCTAGTGGTCATGGTATATAACTCCCTACTCACGGGACACCAGGGACCAACAGCACTTCTACAACATAGCTTTTAGAAACAACTGTACAATTACTTTAAGTCTTTCCGTAGGTTCAGTTATGAAAGAAGTTATGCTGAAACATAAATTACACATAAAGTTGCAATAAACCTGATAAAAATGTACTATGAGTGAGATTTCAAACCTCCCATTACATGATTTCTTCGTGTGACAGTTACTAATATGACACATAAGAGGGAAGTGTAAAAGCCCTCAGGGATTTTAAAAGGTTTGCAGTAAAGCAACAAGGATACACATATCTCAACAGTTTTTGTGGCTTCTATTAACAGTTTTTAATCAGAAGCCTCAATGATGGAGTGAAGGTGTAAGGTTGCTTTCTGCTTCCCGTCATCCCTCCGCTGCATTCTTCATTTCTGCTCTCAGGAGACCTTCGTGACTTTGATCTTTCTCTCATTAGTCAGGTATGCAGAGACACTGGCAAACCCACATGCAGACCCACAAAGTGTCTTTTTCTCCTCCTTCCTTTCGCTCTCTTACGCTCTGGCCAGAAAACACCAGCTGACCTGCTTGTTTTCTCAACCTTCTCAAAGAAAAGAAAGGTATCGTTCTTTTGAGCCGGAAATGTACACAAAGTAGTGCGTCAGTGCACTCGCCCAGGTCACCTGCTATTGTTTGTCCCCACCAGTATTACTGAAAAACTGGATGGAGGAGTCGCAGGGATCCTTTGATGCTCCCTCTTTTTAAAGGCCTGATTAATTAAAAGTGCCTGATAGTTTGCTCAAATTATCACTTAACTGATTTTAATTACTCTACATATGCAAGATTTATTTATTTTTTAAAACCGCTCCACGCAGTCAGGCCACACATCCATGCAGACAACAGTTTTTCACAGGGACTTTACACATTTTTGTCTAATGATGATATTTACATCACGCACATGCCACCCTGGACTCTCACAATCCCAGATGACAACTCTGATGAGGAGACACGTTTTCACAGCACTAAAGCTGTCAATTACAAAGTCACATGTTTTCATTGTTTAAGAGAAAGAAACAATTGGCAAGTCCAAACCAAGCTGATTTACAATTCATCGCTGACAGTGGAACAACTATAAAGTTTTCATATATGTGCAAATAAAGTCCTCACTGATAAAGGTGGAAGTGAAATGGTCATTAGCGCCACGTTTATGGTTGTGTCCTTGGTTTATTAATCTATTCATAAATATTAGTTATTAGTAATTACAGAGTACTTTTTCTTTTTCTTCTTTTCTTCTGGTTACTTTTCATGGAAATATTTGAAAAATAACGTCACGGCTGACGCATTCACAATCTGAAATTGCTAAAAGTTTGAGAACAAATGCTCCTGCTATACGAAGAAGTGGTCATACGATAACTCAGACAAAAAAGCGGTAGTGTAAATACAAAGGCCTCATTTGTTTATGTCATTATTACTTACACGCCACATAAAGTAGACACAGCAAAGAGCAAATAGCTCCTGATTGGCAGGCCACAAGTACAAATCCATCATTCCTGCTCCATAAAATTCTCCCTGACCATTTCCAGGAAGTTACTCTCATTTTTGCAACGGTAAAATTATAAGATAAATACAAGATAATCAATTGTCCATCCCTGTAAAAAGGCACTCGTTCACAGCTTTTGCTGCCTTAAGCATCAACTTAACCAGAGTGACCAAAACGGTGAATAACATGTTTTGTTATCATGAAACGTATGATGGTCTGCAGTTACGTTAGAAGCTGCATCTCAGCCTCACTGTAAATAACATAATCAGCTGCTACTGCTACGGAAACTGTGCCAAGCTGGTGTTGCTGTCACGCCCGTGTGCCAAATAAAAGGAAGGTTTACGTGAGTGTCTCCTTTCATCATAAAAAAAGAGGCACGTAATAACAAGAACTGACCACATGGCGGCAGAAGATGCACGTAAACATAAAACGTGCTTATAGAGCAACAGTGCTTTGTTTTTACATGAACTTGACTCATATCATCCTATCTGCTTCCTGTCATCAAGTAAAAATACATAAAATGCACTGGACTCATTTCCAGAAAAATAACTAAAATATATATATAAATAAATAAATTTGGAGTAAAAAAAAAACAAAAAACAAAAACATGATGCAGTACTCACATTTTCAATGACAAATGTCCATTCTTTGTCCTCAAATTCCTCTGCATGGGGGTCCTGCAATGGAGAAAAAAAACCCACACTGTCATTTAATTTTGGTTAAAGAAGATTTCCAACACAGAACAGAGTTAATGAGTGACAGCTACTCTGCTTTTACAGCACCCACTTTTTAAGTCGGTCCGTTCATCCAATGAGCTCATTTCCTTTGTCCTGTTGCTGATCTTATACATCATCAAGTGTTTCCCATCACCTGAGTACTTCTACATGACAGAAGCTCCTTGTTGATCTCTGTGTTACATTTGTCATCTGTGCTTTTACTTATAGAACACCCACCATGTAAACGAAAAGAAAACTGAAAATCTTTCATCAAAATGTGCAAAAGTAAAGCTAAAAATGCTTTTCTGGGTCTTTCTAGCCTTCTACGAGCCTGGTTACATCTGTGTTGTGTCCGTGTTGCTGCATCTACGTAATATCTATGCATCTCTGCTGCCTGGCTTCCTGTCTTTCTTGCTACTGAGCACCGGGTGATGAGAGTAGACAGTAATGGATGCAGCAAGCAAACAGCTACGTCTTGTGATGCTCTAAATGATCTTTGATGCCCTCCAGCACACACAAGAAAATGCACAGCACACGCATTAAAAAATTGCTACTGCAAACATGTAACACACTTTTTACAAGAAGCAGATGCATGTCTTTTTCATGCTCAACTATTTTGGATCCATAAGTTCAGAGATTGAGATGCAAATTCATTCCAAGATTCCTGTAAGTTTCTCCCTGGATCATCATTATTATAAGCAATCCTTAACCCCCAACACCTCTAATACAATAATACATACAAACACTCACACTGAACACTCCAGAGAGATTATAAGACTTAAGCAATCCCATAATTTACAAAGACTTGTACATTTGCACTCGCTTCCAATTGCAGTCAACCGGTTTATTACTGCATAACAACCCAAATACAAAAACCAAATAATTAAATTGCTCAATATACAATGGTAGTATATATATTCCATTTTAGTGAGAATCGTGAAAAAAGATAAAAGCCCTAACCATCAAAATCAAGCCTTTTTTTTAAATGCAACAATCTCTAATAAAAAGTAACATTTTCTACAACTGTTCAGATTGCTGATACTGTACCATTTTCCTTGACAGATGTAATGATTAATCACTTAAGGCAGCATGTGTTTTGAAGCCGTCTTTTTCTTTTCGTGTCTGCCTTGTGACACACCCTGGGAAATCAAAACCCATGCAGTCTGACGATAGTCGCACACAGCAGGCACATGGTACAAAGACAGCGATTCAGCAGACTCATCCCCATACACCGCATTATTTTACAAGTTTATTTCCCAAGTCAAGTCATTTCCTTCACTGCCGTCTTTCAATATTAAAGATCTGGCTGCTCCTGCCCACTCCAATCATCTGTATCCAGCCTTTAAAATTTGCTTGTGTTAAAAACACACAAGCCAAATCACAGCTGGTTACAAAGGCAAGACATCCGCTCCAATACGGATAGTGGCAACATTTCAGTCTTGATCCAACTGGATCTCAGTGCTGCATTTGACACGGTCGACCATAATATCTCGATAGACCGGTTGAAGAACTGGGGGGGACTTTCTGACACACCACCTACATGGTTGGAGTCCTATCGAAACAACAGGGACTATTTTGTGTCTTTAAGTAACTACAACTCGAAACAAACAAAAATAACGGAGTTCCTCAAGGTTCAATTCTGGGGCCTCTGTTGTTAAACATCTATATGCTCCCACTTGCTCAAATCATGAAAAAATAGTGTTACCATAAATCGCAAATGACTTGCATATCTATATAACCATCTCGCCAGGAGACTAATCCAATTCAAACATTCAGCAAATGCATTGGTTAAATTATAGAGTGGATGTGTCATAAATTTCTTTAGTTAAATGAAGAAAAAACAGAAATAATAGTGTAAGTGTAATAATAGCCAAGGAAGAAAGATTAAACATCAGCATTCATCTTTAAGCAGTGAAGCTAAAAACCAAGAGAAAGGCCAGAAATCTGGGACTGGTTCTGGACTCAGACCTGAATTTTAACAGCCACATTAATACAGTAGTGAAGTCAGCCTGTCATCTCCTAAAGAACATATCAAGGACTGATAAAGGACTGATGCCAGAGCAGGACTACCATCTTCAGTAGACTGGACTACTGTAACACTGTTCTCACGGGTCTCCCTAAAAATCCATCAAACAGCTGCAGTTAGTCCAGAACGCTGCTGCCTGAGTCCACACTAAAACCAGGAGACTGGACCACATAACTCCAGTTCTCAGAGGAGTTATTTGGTCTGTGGTTCTACAGCTACACAATTACAACTATGTTTTTTTCTTCTGCCACCATTCAATCTGCTGATGTTCTCCCCTTGACTTCATAGTGGTATCTCGGTCAATGCCAGCAAATATCAACTCAGTACCTCCAGGGGATTCATTATTTGTCTAAACATAACAAGATAATAGCCCGCACCTGGCCATCTTTCATTTCTTCTTAGTCAATTATCCACATATTGATTGCTGTAATTCCAAAATATCAAAGGACATATTTTGTAAAACTGCTTAAATTAAAGCTCAAAGTCCAAACTTTGATCACATCTTGAGTGTTTTATTTCAAATCCAGTGTGGTTGGCAAACTTATAAAAATGCTTTTGGTCCTAACTGTATACCGATCAGCTGGTGAGATATTTGATATTTGGGTGCCAACTATGGACGACCTCGTTTGTCCTTATGATTTCTTAACTTGTAATTATTTCTCGTTTTCTGTAAAAGCTAGAACCAATCTTCCACTTCAAAGCTGACTTTGTCAGGACTTTAACATGCTGGTTTTTGATCAGGACCACGTTTTGCTCGTTTAGTCTCCACACAGACACCAAGCTAATAAGAGCACAGAGGAAACGTTATTTGACTTGGGCCACGTCCAACAGTTGTGGGCAAACTTTACCTTCAGTTCTTTGATTTGTGTCTCATTACAACAAATTGCTTTAATGCTTTTTAAGCAGCAGGATGGAGAAGACAAGAGAAGTGGCGCTAATCAAGCAAAGCAAAGGCTTAATAAACTACAGACCCTCATGACAGCAGATATCAGAGTATATCTTTACAAATGTCTGGAGAGGATCACAAAAGATATTGTACAGACATGCGACTAGAAATTACTGATGATAGCAACTCCTTTACAAAAAAAAAAAAGAAAAAAAAAGAAAAAGATATCAAGTTTTACTGCAGGGAGACCTTGCAAAGACAGAAGGAGGTAACCGGACACGGGCAGCGAGCTGGTCCATCAGCGCCGAGGCCTGACATGTTTAAGTAAGCCAGACGCCGTGACAGATACCGTGGATTCTGTGTCATTGCTGACAACAGTGTTACCACATACATGCAGACAGTTAAAAAAAAAAAAAAAAAAAAAGCATCAAAGCTTGAAAAATAAATCTAAATCAGGATAGAACGTGATTTAAAAACAGTACTCTACCTTAAAAAGCGTGACGGTGATCTCAATATTCTCCGGTACAGGCCACACTACAACCCCTCTGTATGGGTTTTTGATGCCGGGCTGCCAGCTGTGAGACTACCAGGGTGGAAAAAACAAAAACAGGAAAAAGTATTATATTTTCAAATGTGAAGCCTTCATTATTTCTTAATGTTTTGACAGAAAGAAACTTATAAAATAAAAAACCTTAGATGATTTCCGCCGACTTCTACGTGTCCAAACCACCACCAGCTTGTCAGGTTGCCTGTGACATAAAAAAAAAAAGAGAATTAAGGAAAATGAAGATAAGTGGAAAAAAGCAAAAGGCATTAATTGGTTAATCAAACCATCTCTGACTCCATCAATTCACACATCAACATGTTATGTGTGCCAATTGCAATGACTCAGAACCTTAATGCCTCAACTCATAAAATGTTGATGAGCTTTCTTCTGAACAAACAAAACACATCTGCACACATACTCACACAAGAGAAGAGTCTCGTGGCATAAATAAATCATGATGAGACAGCTGACCCCTGGCTTTGTCTCTGCAGACTGCATCGGGCAGTACACGGCATGGCCTTACATAGTCATGCACAAACAGTATATGGAGTAGATTTTAATTTCTTCTGTTATTTTCCCATTTGTTTCCTGACAATCAACAACTTGAATGGAAATATTGAGGTGGGAGTCACTTATAAACACAGCATGCATAACACTTCTGATTACAAGATGCATCAGTTTTTATTCGCTACAAATTTAATGAATACACATTGTGAGTTTTTATCACTTTCAACAAACTGCTATTAAATACATGAGGCTCTAAGCAGCTTTCTGCCTCTCATCAGAATTCCTGAGTGTAATTTGGCCACTTCGTTCTTTTTTTGTTTGTTTATGTAAATAAACAAATCTGTGAGAATCTGTGATTCTCCAGAACAGGGTTTCTTAGCACACAGTGACACAAGTGGCTGTGTCATTGACAGCTTTGTGCGGACCTCGGTGACAAGCTGGAGATGACCATTAACTAGAACGAGGTGTGTTAATGCAGGGAAACATCTAAAACCTGCAGGACAGTGGGCCCCGAGGACCAGGCTTAACACACCTGCTCTAGATCATCCCCTCACTGCACTGCTTGCCAAGTGTGCATACACCAAAATCATGTTACACCTGGACAAGGTGCAACATGTGACCTTAACAACTGGTCATGTACAATAATACTATTTATATAACACTAAATAATAAGTTAAACAGTAAAGATATGAGTGGGAGCTGCAAAGCACCGTCTCTGACATCGACATGAGCAGTGCGGGTGACCCTCCGGGGGCGGTCCTGTCCCGCTGTACATGTCAGACTTAAAACGATGCGCACAGTCTCGGCTTTTACAAAGTTTTCTGCTGACTGGTGTGATGGGCTGCATTTGTTGAAGTCAGGAAGCTGAGTACAGGAGTGTGACAGGTCTCTGGAGGGGTGCAGACAGAAACACTTGTAACTAAACATTGCTGAGACTAAAGAGCTGGCGGTAGATTTCTAGATATTCCCAGATCTAGATCTAAAAATGGAGGTGGCGTGCGTTTTCAATCGCTGTCTATATTCTTTTGAGCAGCTTACCAACACAAATTAGATCTTCTCAAATGTTACTACATTCAAATCTCTGGTCAACACTCATCTCTACTCACTGGCTTTCAATTCGAGGTGAATTGTGTGAATATAAATGCTTTTGCTGCGTTTCTCTATATTTCTTGACGTGGAACATGTTTCATATGTTTCATTGTTTTTTTTTACCTTTTAAAACTCTTCAGTCAACCTTGATTGTTTTTTAAAATGTCATATCAATGAATTTGCCATTTACCTTCAGGAAGCAGAACTTATCTTATTTATACATCTTGCTTATATTTACTTTATAAAAAGTATACTGTGATTTTGCTCTTGTAGCATACTTTGCTTTTAAGCATCCCATGGCACAATCATTTCCTTTAAGATTAATGAATAATCCCAACTTATCGTAAACTAAAAATAGCAGATTTTGATTCAATTCAGAGCTCGATCCAATTTAGCGAGAGCAACACAAATCAAACTGTAACATTAAAACAACAACGTAAAAAGATACTGGTCTCTCATAACATTTAAAAACAGTCCCAGTTTGAACCAAATGAGGATTTATACAAGGAAACCTTACATTTCCTATACAATGCACATCATACTGAGCCCAAAAGCGCTTGAGGAGCCGTACAAAAGGAACGTGTATATACAGGCGTATATCTTGAAAAAGCAAATGAAAACGTTGCTGCAGCAGCACATTTTCAAGTATTCTAAGCTCATCAATGGATTTACTGTACATCTGCAAAAGCCCTTATGTCAACAACTCTTAAACAGCAGCAAAGCCCCCATTCTTGGAAAAGAATGAAACTGTGATAGAAAAAGAAGAAACAAAAGGGAAAATGGCACAAAAAAGTGGAGAGAGAGGAGGGAAGGAACATGACATAACAGTTTCAGCCTTGAGGAGAGGCCCTACATAGGGAAGCTATTGTTCAAGAAGTCATGCTCCATCAGAGTACAGACATACACACAAATATGCATCTCCACCCCCACCCCTAGATTTTTGTCCAATATTAACTATGAGAAATATATAAACCATTTATCTGCAGGCTAAACCACACTTTTTGTGTTTGCTTGTTTCTATGAGCCGAAATGAGCTTTCAACGAGAAATGCCACAAAAGGGGAAACAAATGTGATGAAGATGCCTACTGTGATCCCACAAGCGTTCATCAACCATAATAAACCATTTCACTATTTAAAGGTTCAATCTACACCAGATTTGACACTCAATCTGACTAAGAAATGGTCATAAGAGGAAAGGCAATTGCCGCACTGGAATATAAAATACATTTAAAAAAACATTGTTACAACATTTCACAACTGTTGCAGTATTTTTCATTTATTCTAGATCATTCATCCATTCATCCGTCCGTCCATCCATCCATCCATTATCTTCCACTTATCAGAATTCAGGCCATGTGGTCCACAGCCTAAGCAGAGGCCCAGACCTTCCCTCTCCTCGACCTACTCGACCACCTCCTCCAGGGGAACAGCAGGGTGTGACCAAAGGAGAGAAATAATCTGTCCTCAATCTACCTCAAGACTCCCTCACATACTTCTCACACTCCCTCTAAGAGAGAGTCCAGCTACCCCACCGAGGGAACTCTTTCAGTCAATCTTCAATGGTATTATTTTGGTCACTGTCCACAGTTCATGACCATAGGTGAGAGTAGTAACATACGTACTCTGGAACTGCACTCCTTAATTCACATGGTTGGAGGCTGCTGCCATGCAGATGTTTCCCTGCACCAACACACCTGATCCAAGTGAATGGATCACCATCAGCTTGATATCAAGGTCTGCACGAGTCTGATAATGACCGCACAGAAGTGGAAACAAGAGAAACTAGCTCTCACGACATGGACTTGGACATTTATAAGGACTTAAAAGCAGTTTAAAAAATAGGCAGTATGCAGTTTAAGATGATACCATTTTTGCAGCTGTGTTGTTGCAATAGCAGCTGCAACTGGAACAGCGCTCCATCTAAGAGTTTTAAAGTAGTTCCGGGTCCTTTCAGCCTACTTTTACCATCAGCCTACGATCAGTCCGTACTGCTTACGCAATTCTGGTTCTCATCCCCACAAATCCAGAGTGGAACACCTTTAGGAATAAACAATAACTACAGAATGTGTGACTCTGCATGTGCATGTGCATGTGCGGTCTACAAAGAGATGGCTGATAAGAGTAAAGTAGGTCAGGTGTCTCAGTAGGGGTTGAGAGGACAGTCTGAAACAGGACAGATACCACCACCCCCACTTTACTGTATATATCAGGATTTTACTGTGGTTACCGCTCTTATCCAAAACTCCCAATTAATGAGCATGCAGGAATTTATCTTATATGAAAAAGTCAATATCAGAATTAGCAGGATTTCATCACACTTAGGATATAGACTGAACAAAACTCAGACTATTAAAAGAAAAAACTTCAAATCTTATTACTTTTATGTCCCTCTTTTAATTCTATTACATTAATGATAACCCCTTAATTTCCTTGGATGTCTCACTAAATCATCGTTGGTTTCTATGGTTAGCTGCACAGGACCAGTTTATTCTATTATAAATAAAATACATCAATCCTTTGTGTCTACACTGTCACAGTTTGGTAACAGAACGTTTACAGTCCTAAGACAGTGATTATAAATCTGTATTAACATTAAAATCAATTACTAAAGAGTGTCTTGAGAGCCCGTAATTGCGGCTGGATCCCTTAGTATCTTAAAACAATAATCGCTGGGAAGCTACTCCACTGGGTTTAGCTTTCACTGATCTAATTTTTTATTATTTTCTGTTCTTAGGTCTTTATATTCTAAAATCACAAATGTGCCTTTCACAATCAGATAACAAAAAAACACACAAAAAAAAAAAAAAAAAAAGGTACCACATACCACATTTATGAATTCAACTGACACCAACAGTGTGAGCTACTGACTAGTACTGACTAGTACTGACTAGTGCTGTCAAGTGCTGTCAAGTGCTGACTAGTGCTGTCAAGTGCTGACTAGTACTGACAAGTGCTGACTAGTACTGACAAGTGCTGACTAGTACTGACTAGTGCTGTCAAGTGCTGTCAAGTGCTGACTAGTGTTGACAAGTGCTGACTAGTGTTGACAAGTGCTGACTAGTACTGACAAGTGCTGACTAGTACTGACAAGTGCTGACTAGTACTGACTAGTGCTAACTAGTACTGACTAGTGTTGACTAGTACTGACTAGTGCGGACTATTACAGACTAGTGGTGACTAGTGCGGAGTATTACAGACTAGTGCTGACTATTACAGACTAGTGCTGACTATTACAGACTTGTGCGGACTAGTACTGACTAGTGCTGACTATTACAGACTTGTGCGGACTAGTACTGACTAGTGCTGACTAGTACGGACTAATGCTGACTAGTGCTGACTTTTACAGACTAGTGCAGACTATTACAGACTTGTGCGCACTTTTACAGACTAGTGCTGACTAGTACTGACTAGTGCGGACTATTACAGACTTGTGCGGACTATTACAGACTTGTGCGGACTAGTACTGACTAGTGCGGACTATTACAGACTAGTGCTGACTTTTGCAGACTAGTGCTGACTAGTACTGACTAGTGCAGACTATTACAGACTAGTGCAGACTAGTACTGACTAGTGCAGACTATTACAGACTAGTGCAGACTAGTACTGACTAGTGCGGACTTTTACAGACTAGTGCTGACTAGTACTGACTAGTGTTGACTAGTACTGACTAATGCAGACTATTACAGACTAGTGGTGACTAGTGCGGAGTATTACAGACTAGTGCGGACTATTACAGACTAGTGCTGACTATTACAGACTAGTGCTGACTATTACAGACTAGTGCTGACTAGTACTGACTAGTGCTGACTATTACAGACTAGTGCTGACTATTACAGACTAGTGGTGACTAGTGCGGAGTATTACAGACTATTGTGGACTATTACAGACTAGTGCTGACTATTACAGACTAGTGCTGACTAGTGCGGACTATTGTGGACTATTACAGACTAGTGCTGACTATTACAGACTAGTGCTGACTAGTGCGGACTATTGTGGACTATTGTGGACTAGTGCTGACTAGTCAACCAACAGTGTGTCTGAAATTAATGTTTACAAAAAGTATTAACATTTTACAAATCTGTATTGTGTGTATGAAAAACTGCATGAAGCATAAAAATAATTCATCTCCAACTCCAACTAAATTGTGCCACTTTGTCTTTTTTTTATGAGTAGCTCTTTTTCAGTCCGTCGCTCAAATGTTAGAAGGCCTAATTGTGCTAGTGGGTAACCTACTGAACGGTGAGTGCACATTTCCACCCCCTTGGGTGGTTGGAAGTGCAGGGTGTGTCAGGAAGTTGCTGCTGCCCTATCTTTCTTGTAGGGAAGAGGAAGGAACCACTTCACATCTGATACGATGGTCAAGCAGCTGGTATTACAAAAACACACAAACCCTACATTAGGGCAGGACTCGCTTTAGCTCAGTGGCACAGAAATCAAACAAATCCATCCAAATAAACAGTGAGATTGGGATTTCTTTTTGAATCACCATAATGACTTTGGCAAATTTCTAAGGGAAAAACAACCACTAAACAATGATTCCAATTTTAATCCCAGAATCAGACAAAAGAAAATAACTCAAACAAGCAATGTTCCACCTAGCAGTTATCCCTTATACTGGAAAAGAAACATGAGTCATAATGATTGATCATATGAGCGTCAGAACAGACAGTCATAGTTAGATGGATGGAATAATTAAGAGGCGTATGGTTCAGTGTAGCAAGACAGAAAATGAGAAACTACCAATCTGACTGGATGCTGTTATTAAAGAGCATAAAAAACTAGACTGCCATCTCTTCTGCAAAATGTTTTCTTGCAAATAACTGACATTAAAGACAAGAAAATGAAGGTTCTGTTCTGAATGTTACAATAGTTTCGAGAGATGAAGCATCACGTAGCAATGCAGAACATAAACCCAGAGGAATACACACAGGCGTGCTGATATGAAATCTCTCTCTCATTTTGGATTTGGCTCTTCAGAGTTTGGTATCAACAAAGCTGCTGGTATTTACATAAGAATGGAGATAGTTGTAGCTCAGATGGACTGACTGGATGTCAAACATGGCCAATTATGAGTCTACCACGGCTGAGGAAAGAGCCAGCAGGTGAGAGAAAGGTGACAAGTTAAAATTCAAGTTTAGCTGAAGTGAAGATCCGAAGCTCCAACTCCCCCTGAAGAATGATGGCCAGGTAAGAGCTATTTAAATGTTGGCCACGAGCAACTGTATCAGGACCAGAGCAGAGGAATCTAAATGGGCATGACTTAGAGGCATGAGAAAAGAAAAAAACACAAATACTGCCTTGCAGTTATAAGACTCTGCTGACCTGCCAGGTTGCACGTTACATCCACAGCTGCACAACAGATACAGGGAAGAAATTTATTCAAAAATATATTCAGTTGAGTTCTGTTTATCACAAAAGTCCTCATGAATGTAAACACTGCTTCAAGGAAAAGATGTTGCTCCAAAGAATTAAAGTTTGTTTTCAACCCTACAAATTATATTGACAGTCTCAAGGTGACCACTGACGAGTGTCCATTCAATAACAGATCTAGGAAAGAAATATGGCTCATTATTGTCCTTTCTGTTCCCAATGACATTAACTAATACTCACAGGAGTGTTTCCCTTCTGGACGAAAAAAAACATTTCCTCACCGTTTCACCTGCTTAATTATTTCATCAAAATTCTGTCATAGTTCACACATCCAAATATTGGGAATCAGGAGTTCCAGTCACTTCCATGGCCACAGGTGTATGAAGTCAAGCACCTCTGCATGCAGACTGTTTTTTTACAACTATTTGTGGAAGAACAGGTCGCTCTCAGGAGCTCAGTGAAGTCCAGTGTGGAACTGTGATAGGATGAAACCTGTGCAACAAATCCAGTCGTCAAATTTCCCGACTCCTAAATATTCCAGTCAACTGTCAGCTGTATTAGGCTGTAGTAGGCCACGTAAACTGAGGGAGCGCACAGAGAGCTTCATGAATGGGTTTCCATGGTCGAGCAGCTGCATCCAAGACAAACATCACTTAGTGAAATGCAAAGCGTTTGGTACAGTGGTGTAAAGCAGTGGTCCCCAACATTTTTCTAACTGCAGACCGGTCAACGCTTGACAATTTACCGCGGACCGGAAGGGGGGGTGAAATAATAACAAACGTGAATCCACTGTGTGCTCATATAGAACTTTATTAGCACATTGCTCCATCAATATAACCCTATTATAACATCAAACTCTCTGGTCGCCCGTGAATGAATGAATGAATTGGTCTCTAAGTGGCGAAGCAGTTTTGAAGGCTTCATTGCCTCATTTGAGAGCCGGTCACCGTATATTATGCAGAGCGGGGTTGGTGTGTGGGAATCACCTGTCGCGATAAATCCATACTTCAAGTAGGACTCCTGGTACTGTCTGCTAAAACATTTCTTTTTCTTGGAAGTCGTAGGCTGCTCTTCTCTCTCTTCATTGTGCCTTTTCCCTTTCACAAAGAAACTTTCCAAAGATGCCTGTTTATTAATTTTGCTAGCTGGGTTAAATTTTGGCGCTTATATGAGGAGATGTAACAGAGATGAGAATACGGTAATTTCAAAATAAAAGACGTTTAAAAAAAAAAAAAAAAAAAAAAAAAAAAAAAGACCGCTTGACTCAGATAATAAATAAAACCAAAATAAATTATTAATTCTTGTGTGGCCCGGTATTGATTGATCCACGCACCGGTCCGCGGCCCGGGGGTTGGGGACCACTGGTGTAAAGCACGAGCAGGAGAGCTCAGGCATCATCACAGCAAGCCAGGTGGGATCAACTGTGCGCTGCTCTGAGCAGACCTCCACCCAGAAAGCACTTCAGTGTCACTCTTGTTTTATTTGGCCTTTAAAAAAAAAATCACTGATTCATGTTTCAAAATAAAAGACCATTCAAGCCCCCCTGTGATTTGACAGCCCCATATTTCTGAAAATGATAAGATGATCTTGGTCTGACAAAACAAAAGGAATTCCTCCGCCCAACTTGGAATACTCACATGGTTATTGTGAGTGTACACACACACACACACACACACACACACACACACACACACACACACACACACACACACACACCTTGGTATGCACAAACATTTTACAAGCAACCTGATTTCATCAACCCTTCCACAAACTAAACACAAACCACTTGAGAAATACAACAAACACAATCTGTGCAGAAACAGATGCACTGATAAAACACCTGAAAATAATAAACAGATGGAAATTATTATTTTCAATTTAATCCATCTATTTGCACTACCCACAAACAATTTGATAAAGAATCCACAGTTAAGTCTAAAGAAATACCAAACTCTGGTTTCATCTTAAAGAGGATACATTTATATTGGAGACTATTTTTTTAAAAAGATTAGCAGTTACATTTGATGTTATTCCTCTTAAAACGTGGCTTCACTTTGTAACCTTTTTCCTTTTAAAAGAAATTGGTTAATTTCTATTTTTTTTTTTTTATTAAACCATTACAACCATTAATTAAAAGCTTTAGTTGGGTTGATTTAAGAAGTGTTCCTAAATGCGTTATTTTGGCGACCTGTGTTACCATTTAAGTAGGAACGCTGTAAGTCACGCCACTGCAGAGAAAGTGATGCATTTTCCTCAGAGCTTCCAAGACAAAGAAATCCAAAGTCTATGGCTTCACCTACAACTTCAGCACAACCAACTGAGGTCTTCAAATCTCTAGAAAGAAGAGCGACATCACTTAGGCTGTCAGATTGTCTTTTCTTCGAGCAGTCTAGACTTTTCTGTTATAACACCACTTGATCATGATGCATTACTGCATTACATAAGGACTTTGCCTTTTAAAAATCATTTGAATGATCATCCACTTCCTCCTCCTGCTGACTATTTTTGCAACACTGGTAGCAGCAGTCACAATATGTCCAACACGAAAGCTCACTTCGCCCATCTTCTCTGAAGTCGAGATCTTCTTTCTCTTTGATTTGAAGAGACGTCTCACTGGACAAGATGTGGAGAGTTACGGAGAGAGATCTAGCAGAGTTGTGCTCATAAAAAGAAACTCACTTTTCGATAGAAACACCGGCCTCCACAGCAGTTCTGCTCAAGTTTTGCTTTTGTTTTTTGAAAATGTGTCATGGAAGCAAAAATGAGGCTTTAAAAAATAAATCCTTCAACTACAGCTAAATATTTTTAAATTACATTTTTATACAAGTGCATAACTGAGCTCTTTTAAACTGACAAGCTGCTGACGTCTAAACCGCAAGTTATATATAATTATATATTTATATAAAAAGCTTCATAATCTTAATGTGGAAAACACTGTGATGGAAGTGTTTTTTCCTTGTTTTACTGAACTGTGCTCACTTTATTTTTTCTTTGTCAGCTGGCATGGA
Organism: Xenentodon cancila; assembly: GCA_014839995.1. Classification (NCBI taxonomy): domain Eukaryota; kingdom Metazoa; phylum Chordata; class Actinopteri; order Beloniformes; family Belonidae; genus Xenentodon; species Xenentodon cancila. The sequence goes on from CM026208.1 coordinate 2,841,832, forward strand.
TTAATCAGTTCAAAATAGAGGAGTCGTCGTCACGGTCTTGTTGAAGTTTGGTGTAAGGCTGCAGGTGTGAACTGTAGGAAGTCTCAACCTTAAAGAAAGTCTGTGCTACCCCGGTTCATCCAAGCCACCCGCTCTGCTTCCTTCCAGTCACATATAATGTGCCAAAGCAAAGGACCATTATGTTTATGAACTCATTGTTCCCTGTTGCTGTCAACCTCATTAATAACAAAGTGACTTGTTTGTTTTGGGGTTTTTTACACATTACTTAGTTACTTCTTTAGCACTCTTCTAGGTATTGGCATCTCTGTTACTGATGTTGTGATCATTGCTTTTTTCTTGCTGTTGTCAGTAAAATAAATTGTCTCTCTGTAGACAATAAACATGATCTTGATCTCTTGATCTAAGACCAACATTGCATGAAGCATTCCCAGAGTCTTTCCTTGAAGCATTAATTTCCTCTGGTTTCAAAAAAGTTGCACTTACGTAAAAATACATTTGTAACTATGCATTACCGGCTACTACTTGTATAAAAGCATTCACCACTTTTTTTTAGTCAACAAATGTAAATGATAACAATAATAACAACTACAATAATAAAGGAGGGGTGTTTAACGATCTGCAGCCAATCCTTTACCTGGGCCTAACGTGTACATATAATCCTTCCAGTAACACGTTTGTGACTAGTGTGAACCAGAGATCTATGGGCTGCAGCAGCTGGCAAAATGCAGCGATCTCTACAAGTGACAAACTCCATAGATCTCAATTCATCCGGATTTGATTATTTTCTCCCTCCCACTCTTTGAGTTGGAAGGCAGAGTTGACAGCGCTTCATTAATTCTTGGCTGATTAATTGGCTTGACTGTGCTCCTTCAGGTTGCAGACGTAACTCAGGGTGGGGGAAGCAAAGCTCACTGTCTAAAGTTGGATCTGCACTGTTAATTTCATTTCCACACTTCTCAGTTCCTGCAAGGCAGTTCTATCACACAACATACATCTTAGGTAGTTTGTGGTTTCCTACAAGTTCACAAAACCCAAAGTGAGACTGTGTTCAACCATAAAAGACGTTTCGTTTATCACCCACTCTTCCATAATATTCCTATTAGCTAAAGCCTTTTACAACTGTATAATCATTTATTTTCTAGGTTTAACAAGATGACATGACCGAGTGTCAAGGGGTTGCTAACCTGAGGTATGGGAATTATAGATGAATGCTGCCTTGAACGTCTTCACTATTGATGATTTTAAGTATCCTATAAAATTATCAAGACTTCAGAGTTCACTTTGCTGAATCCTTTAGTATTTTCCAAGTGTGGAAAAGGCTTTTTACATTTTAGAAAATGTACATTCAAAGCATTCACACGAGCATTAACACAAAATACGCATTCAGCCTTACTTCCTGTTATTGATTGCAGAATTTATGAGCCTGTGGGTTTACAAAAAAATCACATCTGAAAGCTTCTGGGTCTGAGACCAGTTTGAGCTCTGGGGACTGTTTCCAGTCTGCGCAGATGGAAAATCTCTTCTGCAACAATAACATACCAACCTGATGGAGGCCCAGCAAAGCAAACACATTCACTCAAACACATTAAAAATTATATGCAACAAAAACGTTCGGCTGCAAGGCTGACATGTAATGTAGGAGTATTGACACCGACGACTGGCTCATTAACAACAAAGTGAAGCACGTATGACTGAACCTAAACAATAAACCTTTACATTTAATCTTAGGTAACTCCCTCATCTCCAGTGGTTGACAAACCTGGATTTTAAGCCTGTATCAAATAACTGTATTCAAAATAGTGGCATAACTACAGATGGCTGTGTAAACACAATTCTGGATTTTAAAAACACAAAAAAGCCCCACTTAGATCAGAAGTGCTCTTCTGACTTTGCACTGAGGCCACCCACCCGTTGCTCTGGTAAAGATGTACATTTTTCTCATTCCTTTCTCCAACACGTTAACATCTGTCCCACGTCGAAGCTCTGGAGTTCTTTAAGTCACGCCTACAGCGAGCCATTTGAGAATTCGTGCCTGCAGGCTATATCTTTGCTTTACAAGCCCTGGCTTCTCCCTCATTTCAGGACACATAGCTGAAGGCACTTATAGCTTCCACTTATCTGCTCATTTTATCTTCATCTTTGAAAACACTGCCATCAGCTTTCCCACCACTTTGTAATGACTTTCATTCATTCAATTTGTACCATAAGAATTATTCTGACCTGTAGCCATACACTTTTATTGCAGGCTGCAGATTATGCCAATTTGTAAGCATTTGCTGTCATAACTACCAGTGTTCAAATGCAATCAGAAGAAGCAGTAAAAACTAATTTGGAAGGGCTCATACTAGAAAAACAAGAGCGTGTTTTTCCCCACATCTGACATTCCACACATAAACTGTTTGCTTTCTTACATAACATCATCCACAGATCCAAATCATGGCAAAAGTTAACGATCCTCTCGGCCTACATATGCCAGCAAACTCAAAAGTTAAAGTCCGATTCCTGACTGCATCCCAAGACCTGATGGATGCAGTATTTTGGGCTAAAGCACGCCAAGAAAACAAGGACACAGTGAGCAAGTAAATGTGTCAGAGAGAAACTCACACTGCCTCTCACACAGCACTAATTCAGCATTGGCACACAAAAAAGAAAGCACAGAAATTAAATAAGACAGCCAGGCCCCTCCTAGTACACAGACACGGCTGCACATCAAGAAGACTGTGTCTGTGTGAATTATGGCCACCAGGAATGAGCTCAACATTCCAGCAGACAGACAGTTTTTGTGGGGCTTCGGTGACAGCACCGTGGTCGCCCGTTTTTGCCAGTAAACTCACCATTTCTTCGTGCATTCTACCATTAGTTCTTGATAGGAAGCCACAAACTGGAATTTGGAGGCATGCTTCCCCACTCGCTGCAGTCTCTTCCACACCGAAGCCATGTTTCTTTGGAAGGGTTTCTCCGAGGCTATCCTGTCCTGGATTTCTTTGGGCTTCCTCGACACAAAATCACGCTAGTGTTTATATGTATCTGAGCATGTCACACTGCCAGAGACACATAGCTCATGTTTCCCTGGAAGTACGTGGAAAAAGACGAGAAGGGTTGGAGGGGGTATAGGAGTGTATATCCAGCTGTGATCTTCACAAACTGCCTGGTGAATCCAAATGTGAGGACATTAAATCTCTGCAGCAGACCAGATCTGATTTAATGACGCACATGGTGCTAAGAGGAAAAGTACTCCATCATTTTCAAAGGCATGATGAGTAGTCCGCTGGATAAAAATATCATGTTTCCATCTGGTGATCTTCCTGCAAAAGAAATTAAAAAGGCAGCAGTCAGTACAGCAAAAGCCTGGTGCTTCAAGTGAATACCACTAAACGCTCATCTTCAGAGATGATGTGACCGTTAATAAGCTGTCAAGGTATCGCTGGCGGTGCGTTTGCACAGGTTACAACTAATAACTTTACAAACAGTGAGCGTTTGTTCGTGTGTGAGAAGGCGATGCGGGCTTGAGCGCCTCGGCTGCCGGGCACAGTTACGGGTTCGGGGCGCCGACTCGGGGTGTTAAAACACACACGTATGTGACCAGAGAAGCGGTGACATGTCACCAAAACGAGCCACACAGACACACGACGCCGCGCCGCCGCAGGAAACCGCGGCTCCGGAGAACATTTGGTAAATATGACATGTTTGCAGGAATGTTTCTGGATCCAGAGAATAGCCCGAGCCGCTGCAACCCGCCGGCAGACGCGGTTCCGCTCCGCAGCCGGCGAGCACACACTCACCTCCCCGCAACCCCCGACCCGTGTTCGGTGAGCTGGCAGCAGCAGCAGAGACGCCGAGCCGTGTGTCGGGAAGCAGCCGCCGGAGGACGCCAGGAGCCGACCCAGCCAGCAGCGCGGCTAACTAGCTCTGCTAGCGACCGCTGCTAACCGCCACAACAAGGCGCGAGCGGACGTGGTTCGGTCGGCTTTCAGCCCCGAACACCGCGCACATCGGCCCGCACGCGTGGAACCGCACAACCGAGCCGCACGATCCGCATTTCTAAACGGGATTCCCGCCGCACAGTACTCCGATAGTTACAGTTAGTTTGACTGACCTGCTTCTCTGGACTGTGTAAAGTTAGCCGAACTGCAAAGAAACTAGTTTGCCTGTGTAGTATTTTCAAAGTAAAACTATCATATGCAATTTCACATACTACGTTTAGCAATACAGATATAAACCATCTCAGAAAAGTGCAATCTGTATAGTAATACTACTTTTATTATCTAATTTCACAACCATGTGTACGAAAATGTACAATTTATTGGTTGTAGTAACAAAACGTGTATTTTACTGTGAAAGCGGCTGGTCACACTTCCGGTCATATTTCATGTTATTTGAGCGGACTTGATGCACTTTCGCTTCTGCGTTTAATCTGCAGCCTGGAAGAAACAAATCTGAGGAAAATTAGTGGACATCTTTCTTCTCTTAGTGGAGATTCTTGTGCCATTTACAGATTGTTTATTGATTCATAAGACTTTTATGGATTTTTGTTAATACACTGGCAAAATCCATTATCGATAGTTTGGATGGTGGATTCTTTGGCCTTTCTAAGGTCTTTATCCAATCAATCAATCAAACTTTATTTGTATAGCAGTTTTCATACCACATGTGCAACTCAAAGTGTTTTGCAGGTTTAAAGCAGAAGTAAATAGTTTTTAATTAAAAAAAAGCACAGTACACGTCATACACACAAACCAACACACGTCTAGACCTTTACCAATATTTTGAATAAATGAAGCAGAAATTAATGACACACCCTCCTTAGTCTAAAAGGAAACTGAAGATCGTCAAAGTAAGCAACTTAATAACGTAACAGTTTGGTGCTAAATGTAGGGCATTACTGTGTGAATAAATAAATAACTCAAAATAAACCATAAAATAATAACGATTAAATAAGACTAAACTTAATTAAAAAGACAATTAAAGGAGCGCCTGGAGTTTATTTTTAAATGTGTCTTACAAACTCAGCTTCCCTCAGATGTTCTGGTAGATTGTTCCATAAACGTGGGCCATAGCAGTAAAAAAGAGGCCTCACCATATGTTTTTGTTCTTATTCTGGGAACAACTACGAATCTGCCACCAGACCCCTGAGGGTCACAGAGGGTCCGAGGAGATTCATCAGCTCCAGCGACTCTGATGAATAAGGACATTATAGGAGGTATTGATTCGCGTGTCAGGCTGTCAAAGAAGAGCAAATCATTTGAAAAATAACTTGCTGAAGATAAAGAAGATTCAAAATGAATCCCCTCAGATGAATGGAGGTTTCCTAATCCTGTCACATTAATAAGTAGGTGTCAGCTTGAGGCTCCTAAATGCCAGAAGGTCTTTTTCACATGTTGAGAGGAAATAAAACACCCGCGCTCTATCAGAAATCAATACCCCATCCCCTCTCACATCCTTGTTAACCAGAGGCTCATAAACGCAGCATAAAAGAAGTGGGATTAAATAGAAAAGTGCTTCAAATGGAAATGTGACACGAAACAAATGAATCCAGTCTAAAACAAAAGATATGAACTTAATAACAGAAAACTGATGTCTGATCCTGCATATTGCTTCGGGTTACAAGAATTATGCAGAGGAAATGAGCTACATCTGCTCTTTTTGTAAACTCACATTTTTTTACTTTTAAGTCACAGGAAATCATGTGATTGTCAAAAGACTGTTGCCGTATTGTGTCTGAAAATTATGTAGATTGTATGAAATATTGAGCAATGTACTTTACAGCCTGTCTTCTGTTTTACAATCTTGGAAATAAATGCAGTTCTGCATCAGGTTTTACACAGTTTTGGTCATTAAACCCTCCATATCGTTCTCAGTATCAAAATAAAAGCTGAATTTCAGATCAGCTTTCATTCATATGTGTCCTTCTGAAAGGTTTGAGCTTCATGGTCAGAGAGGATTTAGCAGCAGGGGGGCCTGCTCATCCCGCGCTCAGCATCACCCGTTTACATTTTACTCTGACAGATTACGGGGAGCCTCCCTGCATGCATCAAGGAATGCTTTGATGTGACAAATGACCCGGTGCTAAATGATGCTTTGTGTGTCTGTCCACATGTCAACATAGGCCTCATTTCATAAATAACACAGGGGGGCGACAGGCCTGCTGCTGAGGGTCGCTGGGTGTGAAAGAATGAACGTGTTACAGAAGGGCCTTGAGAGACCGAAGCGGCGATCAAGTAGTGGCCCGTGGGTGTCATCCTTCAAACCGCCACCTTTTCCTGAAAACAAAGAAAATCTTCACGCACATCCTCCAAAGTAGTTTGATTATGTATCTTTACAGCGCTTTAATTGCTTCATTATCGAGGAAATGAGGCTGGCAAATTCTTGTAATCTCACAGCAAAAAAAACATCACATCTCTTACTTCAATGCAACTCTCCAGGAGTGATGTTTACGTGTAAATACATTCTTGTGAAGACAACTTTGCTCTACTTGGCTCAAACGCTCTGTTTCTGGATACATCCAGAGTCGATTGTGGATCTAATTTAAAGCAGAACACAGAACGTTCTCTGTCAGAGAACACAGTTAATGATTACCTGATTTATGGGATTTAGAGATTGCTCATCTGCTGCTGGTGCACTTCTCTGGTATGATTTTAACCTTTGATTAGTCTGTTTGTCCTGCGTCTCTTACATCCTGCGCACTAATAAAAATCAAGCCCATGTGATGGGACCCTTTGCTGGTGACAAACACTTTTGTTTGACGGAGTAGTTTTATACTGATTACGTTCAGAGCAGCCTTATATTCAGCCGACTGCGAGTACGCCAAGAGCGCCACACCTAACTTCTGTTTCTCAGTCATCTGTGCACCCACTCACCGCCTCTGTGGAGAGCCAACAAAAACACATCCCCAGCTCTTCCAGGGCAGAGTCTCTGGCGGTCTGAGTTAGACCACTTGAAAAGACCTGTTGACAAAGCGGAGTTCTTTAGATACAAGCCAAGTGAGTCTGCAGCACTTGAGAGCTGCAAATATAGCCAGAAGTATCACTCCTAACCGGTGCTGCGGGACAAAGAGACAATATTTGAACGCTTTGCTACAGGGAGAAAATAAAAAGTGAAAATATACTGATAGAAAAACCAGTTAGAATAATTCAAAACTCGTCTTTTAACACATACTGCACCTGACAGGAGGCTTTTCTATATTTTGAATGGAAGAATGTAAAGAATTTTGAGTTCCAACAGTTTGGATTTCCCAAAACCAAACAAAAATGTTCATTTTCCATCAGATATAAAAAAAATACAAAAAAAGTGACTCAGCCAGCTTTAACCATCACACCCTGTTTCTCTCTCCAGTATTTGTGCTTGTCGCCATGTGAAAATGTGATTGATATGCTTGCAGTGCCAGATAAACATCTCCTGTTTTGAAGTGCACCATCCTGACTCCTGAGAGGGAGTCTGATCTGTATCGGTTACAGGAAGCCTCTATGTTTTCAGACGCTTGACTGGATTTAAGGATGGATGAAGGGCATGGCAGTTTCCGCTAAGATTCCGGCATCAATACCACAACTGCATCAAATATACACGTGATTTTTGTGGGATGTGGTTACAGGTTTGAAAAAGTGCAATTACTCACAACAGCTCCTCTAGTTTGTCTGTTTCAACATTTATTAGACTAATGTTTCTCAAAGTACAATGACAAAGATCCGATCATCTGCGGTGCGCAGCATCACCATCACAGATTCAAAGTCTTTGTGGTCAGCGACAGGCTGAGAACCGGTTACGATGGTCAGGTGATCCGACTGCAACAAAGAAATAGACGAGTCTTCTGTCTTTCTAAACTGTCACCAACGCGGAAGCAGCAATGTGTGCACTTCTGTAAATGGCCACTAGGGGGCCATTTATATGTCTTCACATTTACAGGCTTACGGACTTGTACAAAAGTAAACAGAAATTAATAAAAAATTAAAAAATAGGCCTATAGCTACATTACACATCAATGAACAGTGTACGGGAAATTAATATTTATGAACGCAATCAGGTAAAATTCATAACACTACACAGGGTCGGGGACGTTTAATTGACTGACAGCTGAATAACAGTCAGTCATTAGCTGTCATTATTACGTCTTTTCGACGGAATAATGACAGCTTCCTGGTACAGCACCCAAGACAGAGTAAAGAAACTTACATACAATTAAGATGTGTGAATATTACGTATGCACACCAGTACTAAGAGCAAAACTGAATAAAAACGTCCAAGAGCAGAGCAAACAACACCAACAGCTGTGAGAGCTACCTTTGATTTTAAAGACAGTATGTCTTGTTGTGCTGTTATTAAATCTGAGCAGAACCCCGAGACCTGCTCTGGGGTGGTCTGGAAGAGCCTGGGGCCTTAAACTGGCTGCAGTGTGGACTGGACATGCAGCTTTAGGGGCACCATGTGAGGCACCATGTGGGGCACCATGTGAGGCACCATGTGGGGCATCACGTGGGGCACCATGTGGGGCACCATGTGAGGCACCATGTGGGGCACCATGTGAGGCACCATGTGGGGCATCACGTTGGGCACCATGTGGGGCATCACGTTGGGCACCATGTGGGGCACCATGTGGGGCACCATGTGAGGCACCATGTGGGGCATCACGTTGGGCACCATGTGGGGCACCATGTGGGGCACCATGTGGGGCATCACGTTGGGCACCATGTGGGGCACCATCTGGGGCACCATGTGGGGCACCATGTGGGGCACCATGTGGGGCATCACGTGGGGCACCATGTGGGGCACCATGTGGGGCACCATGTGCGGCACCATGTGGGGCACACTGGCCACAGAGCCAGAGCTCAGTCCTCCCAACCCTCATTTCATTCCCAGCAGTTCTGCTTTTCAGACCTTGTTTTATGAGTGACATCTGAAAGTTGGAATTAGTGTAAGGCAACATTATTTAGATGAGCTAAACTAAAGTAACTGAGGTAACTGAGGTAACTGAGATAATTGAGGTAACTGACATAACTGAAGTAACTGAGGTAACTGATGTAACTGAAGTAACTGAGATAACTGAGGTAACTGACGTAACTGAGGTAACTGAGGTAACTGAGGTAACGGACGTAACTGAGGTTACTGAGGTAACTGAGGTAACTGAGGTAACCGAAGTAGCTGAGGTACCTGAAATAACTGAGATAACTGAGGTAACTGAGGTAACTGAGGTAACTGAGGTAACTGAGGTAACGGACGTAACTGAGATAACTGAGGTTACTGAGGTTACTGAGGTAACTGAGGTAACTGAGGTAACCGAAGTAGCTGAGGTACCTGAAATAACTGAGATAACTGAGGTAACTGAGGTAATTGAGGTACGATGCACAAGTAACTGCCAGGCTGGTTTGTTCCTCCAACTTGCTTGCGTTTGGATTAACCCAGGTCAGGTGGAGTAGGGGCTTCAAATCCACTCTTCAGAAACCCATTTGTGACATCACAGTGTGTTTGTCCAGTTCTTTTTACACAGTCTGTGAGTGGAAACCATTGCACTGACTCAGGAACACGTCCTAAAATAAACATCTCCTGTTTGAAAGTGCACTTTCCAGACTCCTGCCAGAGTATCTGATTCCAGGACAGTTTATTGCTGGCACCACTAACATAAGCTGGTAATCCACTTTGAAAACATATAACTGCACAAAAACAAGTTCCACAGGACGCTTTTCTGGCTCTGAGCCTATTTTAAAGACTGAGATGTTGGATATTGTGGACTGAGAAATAGAAAATGTGGAAATTTCAAAATTCCTTCTGGAAATTATAGTTACTATGTCCTTTGAGCTAAAGAGGAGTAGGATTATCCCACTTTTTATCAGTGCAGAGTTATAAATAAGCATTCATCCAGGTTTTAGGTGCATTAGAGGACATCATATGGATAACATGCACACGTGTGAAGGCACCATTATTGTTACACTTTATTTAGGATCAACAAATCATCATCTGCCATCAAAGCATCCACACACCATATATATATATATATATATATATATATATATATATATATATATATATATATATATATATATATATATATATATATATATATATATATATATATATATATATATATACATAAGAAAAATACACTAAAGAAGGGTTAGAATGGTTAACCGGCTGAATTTCTGTCTCAGGCACAGAAGGTTACTTGCTTTCATATCAGCAGTAATAAAAGGGTGCCACTTTACACGGACAAACTGCACTCATGAATGCACAAAGATGTTAAAGACAAAGCAGAGAGAAACGTTTCTCAATCACCAGATGACAAGAATGCAACAGGGCCTCAAGGCACGCTACAAGTTAGGAAGGTGCACAGGTGTAATCATAAAAATATGCAAATACACCTACAGTTTTGAGTATACAGCAAGCTCACACCTGCTCTCTGAGAGCTGCCAAGATGTGTTCTGGGAAACAAAAGTTGATTTCTTAACTGAAGTGAAGTTAGTCATATCAGGTGGAGGGAGACAGCACAAGTGAACTATTAAAAAGTGCACATCAATAAGTAACTCTTGGTGTGAAAAGAAATGATCAAGGCCATGATTTTTATCTGTGTTAGTGGCTGGAGGGGAAGCGAAGTCCTGTTTGGAGTCTATTAAGATGTTCAGAGTATCTGTTACAGTCTCTGAATGCATTAAACCGGGTCACAGAAGACTCTCCGGTGATGCCACAGCACCGCACTCGCTGTGTCACTCTGAAACTTGAATTAGATTAATCTGTTTTTTGCCTGCTGAGGAATGGAGTTGCAGGGAAAGCAAATTACCCGTTTATGCTCATCTGAGCACTTATCAGATCTGAGTGAAATTAAACCCACATTCAACATAGAGCCCAGGTTGTGCACAGACTGCACAATGATCCTCAGTTGGAGGAATCTCTTTGCCTTCAGAGAACCGTGGGGATGATTACATGCGGCCTGCTAGCGGCTGATAGTGAAAACCAATTCATCACATTACCACTTTATGCTGACGGTGAGAGCAGCACAGAGCGGGGCGACACAGTGGACAGCAGCCCTTTACAGCAATTACAAAATAAATGTTTACTCAAGCTGCCAGAGATTGAAATCCCATCACCTGCTGAGGTTTGCTGAGTGCAGCTGGCAGGAGCATCTTTGAGTGACCTGTGCTGAGGAGTTCAACGTCCATGTTAACAATTAAAGTTGACAAAAATCCACTCTGACTTTACAACAACGATTAAAGTGCATAGCAGCAAGCATTTGTTTCCAGTTTTGGCGATATATGCACAAATCACGCAAATGCAGAAGAATCTTACCGAACATAACACGCTCAGTTTAAAATTTATGTAGACTTAAGGTACCATAAAAATAAATAAAAACCAACAAAAAACAGAGTGAAACATAAGCGGTTTGATCCCCGGTGAATTGAGGGAGCCCTTCAACATCGTCCTGAAGGTTTTGGAAACAGCAGAGACAAATAAGGCAAAGAAAGACAGACATGGTTCGAGAATATATAAGTAACACGACTATCACTGGATCAGCAGATTAACTGGCGGCAGGTGCCAAGATCTGGAAATCTGGAAATGGATGTGGCCACTGAAACAACAACAGCCCACGTACGTGTGGGTACCAATAAGTCCAAAGGCCCCGGTGGCCTATGTGCAGCGTGGGGAAGCATCTTCCAGCAGTCTGAGGATTCACATACTGAAGCTGCTCTCTGGAAACGGCCTGTCATCAGTCCAGTTGCTAGGAAACCTGTCCTTCTCAGAACACTGATTTCAGACCTGTGGCCCTGACTTCCATTGTAATGAAATGCAGCTCACCACTTGACCCACTCCAGTGTGCTTACAGGCGGGTCAGGGGTACTGATGGCGCCATTAACAGCATCACCCACCTCACTGTGAAGCACCCGGAAGACCCCAAAACCTGCATACGGAGTTTATTTGCGCACAAGCCCATCAGCCTATTTCTCTGAGGTAGGAACATGTGTAGAGCGCTGTGACGTCAACGTGACCAAAACTAAGGAGGTGGTTCTGGACCCCAGATCAGTGGGTCATACCCCATAGTCCAGTGGTGATGCATGGACACAGATTGAACAGGTCTCCTCATATGGTTATCTCTGCATGCTTGGACGTCACCTTTTGTTTATAGGTCATGTTGAAAGTGTCTGTTTTCATTTACAGCAGAGAACTGACTTTTTACGGAGACCCGGAGTATTTGTTGTGGACCGGAGGATGATGTGTTTATTTAATCAGGCTGTGTTGGGAGGTGCGGTCAGGTACGGCATGTCAGCGTGATTTGGGAGCCTAACTGTTCAAGTTAAAACAAAACCAACTCATCTGGTTCACACCGCCGTGATGGGGGGAGTGAGGACAGCCCCGCCACTCAGTTTATGACCAGTCACTTTGCCCTCTGGAAGATGATACACACTTCTGCACTGTAAAAGGAATCAATTTAAAATTTAATTTATTCCCATTTCCATCAAACTTTTAAATAGTGCTGTTTGAGGCTACACAGATTGTGGAATAGCTTTTATGGTGTAACCACAGAGTATGTGAAATATGTTTTTACGTCTTCTGATGTGAAATATTTTGAAGTGTGCAATGGAAGAATGTCCAATCTGTTATGTTGTTTGTTTGTTTTGTTTTCAATCACACTGTGGAGGCATAAAGGGCACAACACTACGAGTCCAAAACAAGTATATCATATCCCCATGCATCCTATCGCACCGCACCGCTCCGCATCGCTCCGCACCGCCCCGCCCCGCTCCGCATCCTATCGCACCGCACCGCTCCGCACCGCACCGCACCGCACCGCATCGCACCGCATCGCACTGCACCGCACCGCACCGCACCGCACCGCACCGCACCGCACCGCATCGCATCGCACTGCACCGCACCGCACCGCATCGCTCCGCGCCGCTCCGCATCGCATCGCATCGCATCGCATCGCATCGCATCGCATCGCACCGCACCGCATCGCACCGCATCGCATCGCATCGCACTGCACCGCATCGCACCGCATCGCTCCGCTCCGCATCGCATCGCACCGCACCGCACCGCACCGCATCGTAAAATCAGGTATAAAAGCAGCACAGCAAAGCCTTAGTAAGAATGAGTAATGCCTTCAATTAATTTCAGTTCAATACAATATGTACTTTATTAATCCCCTAAGGGAAATTGACAGTTTGTGCCAAATCCATCAGATAATCAATCAAAAATACCTAAATAAACAAACAAATAAATAAATAATTACGCACAGCAGTGGGCTGGTGACTCGTCCATGGTGTACTCCTGCCTGCTGGGATTGGCTCCAGCAGAACTTGACCATGAGTAGGAATAAATGGGTACAAATAATGGATGGATAAATTAATAAATGAGTAGAATAACACGAACAAACTATTTTAACATTTATAGGCCTTAAAATTGTACAAAGATCCACTTTTCAGTTGATTCATGTCGGTAAGGATGTTCCTTGGAGAATCACTGTAGGAAGGTCACAATTCAGAAGGTGTCATGAGATTTAAACTTCATCTCTTTTATCAGGATATTACAGAGTGGAAGGTTTTGGTGTGGAGCGTGGGCACAGCCTTGTAATACCTTATAAATCTGTTAACACACATTTTCAAGCATTTCCTCATCATGATTGCACACAATCCTCAAATGTTTGGGGAAAATCCTTTTAGTCTGTTTTGCGCCGAATTTCCATAAAAAGGGTCAGAAAAAGGTAAATGTGCAGAGGAACAGCAGAGTGCTGCTGGAAAAGAGCATCCACATGTTGTCAGCCTCTGGTGCAACAAACTTAAGCGATAGAAAAGGGGAGCGGCCACAGGCGGCACCAAATCAGCTCACTGCTGCCAGATCATTAGTGGAACATTGTCGAGTTAGTACCAGCTCACTGAATGAACAGTGACAGTGCAGCACACAGTCACCCCTCAGCGACTCTGCCCCAGAGAAAGCTCCTCACTTCCCTTCACACAACCTGAACACCGGCTGAATTAGTCCCTGGATGACCGTCTGGGCCACAGAGTTTCGGGGAGCGTTGAGTGCAGAGTGGTTTCCCTCCGAGCTCCAGCGCCCGGATAAGACATTTCCGCCTGTTTTTTTGTTTTTTTCTTTAATGGCCTGCTAATTAACAGTGCAGAAGCTGGATGAAGTCATTAGGATGTTTGCCGCCACCAGTAATGAATCAACGCCTCAGAACCTGTTTGATATGCAGCGTCGTTATACCGTCGTTTCTCTTGGGTGCTGCGTTTTGTTCTTGTGGGGCTCAAAGCAGCTGAACTGTTTCAGTATCTGGGACAGTTTCAGCGCAGTTACTCTGTTTAATGCTTTAATACCGTCACAAGACAGTATTAAAGGACAGCATTAATTATCCACGTGTTGTGATTCTGCGCTGTTGGTCTTAAAGTGTTTGTTTCAACATGTCAATCAGTTTCTACTCAAGCACCCATCATTTTATTTGGGGTATCAACTCAAGTAGTTTTAGGCTACAAAATCTTGATTATGATGATTTTATCTTATTTTTAATCATCACACTTGTGCTAAAAAGTCCCTTTTGTCCCCCTCTGGAACTGTTCTGGTTTAGTTTTTGTTTCTTTAAAGTCCATTTCCTGAAAGGTTCTGGTTGAATATTCAAAAACGGAATGATCTTAACCTCATTTTAAAGTGATGTGGTGAAGGAACAACGGCAGAAGACGTTTGTAAGCTGGGAAAAGACAAGAAAAACATCACATTTACTCTCAACTCTGACGTCGTCTGCAGTTGTTGAAACAATTTTCTACAAAAATCTAATTTTTAATTATGCTGTTTCAGGGGGGATATTTTATATCAACAGTATATGTAACGTTCATACGATATGAAAATACCCTCATGATGAAGTTTGGTCATTTGAGAAGTCAAAAGGCCAGAAAATCACCCGCTCGTCACCATATTTACATCACTGACAGAGTGAAGACCAACAAACCCAACTTTCGGATGTAGCAGCTGCGAGGAAGTGCAGGAAGTCATCATTTCGGTCCGGTGTTTCCTATTCTAAAAAAAACAACAGGGTGGTGTTTGAGATCCACATAAGCGGTACGTTTTCCAGCGTTTCAATGAGCTGACTGACTCGTCGCAGGACAATATCCGACAACTTCACGAAAGCTGCTGCAGTGATGACAGTTTATTTACAGTCATCTGTGATGGAAATGGGCTCTTTCCTGTTCAGTGGCTCAGATCACGTATTTAGAGCAGAAACAAAGTCCTACTTTGGTTTAAAAAAACCCAACCTCATACACTTTGACAAATATTCCACGTTTACATCAGTGATTTGGTGTTAAAATGGGTCCAGATGTGCAGGTCTACAGGAGACACTACAAGGCTTGTTCACTCCCTGTTAATGGCTCTTCCTTGTTGTTTTTGTGTTAAACTGCTGAGAAGATGACATTTTTTAAGCTGGAAGGTGATAAAGTGACGTGCATTGATGTTGTTTGGGAAAAACGATGTTATTCATGCGAGGCTCTGATGAAGTGGAAGTGCTGCCGCCTCACTTTCACCACCCAGACGTCTGCAGACATTCTGCTCATCTACGTTGACCTGCATGCAGACATGGGGTCACTGCTGTGGGCGGTCCCCGGTGTAAACCCCATCCAGATCATCCAAGGCTAATCACTCAACACAGTTCGATAATGTAGTGTATCATGTACATTTGACTCGCTTGTTTTTGCTAAAGACCTCGTAGGAATCACAGAAGCAGACACAGAGGTGCTTCAGCGCAGGAATCAGGTGGTGTCTGTGTTTATGTCGCTTGGATGTCGGGCTCGGAGGATGTGGCTGTGAAGTCCCTCCTTTTGCTCAGCATCCACCTCCCTCTGGGCTGCTGTGTCAGAAAAATCTGCAGGAAAACACTAAAAGGATGATCTCGGAAGAAAAAGAAGATAAAAAAACATCTCCACAGTATATCAAGTGAGGCATTCAGCCAGGACACAAAGAGGCGACAATGATGGATGGTGTTTCATTGAGGTAGAAGGAAAATAAATTGCATTTGTGCTGAAATGACTAACTTTAGAACAAAAACAAAAACCAACAACATCAAGCAAGCAGCCCACTTTCCTTCTATCGCAAAGCAGTTGAGCAATTTGGAAAAGAGTTGCTGCAGAGTTGCACATCAAACTAAGACTTTAGCAGCAGCTGGTGTGACCAAAATAACATTTTCCAGCACAGTTAATGGAAAGACTTACTTTCAGTAGACCTCCGATGACCTTGTTTATTGTTCTGATAGTATAATCCGGAGAAAACTAGATTTTCTCTTAGAGTTTACTGAAGAAATTAGTACTTATTGATCAAAAACTGAGTTAAACCTCTTACTGTAGGTATTCTCAGGATGAAGAGTGCAATATTTTAGTAGCTAAATTACATTTTTAATAACTCATGGATGATCCAGGATTGTGTTAACACCTGCTGACCCGTTAATGGAGCCTAGAAAACTCTGCCTTGTTTTGCAGAATCTGCAGAACTGGAAATTAAAGTTGCTGAACTTCTGCAAAAACATCACTCTGACCTTTCTCGCGCTTGCAGACTGGATGAGGAGAAATCGATTGGATGTGGAGTTTATTATCAGGAGTGTTTCCCTCGCTGGCTGTCCAAACATACCGAGGGCAAAAAGAAGGCGCGGAAAGACCGGCGCGTTTCTGGGGAAACGCTGTAAGAACAGGATAAACCACAGTGGAACTCTGGGAATTCAGCTCATCAGGGTTGCAGCAAGCTGATGTTTTTGCCATGGTTAAGGCTGAAAATCCCAAAGGAAATAAAAAGCATCTTGAATATAAATGAGGAGTAGACAAGTGGAAAATGTTAATTTTATAGTTAAAGTTATGAAGATATGAAGCAAATGATGCACTTAGATTAAACATAAACTGAGGTTGGAGAGCCTGGAGGTGGCGTTTCTTGGCTGTTAAGCTGCTGCAGCAGGACATTCAAACGAGAAACGAAGAACACGTGCTCCTCAGATTCCCTTTCATGACGTTCGTGACATTAAAAAGTGAGCGAAATGAGCAGGAGGATGAGAGGCTTCGAGAAACAAACAAAGGGGGGCTCTCCTTGGTGAATCTCCAGGGTGCAGCAGATCTCGCTGACCCGACTCATTGCTTGCAGGTGTAATAACATGGTTTGATCCAGGGCCTGAAGTTTTGGCTTCAGAAGCTCAGAGAGAAGACGTTTCTACACCCGTCTCCTCTGGAAAACAGCGGCTCGGCCATGATTTTAGTCTGAGTCATTCCAGGCGGCTCAGCAAGTGAAAAGCCTCATATTGATGCATCTTTCTGCCACCAAGCAGACCTGAGCTGCTGGGCGATGAGCCGAGCCGCAACCTCTACCCGTCTTCTGTTGTTATTACGCTTTAATGTGTCCTCATTGGGACTTTCATCCACGTGTGTTGTGTTGCTGACGAATGACACGCCGCCGTGACCTCAGATATTTAATGTGTCATTCACTGCCATAAAGTAACACTTGAAAAGCTTAAAATATACTGAAATAACCGGCAAAATGCTCCTAAGATAAGATAAGCATACTGGTTATTCACAATACTGTTTATTCCTCTGCACGCGTGAGTGGATGAGCGTATTCAGGAACGCATCACCTTCGTTTCCCTGCTGTCTTTTGCTGCGTGACTTTTTGCATCTTTTCAAAATCATCTGGAGTAGAAGATGTCAGCTGACGGCATTTGTCCGCCATCAAAGCTAACGTGGCATAGAGATTCATAAACTGACAAACCAGATACGCAGAAATCTGCTTAACCGGAGAAACGTGAACTGGGGAAAATGCAAACCAGATGGCAGTTGACTCTGGGTCACTGTGTGGACTCAGCTCACATCTGGCTTCCCAGGCCGAAGAGAGGCCGGCGTGATGAGTTAATATAATGTTATTATAACAACATTTTGGTCAAATAAGCTGCATGATGAACCCGCGTATGTGCGATAAGAGACATAATAGGATTATGCTACATAATATGTGCATTGTGAGGCAGGATTGACTGGTCTGGGTCTGGAGCAGGACTGTGCCGCTCAGCAGGACTGCAGAGGCTGCTTGTTCCTTTAATGCAGTTAAACCTCTGCCGTTACTGCTGCAAGACTGCAAACGCTAAAGACTAATTACCTATAGTTAAACAGACTCACCGGGGGTTTTAAGATAAAAATACCACGTGGAGATGGAGCTTCATTTCTCTGTTTTGGACGTGGACCATTATCCGTAACTGGCCGAGCCGCCTCAGGCACGTTTCTGCTTGAGACTCTGAGCTCTGAAGGAAAACCAGCAGACTGCAGAGCAGCACATCCTCACGCTACTTTCATCGTCTGCAGTCTTGGTCTTTGCGTTTGACTCAAAGCCTTTGACCCTGCGCCCAGCGAGCTGCAGCGTCCTCCGACTCACCGTGTTTTTATTCGTTAATCCGCCGTTTGAAGTGCTGCAAATGAAACACCGACGCGACCGCAGCTTCCTCAGTAACTCGTTCTGGGTAATTTGATTTATTACTTTTCCTAAACAGATTATTCAGATATCAGTGAAATTAAAGCTACACACAAAACAAACAGTGCTGCCTTCATTTTAACCGTTCTGTCCGTCCGTCTGATTGTTCGGGCCACATCAGAATCCTTCTTTTTTTAATGGTATTTAGGTAAGGGCTCAGTAAATAAACAGTTAAAAAAAGTCCATCTTTAACTTTCCTGATGTGCTAAATTCCCGAAGTTCCACTGTGGTTTGTTCTGTTCTTACAGCGTGACCCCGGAAATAAAATGGTTTGTAATGAAAACACATTTTTCACCTCCTTGCTGTCCATCCGTGGACCACATGGCTCCACTTTGTCCAGCTCACGTCGCCCCGCCTCTAACTGGGTTTCTCCACCAGTCAAGTGACGTTCCTTAAAGCCAGTTCTAGCAGCTCAGCAAGGCTTCACCCATATTGGACACAGCGGAC
This sequence comes from Xenentodon cancila, assembly GCA_014839995.1. Lineage (NCBI taxonomy): Eukaryota > Metazoa > Chordata > Actinopteri > Beloniformes > Belonidae > Xenentodon > Xenentodon cancila. The sequence goes on from CM026208.1 coordinate 2,860,732, forward strand.
CGGACACAGCGGACCGGACACAGCCGACCGGACACAGCCGACCGCCTGCAGGTGTTGGGTGCAAAGAAGCTTGTTGTGGCCGTGCCCAGCCAGACGCTGCGAGGAGAGGGCTCCGCCACCGGGCTGGATCCAGAATCAGGCCTCTGTATCCCCAATCTGGGCGTGTACACATCATAAGAAATCTTTTTAACCACATTTTTTAGTCTCCACCTTCAGCCAGGATCAGGATTTTTGAAAACTCAAGAGGGGAATAATTCTTGACATGGAGGCTTCTGGGATCACTGCGGTGCTAAAACTTCACAACCATGAGGTGGTGATTTATGGACGGGATCAATATCTTCAAAAGGGTAGCTGGTCTCACGCTTATGGATCTATGAATCAAGTGAGGAGGCTCAGATTTCCTGGAGGAGTTCCTGTCAAAAGGAGGAAGTTGAGGATGCCAGAATCACATCTTGGTTGATGGGGAGGAGCCTTCGGGAAAACAAAAACCTCGCTGGAGAGATTTTATTCCTTAGCCTGATCTGTTATTAAACTATTGACACCCGGAAGAGACGATGGATGGATGGATGGATGGATGGATGGATGGATGGGAGGATGGATGGATGGATGGATGGATGGATGGGAGGATGGATGGATGGATGGATGGACGGACGGACGGACGGACGGACGGACGGACGGACGGACGGACGGTCGGACGGACGGATGTTTTACTGCATAAATGATGTCATATTGTTGGATACTGAACCACAGGTTGGTACATTTGCATTCATTGAGGAAGATTAAAGAGAAGACGCAGCAGGCTTAAATGTGTTTGCGTGATCCGTCGCAGCCAGAGGTTCCTTTTATGCAGATGGACTTAGACATGGAGAAGTGATGGTCCACCTCCTGATGGTCAGATGATCTGAGGGAAACAGACGAAATGAAAGAAGGAAGAAGAACCTCCCTTGTTGGGGTGAGAAACAACGTGTCAGAGTTTGGGTTTCGTCTAAGCAGCAGGGTTTAAAGAGGCATGTGACGTCGAAGAAAGTTCAGCTCCAACCAAGCTTCTTACAACTTGTCGATTCCAACACAGATTGATGTATAACTACATCTACGGAGGTTCCCTGCTTGTTCCCACTGCTGTTTGGTTTCAGAGGCCCATAAATGTAAGGCTGCGCTGCTGGTCTGGGCTCCAGACTTGTTTTATTGGAGCCTGTCAGATTTCACCAACTTTGAGCTTCAAATTTCTGGATGTCTGGACTGGATGCTGAGAGGTTTCAGGTTCTTTGTGGTATTGGTTTGCACAAGACTCAAAAACACACACACAGGAGGAACCGGATGAGCCAAAGTCCGCGAGAGGCCACTTCAACTTTGTTTCTGGAGAAGATCGCGACTATGGAGCGGGAGCACGTTCAGGTTTGATGGAAATGTCTGTCGGACATGCAGTTGAACGCCAGTCTTGTGTTTATGGCTTTACTGGAATGACCAACCCCCTCCTGTGTGCGGACCAATGCCTCTCTTCCTTCCCAGTACTGAGTATTTCTGATCACTGCTTCCGCTCTTTCCTGTCATATTTCACTTCACAGTGTTTTCTCCTCCACCCTTTGCTCGTTTACGCTCTTTGTCTTTTTAAACCTTCCGACGCCTCACTTGAAGATCTTGTCTCTTCTCTGATTCTTCTGTATTGAGTGTTTTTATTTCATTGTCTTCTCATAAAAGAATGCAAAGAATGAGAGTAAAAAGTCCTCCCTCTGAGAGATGTTTGAAACTGGGGGTCAGATGAGCAAACACGTCTCTTCTTGTAAATACAGTTAAGTCCAGCTGACATTAAAGCTCCAAAACGAAATTAAATCAAACATCTGTCCATGTCTCAGCACAGAAACCACTGATTTGCTGCTCTGAGAGGTGGAAATATGCTCCATTTGGGCTTGTAACTATTTTTTTCAAATTGACTTATTTTATCACAGATCCAACCAAGAGGCAAACATTTTGTCTGGTACCCACCATTATCAAAGGAGGGTTATTGGATATTGTTTGGAAGATTTATGTGCCGTTCTTGTTGTAAATTCCCAGAGAATCGTGCCAGAAGCCGCTGAAGCCCGTCCAGTATCCCATATTTCAGTTTAAACTTTTATTTCTCAGCTGTCAGCATGTTAGTGTTGGACACCTGAGCCGACTTTCCTCCAGAATCACGTTCAGGTATGCGCGTGTTTTCCAGGTCCGTGTCGTGTTTTCTTACCCAGAACAACAAGTGAGCAGCTCTTCGGTAGCCTGGAGGTGTTTGCAGACGTTTGACACCAACCAAACACTGAGCATCGGTGCTGCGACTCCATCCCGGAGCTGGCAAAGCTCCCTTCTCACCGTTTCCTCCACTTTATTCTTTATTCATGCCAGTTTCAACAAGGAAAAAGGGGACTTTCCAACGTTTTTTGGTTGCAGAATCCAGGAGTGATGCCCTGTTTGTTTTCCAATTGCAGTGAAATTCAAAATCCAAATGTTTGTACCAGAAACATGTCATGTACACAAGATGCATCACTGGCAGTACCGACTATTGGATTTCACATCATTGTTCAAGTTTTTCCTTTTTCAGTGCTCGACTCCTTTTATTTGTTTATTTATTTATTTATTCCATGAAAGTGCAGCTGGGCCGATCTAAAAGCTTTTGTGTGATTAATGCGGTTAGAGAGGCGCTGCAGGAAACAGAAGCCGCCTCCACGACTCTGTTAGGCAGCAGAGTCCTCTTCATTAATCTTCAGGCGCAGATTTGAGAGCCGGCGTGTGGTTGATGATGCGGCGCAGGAGCCGGAGATGCAGCGTTCATCTCAAGGACAGATGGGGAGGCGAGACCTCCTGGCACCTCTTCGGTTTTTTAGCTCCAACCAGTTTCCGAGAAGCTCATCCAGTTTCTTATCCCAGCATCCAGCTTCCAGCATCCAGCTTCCGGGCAGCGCCCCGCGAATGTCAGCCGTGAGTCGGGATGTGATCCGCTTTCCACTGCTTAGACTTGATCTTCACCTTTTTCAAGCGGCTTTTAGCGTCCAAAGAATTCACACTTAAATATTGATCCTGTGACAAGAAAATGTCAAACTGAAACATCTTGCATATATATATATATATATATACATATATATATATATATATATATATATATATATATATATATATATATATATATATATATACACACACTGTACCAAAAGTATTCGCTCACCCATCCAAATATTGGGAATCAGGTGTTTCAATCACTTCCGTGGCCACAGGTGTATAAAATCAAGCACCTCAGCATGTAGACTGTTTTTACAACTATTTGTGGAAGAATGGGTCACTCAGGAGCTCAGGGAATTCCAGGATGCCACCTGTGCAACAAATCCAGTCCTGAAATTTCCTGACTCCTAAATATTCCAGTCAACTGTCAGCTGTATTATAAGAACATGGAAGTGTTTGGGAACGACAGAAACTCAGCCACAAAGTGGTCGGCCATGTAAACTGATGGAGCAGGTCAGCGGATGCTGAGGCTCATAGTGCCAAGAGGTCACCAACTTTCTCCAGAGTCAATCGCTACAGACCTCCAAACTTTATGTGGCCTTCAGATCAGCTCCAGAACAGTGTTCAGAGAGTTTCATGAATGGGTTTCCAAGGCTGAGCAGCCGATCACCCTTAGTTCCAGTGAAAGGAACTCTGAATGGGTCAGCATGCCAAGAACTTTTGGACAATTCCAGCTCCCAACTTTGAGGGAACAGTTTGGATCTGGCCCCTTCCTCTTCCAACGTGACTGTGCACCAGAGCACAAATCAGGTCCATAAAGACCTGGATGACAGAGTCTGGTGTGGATGAACCTGACTGGCCAGAGTCCTGACCTCAACCCGACAGAACACCTTTGGGATGAATTAGAGCGGAGACTCAGAGCCAGACCTTCTGGTCCAACATCAGTGTGACCTCACAAATGTGATTCTGGAAGAATAGTCATAAAGTCCAATAAACACTCTCCTAAACCTTGTGGACAGCCTTCCCAGAAGAGTTGAAGCTGTTATCGCTGCAAAGGGTGGACGGACGTCATACTGAAGCCTCTGGATGCGGATTAGGAGGTCACTGAAGTTCATGCGCGCGTCAAGGCAGGTGAGGTGTTGGAGGAATACATTTGTGGACCTCCATCTCTCTCAAAGACAACCAATTGTCAAGCAGCATTTTCCATCACTGGCTGTGGATGCAGATGAAACACATGGAGCAAACTCCTCATGACGAGATCCAGCTCTGTCTGGTGGAGATTTATTACCCTGAAGTTTTCCAGAAAGGACACACAAAGAACCTTTTTGTTTTTCACCAAATAAAGTGAATCTGCACTTACTTTTTCAGGGGATCCTTCAGTTTAATCTGCATGTAATTTAATCTATGAAACAGACAAGCTGCGAGTTCACGCAGAGCGATAATGTCAGACGCAGACTTGACCAATGCTTTCTTCTGGAAAGCTGCACACCAACAGTTCCCGTATGAACAGGAGCAGAGCAGAGAGACTTGCTGCATTCACGGACGCAGACACAGCAGACGTTTTAGGCCGAGACGGGTCGGTACTGATGCTCGGCCCGATGGCTTGCACATCCCCAACATTCCTGGGCTGAATCCTGCGCGTTTAACATTCAGAATCCCAAAAATAAGTTTACTTAAGTTATCAGATGATTTTTTCTTAAAATGCCGACCCATAATATATATATATATATATATATATATATATATATATATATTAAAGTGTTGAAATCCTCCAAAGAATAAATCATGCTGTCTACACGGTAAAGGGAAAAGACCTTCAAAGTATTGTAAACAGACGGTGGCTGCTGCGTCGTAAAACTGGCTGTAGTCCGTCTCTGGGACCAGGGCTGTGCTGCGCACAGACTGCAGCAGCATTTAGTTTAAATAAGACGCAGATGTTTCACTTGGAAGTCATGAATCCATGAACTCTGATCTTCTTCTAGTGGAACGAGAAGCAAAAATCTCTGATAAAAGAGGAGGTTGTAGCTATTGCTGACAAACTTTATGAAGGACACAATGGTGCCCGTTTTTGTTTTTGGAGACAGATTGTCTCTGCAAACACGAGCATCAGTGAAAACAGAAAAAAACTGTTGAAGATCGTGTTTCTTTTGAACATCTTTCCTGTAAAAAGTCGTCAGATCCCACGATTGTGTCCATAAAACAAACATGTAATATATTCTTTTAAAAATATTATCTTTTTGCACTCCTGCTGACACCTGTATGCATCTGGCTTCAGTATTTAGGACTTTTTTTTTTTCCCACTTGCAGATTTAACCATAGTATCTCATGATCTAATGTTGGTCATAATAACAATACTAATAATTATATATATATATATATATATATATATATATATATATATATATATATATATATATATATATATATATATATATATATATATATATATATATATATATATATATATAAAAAATAAATAACTTTCCGTCTACAGTATTTTGCATTTTTGTGATGCTGGATTTGATTTTGCAGTTCTCTTTGACTACAGTTGCATAATTTTAACATAACTCCTCTTTTGACTGACGTTGTTGGACCTGCGACCGAACAGAGAATGACTGACGCCTCAAATCATGTTCATCTAAAAATGAAGTGGCACACACAAAAAAGACGAGATGTACTAAAATGACCTGAACTAAACTAGATTTGGTGTCTTTTTTTTTTTTTTTAAAGGTGTTTCATTTCAATGCTTCAATTAAATTCTTGTCAATCTGCATAGAAGTTACGCGTTGAACGTTTTATTTATGAACTACACCGGCGCCCTCTGCTGGACGCCAGCTGCACTACAGGTTAAACTATGGCAATTTTCCCTTTCAACGATTTTTGAGGTCACAAGAATACAAAAACTTTGAACTGGAGCCCATCCCTAATTCACTGCCTTAGTGGCCCTTAAATGGTAAATGTCCACTGAAACGAGCACTTTGAGGTGGAAAAACAAAATCTAATTAAGTTATTAATTAGATTTAATCAAGTTTGTAATTTTATTTAATCCAGGATTTTTTTGCATAACCAGTTATTTCAGCAGCTGTGTTTATGTTAAAAATGACATTTCATAGACACAAATCACTGTAATAATCTTTGTGTGTGTGTGTATATAATATATATACAGATTCTTATTGACATCTTTTTTTTTTTTTTTAAACATTTCTTAATGTTTTTTGGCTCAAAAACTAAAACTATTCACAGGCTTACTAAACCAACTTTGGTGTTAGATAAAAAAGTGGAACAAGTACAGAAAAACAACAAAATAGGACTTTATTGAAATAATCAAGTCGTTTATGTTAAACAATCATGTTCAACATAGTTAAAAGACATTCTTACACGTACAGTACAATATCAGACAAAGATTTGGTAATTATTTTAGACCAGTGCAGTTGCTTGACAACAACGTTTGGTTTCAGTAATTGATGCTAATGAAGCCAAATTAAAGGTTTGATCAATAATCTGTTTAGTACTTCGCTCCCGCTCACACACACACACACTCACACTCACACACACACACACACTCACACTCACACACACACTCACGCACACGCACACGCTCCTTTTGGTACAAACTACAGAAGGCCAAAAACAACGTTTCCATCCAGACACACAGCTGAGTGACGTTACGCGATGATTATAAAACGCTCTCACAAGAAAACGCTTCGGAAAAATGACAAAGTGAAGCACAGCTGACAGCCAAGAGCTCAACTTGAACAGGCGAGATGTGAAGCTTGTACAACAGAAACAAAACGATTCAGAAAAGTGATGATTACAAAAAAATAAGCGATGACTTTAAATAAACATGTAAACACTTCGTGTAGACAAACTGAGTGCAGCGAGACAATGTAACGCATCACTGTCGGATCCCACGAACTACAGAGAAACTAATGGAAGTGTGACAATACCCAATAAACCCTCCATTCAACTCTTTACCTCTTTTTCTATTGTTTGTCTCAACCAGCATGGAGAAAGATGGACTGAATAACTCTAATAAAACATCCACAAAAGTTGCCAATCAACTTCACATCCTCCAAATGTGGCAAACCCCAGCTTTCTGCCCCCAGTGGGGGATTAAAAATCACATTTCAAATGCTCTTTAGTGATCATTTGGCAAAGGAGGCAAAGAGTGAAACAATAATTAAGTCACAAAGACTATGGTTTAAAAAGGAGGCCAGAACTTCCGGTCCCGACCAGCAGGAGGAGCTCTAACAAAGCAGTAACATCACCTTTTCCTGTCAAAACACAAAGACCAAACATCTGACTTCAACCAAAAGTCAAAATACTGAAGGTGGGTTTGTCCTACGTTTCTCTGAAAAGAATTAAGTGACTAAATCGGAGTGAATAAGCTCTAAATCAGGTTAAAACACATCTCTGGCCTTTTCTGTGGGGATATAAATGAGATAAATGTCTCTGTCTGTTATTTACCTCAGAGTCTTGAAAACAATCACGGAAAATATTCACACAGATGAAAAGTAAATATGTGGCACATCACTCAAAATGAGTAGAAGGTAGCATCTGCGCTGATCCGAGCAGCAGCGACATCACAACGAACTTTTACAGAATACAGGAGTCATTCACTTTAAAATGTTGATCGACACGTGGACCCTCGGAAGAGGGCAGAACGGATGTTAACGGATGTCAAAACGGGGAGCAAAGTTGACAAGAGTCTATTTTAAACAGATGTCGTCCTCTTAAATGAAGGCGTCAAACTTAACAGTAAACATTTTAGATGCAGATTTGTGACGACTTGGAAGCTACGCAGCGGCGGGAAGTTGTTACCAAAGCTGCTGTTTTAAAACTCTCAAGCACCGGAATCACTCGGAAGCAGCACTAAACACTTGTTGTTTTTGTTGTAGGATACCTGTGCACCTCTGCAGCTCCGCTCGGGGAGCCCGACAAAACCTGCACGTCTGAAAATGCACTTGGGGGTTAATATGAGCGGTTTTCCTCCAAGACCTGACAGGTTGGACAGCATCTGGATTCCTCCATCCACGTCAAAACAGGTCCAGCAAAGCTGAACTAAACATCCCTCCCTCTGGTCCCTGAAAGAAAAACTGTGTTCACTCCACCAAACATCCCCGTCGTCAAGCCGTATAAGGAGTTTAAGTCGAGCTGAACCGAAACGACAGAAGCACGACTTCAACGGAGCATCGGAGAATCTTAAACACGATGACTAAGTGACTTAGAATAACGGGAAGAATAAACCTTCCTGTTCGAGAGAGAAAATAGTTTGTAATGTGAAGTCTTTATGGAGAGAAGCTGGTTCAGTTGGAGTGAGTCACAAGTAAATACTTTAGGGAATACGGATGGGAATAGCAGCACAAATGAAGCCTCCAGCAAAACTCATCGGAAGTGCTCACCAGGAACGTCGGCTGAAGCTGACCGAAATAAACCTCTGATTTTAACAAAAACATTTGATGGAACTGAGCTTTGCTTCAACAACGTGATTGCCCGGTGAACACTTCCAGGATTTATGTTCCTAAGTTGTTTAATACAGCATTAAGAGTCTCCATCAGGGAGCCGATACACAGTGTTAAAGCATTTAAAAGGCTGTATAAATAGTCGTGGTATAAATATGTGAACTCAAAGAAGGACATTCACTTTGGCTGAAGCTCAGTCAACAGCGAAGCAGGATTAGATTAAAACAAAAAGAGCCAACTTTGGGCTGATCCTAACAGCGGAGCCGTGACGACACGACGCGACGCGACGCTCCGCAGGCGACGCTCCGCAGGCGACGCTCCGCAGGCGACGCTCCGCAGGCGACGCTCCGCAGGACGACGCGACGCAGGACGACGCGACGCGATGCAGCGCGGGACGACCTCACCGATGTCCAAACTCAAAGCTGCCAACTTCTAAGTCGTGACCCTGCTCACAATAACACATCTGTCACTTTGGCTTCAGGGGTCAACCTCGAAGTGTCTTCAGCCGGTCCCGTCGGCCCGTCGTCACTGGCAGGTCAAGTCAGCTCTGCTGAGCCACGACCAGATCTGGATCATCTCCTGTGGGGTTCTTGGGTGAACTAGCATCAAGCTCTTGTATGCACAGGGGTTGGACCTGTACTTCTCCTCTATGTTGAAGGTCCTGAAGCCTTTGTGCTTCTCGGGGGCCAGCCCCAACTTCCGCATACACATACCAGTGTAGACATCATCTATCGGGTAAAGCGCTATGTGCTTCGAGACGTTGTGCAGACGAGCAGCGATGTCGCCGGAGTAGAGGTACCCGCCTCCTCCAGCGTACGGCGGGTACCCCCCGACGTACATGCTCTCGGGGATAAAGTATTTGACCCGCTTGTCTCGGTGTGGTCCGGCGTTGGTGATGACGTCCCCCACAAACAAGTCTCTAGCTTTGGGCCCCGATAAGCCCGTCAGGAAGTCCAGGATGCGATAGGTGTTGACAAAAACATCGTCATCCCCTTTGAAGATGAAGTGAGCGCCAGAGCAGCGAGCCTGAATCCACTCCAGAAAGAGGACTTCTTTAACAGTCAAGTTGAAGAATGAATCCCGGAAATCCCACTGGACAATGTCTTTGTGGTGGGCGCTCTCGTAGTTGAGCATCCTGGACAGATCGGGGTGGTGGTCTACGGCCGTGGCGTTGCCAAGAAGGAAAACGGTGACGACGGTCCTGTTGGCTAGAACGCCTGCCCGCCCCCAGGACTGACGGATTGCCTGGCGGCGGTCAAAGTGTGGCTCCAGGGACTTGACAGCGAGCAGCAGGAATGGCGGTTCCTTACAAATGTCTGGCTGGTCCATTGTAATGGGGTACGAGCGGCAGCGCATGTAGAGGAGGAAATCCTTGAAGCGGTCTGGTAGCGAGTTGTAGTCCTTGACCTGAGTGGTAACCCTGAGGTTGGGCTGGCAGGGATCAGCCCCTAGACCGGTGTTGTTGAGCCAGTCGGGCATGTCGCCTCCACTGGAGTTTGACTTCAGAATGGGATTATTCTGGAAGTCCAGAATCTGCTGCTGGTGGTTCCAGTAAGCGTAGCTGGGGGTGGGCTTGGCCCAGAAGGGCTTGGAGGGCACGCGAGGCTTCCGATTTACATTTTTGTCTTGGCTGCCGTTTCGGGAGATGAGGATGAAGATGAAGAGGTTCACCATCATCACCGTCACCGTGATCTTCAGCCTCCTCCGCAGCGCCATGACAGCAGCGCACTCGACACCACCTGAGCAGAAGCACAGAAGAAGATGAAAACGGTTACGGGTCATGTCTGATTAGGAACGGCCACTAACGTTTGATTCATGTCAGCGAGCTTGCATCCGTGATCAGCTCACCGTTTCACTGGAAACAATATTTTGATTGTCAAACTTTATTTTACAACAGGTTGAAAGAGACGACTTTTTAAAAACGCGTGTGATGTTTGTCTGTATAAGATAAAGGCAACGGACAGGAGGAAATGTGGGAAATGAGCTGACTGGAAGACACATCCATTACTCCACTTTGTATGAAAGCGCTCGTTCCTGCTCAAACACGCGTCAAAGGTCAAATCAGGAAACTTCAGAGTCCAACTCATCAAATCACGCAGAGGTGCTGGAGTCTGTCGCGGCTGTCAGCAGGTGACGCGGACGGCGGTGGCGTCATCGATGCAGACAAGACAAATCGGCTGCGAAGCGGTGGGCCCGTCTCACCGTGAACCCCGAGCGTCTGATTTCTCCCCGAGCAGCGGGCGGTAAGTGTAACGGACAACCGTCTCCCCGAGGGAGACGCTGCAGGGCTGGCGCTCACAAACAGGAGGTTGATGAAGCTCTCTCAGCTCCAGTGACCCACTTCATCACCTTTATGAGTAGACAGTTGTGCATTTGTGTTCTCTCACTGTGTAATTTTAAAAGAGCGGCTTCGTCGTCGAGGTTTGGAAGGACGTTTGTTCATGCAGTCACGTCTGCGACATGAATCCTTAAATATAGAAGTCAACTGATTCATAGAACCGATCGCGGTCTTTTCTGTTTTTAACAAATCAGCATGAGATGAGCATACTCAACCATTTAAATTCAGTGTACGTTGGTGTGGAAAATAAACGCGACGCTGCCCTTTACGTGAATAAAACTGCCAGGCGCTTGTGGGCCTGAACACCAGAGGAAAGCTTTGGAGAAAAAAACAACTTCTACCGTCCCCGGAGAATATTGAGGTGTTAATTCTCTCAGCAGCCTTCATGCTTTTTGAAATAGACACTTTAAGGGAGTAAAATTTGTTGGTAGAGCAGAAACAAAAGTAGATTCAAGTAGTTTTGCAGCTGTTTTATTTGGTTTAGACAAACAGTTTTGCTTTTGGCATAATTTATCATCAATCAGCTGCTCTGATTTTTAAATAACGATCGGCATTATCAACAGAAAAACCCACATGAACTGCAAGTTGGTCTAGTTAACTTCCAAAGTGAATACAAAAAAATAAAATAAAATAAATGAGGAGGTTATCCGCTTCGGGTCAAACCTCCAGGAAATCCCACCTACTTCGGGTTGAACTGCTGTTAACTGCTACTGAAACGCCGTTTTCATTAGATTCAAGTCTTTGAAGACGCCTTGTCAGCTGGGATCGGGTCCCGTTTTGCCAGCGTCATGCAAACCAAAACAGAAATGAAGACGACATGTGAGTTCGAACACAATGCAGCCTTTCAGGGGGTCCGGCTCTGCCTCAGGTTTCTATTTTGGCAGCTCACATGTCCTTGTTGATAATGTAGTCGTTATCACACCTCGGGGAAAAGTGTGCACGCCGCCTGCGTTTTTACTCTTAGTTTCGGCCATCCACCCTCTGACACTTTAATTTTGAATGGGGAAAATAAAAGACATTGAAACATTAAATGCATTAAAAAGGTTCTCATATTATTCATTCATTAAAAAGTTCATTTTTGGTGTTAATCTTTGCAATTTGCAAATCAGCCACATATGGAAGCAATGAAGAGAAAATAGATAGAGAGACTAGAGGAGACAAAAGGTTAAATGGGCTTGATCAACATTTTGGGCCTTTTGTCTCAACAACAGGACACTGACCAGATAAAAGTCTCCTACAGAGGCCCCGTTTGGCCTCCGCGGCTCTCCGGCTCCGGTCCATCTTAGAGACGATCTTTACTCTGAAGCACAGGCTCGCAACGCTCGTTTATCACCGGTTTATTATTTTAACTATATACAGAATGTGGTTTGGGTTGGTGGGAATACCATAGGTTTCCCAAGTCTCAACTATAAACATCTTACTTTAGAAGCAGGTCAGAGCGGTTCATTTTCCTTTTCAGCAAGCTCACATGTTTTACAAGTACATATAAATGACAGCAGGGCTGAACGCAGTCGCGCTTATGCAACCTCCAGTGAACAAGCGGTGGCTGATGCCAGAGACAACAAGCCTTTGTCGTCTCCTGCTGCAAAGACGACTGCAGCAGACGCAGTTACAAATACAGCTACATGACTGATAGTATGAACACATGTAAATATTCATGTGTTGGGTTAAAACACGAGTGGGTCGCCCTCCTCGGTGCCTCCAGCGTTTCCCTCCTGCCTCCGTTTACTGCAGCTCTCAGCTACCTAGCAACATCTCTGCACCGCTTCGCTCCCGCTGCTCGTCTTCATGCCTCCCTCAACCCACCTTTTCCCTCGCGCCCTCTCCCCACCCCCCGCCTTGATTTTCATAATGTCTGCTGATGTAAGCCCTGAACCTGATAGAAATTCCTGTTAAATGTAACCCACACAGACAGGGGGACTTCTTGGAAATGAGTGGGAAAGGGATAGTGGGCTTGTTACAAAGAAAACTAAACAACCGCAGCTTCTGGATTATAAACACAGCAGAGCAGATATACGACCAAAAGAGCCTTCCAGGCAACACTTTACCAAGTACGCAGTTAAACTTGTGGATGCAAAATGCTGGAAATCCAGCACGGTGCATAAAGTTGCTTTAACACAAATATAAAAGACATCAAGATCTATGCATTTTACATTCATCAGTCTGACCAGTCGCAAAAAACATTCCTCAGAAAAACAGCGATCCAGACGTAAACATATCAAGTCAGCCTGTGATTAAATAAATACGCAAAACGGAGTAAATCCGCCTGCAACCTGCTCGGTTGTGAGAGGCTGAAACATGTAAGGCCAGGTACAAGGGCCTTAAAGTTTTAAACAGCACGGGCTGAGATGCAGAGCGCACGAGTCCCTGAGGAGAAGAGGGGAAAAAATAAAATAAGGTTAATAAAAAAAAAAAAAAAAAAAAAAAAGCAGCAGCCACACAGGAAGTGCTGCATGTTTATTTATAATTGGGGCTCTGACCTACAGTAAGTAAGAAAATATTAAGAAAGATCAGTGCTTCTTGTGATCAATCCTTCAGAATCTACTAAATGGGTCCGCACAGAGGGAATGCCACAGGAATAACAACTGTTTGAACATTTCCACGTAAAACCCGAGCAGCGACTTAAGAAGAATCCTCCTCTTGTTGTGGTAAAGGTTCGTTTTAGCTCACATCTGCGATGATCTCTGGGGACTTCAACCATCACTTCACGCTTCCTGTTTTTATCCTTATTGTACTTTCTGTATGATTTACACTGCAACAACAGAATTTGCCTGTAGGTTTAATAAAGGTATTGTTCAATTCAATTTACTGAGTCAACTAAATGTCAGAATAAACAACGGATTAGTTGATCAGTCCTGCATTTCCATGTGAACAAGGAAGAAAAAGCCCTTTTTCACTTCCACTACCATCTATATCAAGACACAACAAAATCAAGTTCTTAAAACTAGGCTAAAACCTCAGACGACCTCGGATGAATAATAAACACATGACATATTATAACTTGCAATTATTTACTGAACATAAACTATGACAAAAAAGAATTATTATAGTTAATTAATCAGTGTGAGTGCCTCTATGAAAGTAGAGGCTCTGACAGTTTGGTAGTCAGAAGCATTCAGATGCATAATAACACAACGGCTTCGAGGAAAGACATCAGCAATGACTTTCAGAGAAGCAACTGTAAACGTATGTTCGTGCCTTTTCTAAACAATTTGGACTCCAACAGTGAGAAACTTTGTTAACAATAAACATTCAAGCTTCAGCTTATAAACTTCCTGGAAGTGGACGTCCCACCAAAAACTTTGAGATTTGCAAAGGACCAGAGTATCTTTTCTATTATGTCATGATACATAAAACCCTAGAATTGATATGATATTTTACAGCCAAACATTTTTAACATGTCTGTAGGTGAATAGTGCTGGTAAAAATACTGTCAGCTCAGTTCAAGGCTCCGTTCACCACCCAACCCAGAATAATGGTTAATGATTTCATTTCATTGCAGCGTTTGTTTTTAAGCCAAGAGTCTAATTCGTTTTCTAATTAGTTGCCTTTTTCACATTTCATTTGTAAGTTTATTTTGTATGTTTTTGCCAAATAAAAAGCTGTGGAGATGCAATCTGAACTGTGATTTCTGTGAACTGTGTTTGAACAGCCGTTTACACCCGATAGGTTGGAGTGAGGTGTTGTACCGAGTGGGGGATGACTGTTGAAGGACAAGCGAACAATAGCAGGTTAAACACTTCTCTTTGTGCTTCATTGAGCACATTTAAGCAGAACTATGTTTTGTGGTCCTACTTAGGTCATTTTAAATAACATATAATCAAGTTTGTGGATGCTTTCGTCTGTACTTTGACTGTCTACTCCAATATGGAAGACTTAAAAATAATTAAAGAAATCCTTGAAAACACATTTTGGTAAATATAAATAAATAAAATTGAATGAAATAAAATAAATGTTTGTAAATAAACACACTGTTTCAGCCAATCAAACAATGAATTTCATGCAAAGCAACTTCTCTAGGAGGTGTATTTTGCACAGCCTTACCTGTGCAGGTGAGTGGGCCTCCTCAGCTTGTGTTGTCTTGGCGTCTAGTCTCACCTGCCTTACCCCATGTTTATCACCATCCTATGGGGACAGCAGCCAATGGGGAACGGGGGCAGGGAGGGGAGGAAGCTGGAGGGAGGGGAGCAGAGGAAGGAAGGACCTGAAAATAGATGAAACAAGGGAGCGGCGTGTCAACAGCTGAGAAGATCTGAGGAAGATGGTTTCACGACGATTAACTAGACACAGGAAGAAAGTAAATACTTGTAGCTGGACTAGATGATGACTAGACGACCCCCCCCCCCCCCCCCCCCCCCCCGAATTATGAACTGAATTTCATGTGTCCTTTGAATGTTTTGACTCGCATCCTTGATCTGTGGTCAATAATCAGATGTAATATTTCTCACAATATCGTTATTAACCATTTTGTTAAACATCAAACCGAGTCTGCAGGATGATGCAATCACAGATCACTACTCGGTACAACACAAAAACAACAAAGTCAGAAAGGTAAATACATTTATTACTGGTCATCTAGTGGGTGGATTTTCTGCACAGATAAAATCATCTGTTTACAGCCCACACATACAAGCCTGCATGCAGCTGCTTAGATCTTTAGTGATTCAGTTGGAGATGCAGGGCGTAGCTCATCTACAAGGCAGCTTTAGAAAGGACTGCTCTGACCATGGAGAGACCAAACACATGTGAACACTTAGTCAAATACACCAAATAAGCAATATATTAGCAAAGGTCCAGTCACTTAAAAGGTAATATTGAATTTAGAGAATTAAATGAATCTGGCAGTCTAGTGGGCGCAGACCGCAACTACACTGCTTCCTTTCAACACGTGTGAGGTGCAGGAACACGGGTATTAATTTACACCTAAAGCAGATGTCGGGCAACAGGGAGGCTAAATAAGATGTAGTGATACAGGTAGATAACAAAGAGATGACTCAGAATATAGCTGCATAAACATATCACACTGCAACAAGGGCTGACTGAACTGTCACGTGTACCTCATAAAACTTACAAGTATTCAACATGCACATAAACACAGTATATTTAGGCAGTTTAACCACTCAATGTCAATTAATTAAAAGTAATTACTCTTACTTTTGCCTATGCAGGTGCACAGTGGCAGCCATCGGTTAGAGCGTCTCAGTACGGAGAGGCGCTCAGAATAGACGTGAAACGCTAATGTGTGGATTTGAAATAAAGTAACTAAGACACATGAGAGACTTTCTGACAGAACTGAACCCAATTAATCTGTCTAGATTATGGGTGATCTAGTCGAAACATTAAATGGGATCTTTTGCAGCAGGATCACAACCTGGATTCTTTCTCCCCACAGATTCGGCTCACGCCACCTGATTGGCCTGAATATAAGGCCTCAACTCAAACCTCTGCATCCTGTTTTTACGTTTTGTTTTTTTTCTCCTGAATACTAAAACCAGTTCTGGTGAGTCCTGATCCCCGCAGTTTTAACACTTGTTAAGAAGAGCTGGGGATAGATGTTGACCTACAGCCCATCAAGCTCAGAGTTGACAACGTCTAACCCTTTCATCTGGTTATGCAACACATGGACACGGTGAAGAAACATGTTTACTTCCTGCTCTGGAGCGCCAACTCTAAAAGATAAATGTAGTAACTGACAAAGCACTTTCAGGTGGTTGTAAATTACAGCTGTCAGATGCACATTCCTTTTTAACTACCAAACACAGCGTCAGCAATGACCTCAGCAAGAAGTTATTAGTGGACAAAATAGAACTGGTAAAACCAGAAAGAAATTACTGACAGAAATATGTGGACAACTTATATGGTGAGTTCTGTACAGGCAGTCACCACAAATTATATATACATATAACAACATATACAAACAACAATAAATCAGGCTTTTGCTTAGGTCAGGTATGCAAGAAAAGCAAAATTATCTTCTTATAAATGTAAAATGTTCCGATCCAGAAAAGCATGAAAGCCTAATTCAAATCCTCAACAACACATCCACTCCCTTGCCGCAGTCATGTATGCCATCATTTGTTCATACTAAACACGATTACCTGCGTCCAGGATATTCTCGGTGGATGAAGAGATTGCTCTGATCATCAATCTTAATTTTCCAAGACCAGGTTGAAGGCAAAAATCAGTTTACTGGGGAAACTCTGGAGCCATGTCACTCCGAGTACAGATAAACATCCTGACTAACAGCAAAACACATACAGACTGCGCTCAAAGAAAGACAACAAGACATTTGGTTGAAGGTAACATTGATTATCTAAACCAGACACTGAGCCATCATTTAGTAAATACAAACTGATACAAATAAACCGCACTGACTACTTTACTGGGAAGAGACTCGTTATTTTTCCTCCTCAGGTTTATGTTTTTGAGGCTGTGTTTTCGTGACTCCGCATCCATCTGGGCAGTGAAATAAGCAACATGACTTGTACAAACTGGCATTCTGACCCTGGCATTTTCTGCAGGGCATGTCCAGAACCCCGCCCCAGTAAATGACTGGTATGTTAATGGGAGATAACATGGCAGGAACTCCAGCATTGACCAATGTACAGATATGGACTTTGGCATCCACATTCATTGAATATTATTGCAGAGAATCTTTTTAGATTAAGAAAAAGTGTTAATGACCTTAAAACCCCATGCAGGACCAGAACCTGACGTTTGGACTGTTGCTTTGGCCTAGATTCAACATCTGTGCCATCATCTGCCTCAGACGCCTCCAAGCTCAGAGAAACTGCTGTGACCTTTTGCAAAAGTTATACATCTGTCCAACATCACCAGACATAAAAATCATTCAGCTGAAGATGGCCTAAACCTCAAATGCTGTAAATGTAATCACGGTGGAGGTAATTCAACAATAAAACTCTTGCATGTTCAACTTCCTTTACTTTTGCGTTTGGCATTGTTCAAGGACTTTCCTTCCTTTCCTTCCTGGCGTGTATTCCTAAAAATAAAAATCACAGGAATCTTGCTTTTAGGTCCATTTGTTTAAACTATTGATTGACTGTGAGCCTTATTCCTGCAAGTGGTTGATTAACAAAATAAGTTGAAGTAATAGAAATAAATTTTCCAATAAACCTTTAACAAATGCTGGTTCCAGCTGTTATCTGAGCCTTTTGTTTTATATCAGTAGCTGATTCTTGGTTCTTTGATTCTGCTGCCTGATTCAGTCATACATACGTGTAAATGAAAGAGTTCACGTGTGTCACAGAAGCAGATGCTTCAAAAACAATTTCTTACTAAACCCAATGCAATCTTTATTCATTATTACATCACTATTTGCTGCAAAAAAAAAGAAAAACATCAAGCCCTGTTAGTTTTCCTGAAAATGTATTTCATTTCCACCTCGTTACCCACCACTTGACTACTTTGCAACTCCTCCAGGCCAAAAGAGTGTCAACTAAGGTCACGTTGTCTAATGGAGCTGCAACAACGTCAATACCTGCCAGCCAGAATTCAATTCAAACATGCAAAAATGATGAGCGATTTAGAGGATATGATATGTATAAAGTGGGGATATTTATTTTAAAAAAATGTATATATGTATAAAAACCTGATATACAACAGTTTTTTTAGTGAGAACAGACTTGACGCCCCACAAATGACCTGGTGATACAAGCATCAGAGTTGCATTATTTATCTTTTTCTGTCATGATTATGTGATCATAAGGACAGTTTTTTACTTGTCACTCACTAGACTGGTTAGCAGAGGTAGCAAAAGTTATATCCAAGTCATTTATCATCATTTTATCTCTGTTGAACGTTTTTATCTTACTGCCTATTGCGCATTTCTCAAAGCACCTTGAACTCCTGGTATATGATCTGTGGTTTATAATCTTTCCTTGTCCTTGTGTTGTATTTTGTTATACATACATTGTTCTTCCCACCTCTGTGAAGGCTGTAACTACTGAAGGGGTATTTTGCTTGCTACTTCACAAAAGTCAGGAGATTAGAAAATGGGCCGTCATTCCCTCGTGCTCTAACAGCAACATGGTGCAGGACAGGGGCACCATAAATAGCCTGAGAGCCGCGCCACGGAGAGCGGCGGGCTGAACCTGGTCTGCCAACCAAAGCTGACAGCCAACTGCAATATTCAAGAAGGGCTCAAGATCCAATTTTGTCCGTTTAAACTTTCCACAGAGAAGTGGAATTAAGTGACGACTTGGTTATTTCTCCTGCTCTTTGTGTTTCTGTTGGCCAGGAAAGTAAAACACCGATAATCTTTTTACAAACAAAGATATTGTGTCCCATTTTAAGGATGTCAACACACTGACATAACCCTTATGTCTCTATATGAACAAGCATATTGTCAAAACAACTTAAACATAATGAACTTTTTCTTGGTAAAGTGACAATTTTCTACAAAACAAAGGTTAAAAGAAATATTGATGTTTTATTATCTAAAAATAATGCTTCAATGGACACATTCTTAAAACGGAGCCGAATATCTCCCCATCAACAACCACTTATCACCGAGTCACCGTACTAAAGGTCACCTCTCTGTGCCCACACTGCTCTCTCACACTTGTCACAATCAAAATCTTAAGCACCGAGTTAAAACAGTTAATGTCAATGCTCAGTTAATACTTGTACTAAACTTGTACTTGCTGTATGTGTCAGTATAAAAATGTACTCCAGAATTCGCTCTTGTGGTGCTGCAACAGTAAGGTCATCCACCCACTAGTTGATCAAAAGAAAAATTATGACTTTTACAGACTCAGTTAATGACTATATGTGAAAAAAAGGCTCAACATGCCCAAATAAAAGACTGTGCTCTCATTAATTAATTAACTGACATTTTTAGGTGATTGACTTCTGATCAGACACAAGATATCGCCCAATTCTTCATAGTTAAATTAGAAAAGTGAAAACAAGTATAGAACATTGTGGTTAAGTTTCAGTTGTCCCACAGAGCTAAATATGTAAAACAAAGTTACAGACCAACTGTACCTGGTTTGATAAATTCTACAATAACTATATTCTCACAGTGTAACCCAGATATCAGTTTCTTGTTTTCATAGTTTTTACAGTGTATAACTTGTTTAAAAAAAAAAAAAAAATTAAAAAAAAAGGAGGTGAGAAAGCCTGGGTGTTTGTTGTTCAGGAAAAAGAACAGATGCAATGGTTTTCTTTACAATGCTTTTTTTTTTTTTTTTCTTTTTTTTTTTCTTTTTTTTTTTTCTTTTTCTTTATTTTCTGGTTTTCTTTACAATGCTAATGTAGTAAATGCAACTAAGTGAATGATCGAAGAGCCTTTTGGGTATAAGTCAGGTCCCTGAGCAACATTAGACTTGGCATATCCGGCATTACTTTCAGATTATGAGCTACAATTGACATAATGAGCAGAAACATCCTAAGGAACTGAGTGCAGGAACAGCATTTATGGCAGATGGGGAGGAAGAGTTTGTGGTTAAGATGCAGGAAGTGAGTCAGTGGGAAACAAGGAGAAGGAGTACCATGCAAGCAGGATTTCAGTTTACGAGATGGCTGATGTTCTCAAATCTGGGAAAAAGGAATCAGCTTCTATGTCAACACCCCCCCGAGCAGCATAACCAATTTCATTGTAAATATCCAGATATGGCTATTCTGTAATGCAAACACCAACATACTCTACTGTGAAATGTTTGTGTAACAACAAAATTCCTATGCAACTTTGTGAATTTTCATATTTGTGTTTTTGCTGTTCAAAGGCTCCACACAGGTGGCCTGTTTTGGTTATCTTTGAGTTCCCAATCAGAACCGATTCACCAAAAACATGACAGCTTCCAGAGCCAAAACCGGCCCAGAAAACAGCAATAGAAACGGTGTCATTACTAAGACTCGGACCTTTGGTACAACAGACATATAAAAGCTCATCTTGGCTTTCTTGGTTATGATCATTATCACTTTCTGATTTTTAAAGACTACATAACTTAGTTTAAATACAAATATATTTATGCATTTAAAGATCTAGTACTGTGCTACTGTCCTACTTTACCAAGTGTGGCACCTGAGCTGCTCAGAGGAAGATATTGTATTATAATAACCCAAAGATGGCATGGACGGGGTATTGTGCATCACTTCCTAGATTGAACATCAAAATTCAGGATGTTCCCTGAAAAGTGAAGCAGAAGCAGACACACTGGTTAGACGCCAAGTCACAGGTTGTTCTGTTACCCAGTGAATAGGCAAAACTGTTAGAAAAGGTTTTCGGTCTTCTAGAAATAATATGTTAAGTAAAGCAAATGAGTGAAATTAACCGTCATCATGCTCAGGGAAAGTCATCCTTTTGAAGTTTGTCTTCTCAGCGACTACTTGTTCCCATATGTGTCCATTTCAAAACGCAAAACACTCCTGCTCCCAGAGCTGCTGTAACACACTGGCCAGGGACTTTTACTTTCTGTCCTTTCCGGCGGTACAGAAAGAAACTGTAAAACATGGAGGAAGACTGAGCTGAAGAATGATCTGGAAGGACACTGATGCCTAAAAAAAAACCCAAAACATTTCTGAACTTTCTCTAAGATATCAAACACCGAGTGGAGCAAGAAAAATGATAGAAAATACAAATATATTGCTGGTATATAAACCAATGAGCAAGGTGGATTTTATATTTACTACCTAATGCTAGTATTCACGTAAAATGTAATAAATCTGGAACAATATGAGGAAATCGTAAAACCGTCTGGACCGAAGGCGGTGGCATATTATGAAAAGGTTTTAGGAGTCAGTCCCTGGTATAAGACACTGCGATGTGCAGCGACACCCCGCAGCCAGCCCCAACTTCATCTTCTGGTATTACAAGGCTTTCAAGCGAAGTATTTTCAGCATCTCATTCATGAAAACAGCACAAACGCGTTTAACATGGTGTCGATTTCGTTTTCATTTTCTAAAACGCATTAATTTGATTGATTTTCAAATATTTTAAAGTGTAAATCTTGTGGATCAAATTTTCAAAAATAAATAAAGAAATAGTTTTGCTGTTTTACGTTTGGACCAATTGATTTTTTTGTCTTTATTTAGCAGTGAATTCACACGACAACATTTCCCTCGACTTCTCTGGTTCTTAACCAATTACAGCCGTCTTCTAGGTATTTTACAGATTCGTATTTGTCTTGTCATCAGCATTACAACATGACCAAAGCAGCTCCTGTGAACCAGCTTTTCAACTGGTTACTGAAAGGAACTTACAGCGAGTCTCCACACCAGCTCTCAAGTCTGTTATCTGAAGCACCACAGCCTGGACACACCGAGCAGAATCCGGGTGAACTTGGACAAGAACATCCACACCACTCTCACTTCGTCGTTCTACAATGCTCAAATCCTGTCTGCCGTGTTCCTTTTCAGAGGTTTTCCACTCTTGTTATGTCATCTTTAACGCTCTCATTGGCTTCAACTCTTGCAGCAACTAACGCATCAACATTTTCAGCTCGTCAAAGATATTAAGCATGTTAGGCATTCAAACGCAGTTTTGGAAACTTCCAAGGTGTGTCTGTGATGCGGAAAGCTGAGTTTACAATTTTGCAGTGAGAAGCTGTCAAGTCAACAAGTCAACCACCATGGCTTCTGGGATAATTTACTTAATTTTCTTACTAAAGTTCCATCTTTCTGTAAAACAAGCTGATTGGAGAGACCTTTTTCTGAGCCATCACATAGTGACTCTCAGTAATATTTGACATAAAGGCATTTTTTGTTCCTTAAATTTTCGAAGAGTTCCTGTCACTGGTTATCCAACACATACCATAAACTCAGATAGTCACTGACAGACCTGTAGGACCAGTTATTTTATTAGTTCACGTCAGTCTGACAGAGCTGGTTATTTGCTTATAGAAAAGAAACAGATCTGTTTACAGATGAACAGATTACTCATCTGGGGTCCGGAATTGGCCGATTATGACATGTGACCAGTAAATCCAGCTCAGCCAAAACTGATTTTCCATGTATTCAGTGTGGACATTTTACAGAGTCAGGCCCAAAAAAGTCAATTCTAGTCATAATGTAATATATATAAAAATAATTGTCAGACAGGTCAACTCGTCAAAACACAGATAAAATGGTTGTACTGAGTTAAAGGCAGACCCAGCATTCTGCATACTCTTGTTCAGATTAACATTTGTTCGTGTGTGTAAATTTGTAATTTGCAAACAAAAACCGGACCTTTCTAAAAAATGAAACTAGAACAAGCATCATTAGAGCGTGTTTGCTTTGTTTACATAGACTGACCTATCCGGTGCGAACCCGGGCTCTCGTCCTGCGGCATCTAGGACCACGTGGGGTACGTTCATCCCAAACAGGATAAAGGATGTGTAGAAAATGCTTGGAAAGACTTGGACTTTGTATTTCCACGGAAGTATGCCATTAACCAACAACACCGGTGCAGACCACAGACACATCCAAAAAAAAAAAAGAAAAATAAAAAGAAAAAAGAAAAATCCTGGCTTCTGTTAAAACAATTCCATCTAAATGCTAGTAGAAAACACTGTGGTTTTGAACAATTAATCTATTTTTAAAGGTATGTTAGGATATCACACATAAGCTAGAGGTGTCATCTCAAATAGAGGTGTTAAGAAAATTCTGCAATAAAACTCTGACAATATAAAAAATGTTCCAAGCAGGTTTAATAACTTGTTTTTGAATCCTCAGAAAAGGAAGCTTTTATCCTCAAACATCTTGTTTAGTCAAGGATTCAGCACAGTTAGTCTGGCTGAGCATGTGGAAGAGCGGAAACCATGAAAGGAGCCTTCAAAAGGTCACTTTGTATATTTAATAAAGAAGCCGAGAAGAGCCGTGGTTTATTAGACGGTTACCAAACATGACAGACACTGACACCGTCTGTAATTGCCAACCAGGTGGTCTTGTTGAGCACTACCGTCAGCTGAAGCTGGGTTACCACGTGGAGTTTCAGGTGGACTCATTTCTGTAATTACACTGCAGTCGATAAGTCCCCCCGTCTGTGGCAATAAGTGACTTGAACATTTTGCGTAAGCAAAAGTGACCCCAAAAAAAGGGTACAGTGCGATCAATGTTGGATATAATCTACAGGTTTAAACCTTTTTATAGTGGTGGTGTCTGTCTGAACCAGGTCAGCGCCTATACAGTAACTGTGTTAATAGCAGCGTGGTTATAGTTCAGCCTCAATGAGACTGGCCGTAATTAGCAGAACCCCTGGGGATCCCTGTTTTCCATTTAAGATGTGATGAAGTGATTGACCTTGAAACAGAAGATTCACAAAGAGATAGAGAGAGAACAGGGATCTCTGTGCATGCAAGTGAAATCTGTGAATTTTGGCATGGACAAGTTGCATGAAACCACATGAATGTTGTGAACAAACAGCTCCTTGGTGCTGTGAGGTGAACGTTCACCTGAACGTCCTACATGAAGAGCAGGAGGAGGTATAGCTGGCCTCGTCGGCTCTGATGACGGCACATATCCCACTAAAGATTTCCCGACCTGGGGAAACTTTGAGTTGTTTGACAGTGAGACGACTGGAAAGTCTGTGGCGTCAGAAAAAAAAAAAAAGGGGGGGAAACCAATACCGTGGGAGGTTTTAACACCAGTCGAGTCATCCTCAGCTCCACGTTAAAACAGCAGTGATGCCATGAAACATTCAGAAATCACTGTTAAAAAACACGAATCTGCATATGAAGCTTTAAACAAGTAAGACACTGAACAAGGAATAATCCTTTATCACGGTTTGAAGAATAAACTGTTGTACTGGGAAAAAAACTGTGGTGGAAAAGAAATTAATTAAGATTGTAGTTTTTAGAAAGAGAACTGGAAGTCCCTGAAACTGGAATAAAACCATCAGCCCCTTTTGTTTCCCCTTCTGACAAATGAATATAAAAACATTTTTAACACATAGCAATACCTGTTCTCAGAAGATATTGATCAAATGATCATGGATACACTAAACTAAAGTATATAACATAAACGTCAATAAAAGACCCATAATCAGCTATTCTTTTGAGTTTCCCTTTTGGTGACATTATTCCAGGTGTGTTTGATTGTTATATGTTTGGGGTCAGTTTGTAGCTCATTTGAGTGTACATTTACTTTTCAATTTTAATATTCCCAAAGCACAAAACATCACAAGTGCTTCTTATTCCAAGCAAAAACTCCTGTCGTAAATAATATAAATGAAAACAAGCTTTTCCATATAGGAGTTTTCTAGTAATAAAAACGCATTTCCTCCTCAGCCTTCACAGCCCGGTGTGGCCGGTACATGTTCACATCGGTGATACTACTTTGTTCGAGCGTGGAAATTTCAACATAAATGGCAGTCAGAGGTTTTAAAAGTATATGATACTGTATGAGTAACAAGGGTTTCCCACAAAATGCCAATATGTGGTTTGGGTTTCCCCAGTAAATTAACAGCTGCCCACATTTTATCAACCCACTCACACATTTACAAGTCTACAACCGGGGAGGCATGGGGCATTTCACACGAATGAAGTGTAATTTTAGTCGGCGTTTTCAACGCTGAAGGAGAATCTGGTACAATGACACGCAGACTAAAATACACAAGTCACTGTCACACTGCATCATGCAACATGGTCAGCATGTGCCAGACGTGCATTTCTAGTTAAAATCCTAAAACGGACAAAAGGACAAAATAATCACATTTAGCTCCCCTGCATTTCAGCTACAAGTCGTTAGTATCGATCCCTCATTTAGGCACGAGCGGGTCACGCTTTCATTGGGTCCAACTTGGTGAAGCACTTCATCAAAAAGAGGCTTGTTCAGGCTTTGCTCAACTTCACCAAAACATTGGCCAGAAAAATAAAGTCTGGGATTTTATATCCTCTAAAGACCGGGTTTAAAGTAAAGACGGGTTATGATCTCTAAAGCTGACACGTTGCTCCGAGGTTCCCACTCGGCTGCGAGCGGCTTCCTTTTAACTGGAGCAACATATTTGCTTTGTGAACAAATGAAGTTTTTTTTAAATTAATTTGAATTTAACCGTCACAATGGTACAAATATATTGCTTTTTATAGACCCCTTGAATCCTTTTATTCAAATGCAATCCACGATGCAAAGAAACAAACACGTGCTTATGAGAGCGAATGAGCTCATTCATTTGTTTGCTTATCCTGAGATAACCAGTCACGATTATTTCTTTTCCCCAACAACTTAACCTACAGTTGAAAGGAAATGTTTACTCAACTAAAAACATAAAAAGCACATACGTGTCATCTTTTCTCTCTGTCTCTAATCGGTTACTTGTAGTAAAGGCAGGTTTACCATCAGGATCTACATTTGGGTAAACAGTAATTAGCCACAAATCAGAATCTGATGAAAAATAGAGAATCTTTGGAGAAATCTGCAAAGAACAACAGAGAACAGACAAGAAGTTGCTAATCAAATAACGTGTCTCACTTTCATAGGACCACAAGCTCTCTAGGTGACCAACAATCGACGATGGAAGTTAAGCGATTTCATTAATTTCAGACTGGCGAGGATTTGCCTGAGCAGAAACGTAACTGTACTACGTTAGACTCACTCTCAGCGTTTCTTGAGACAGTCCTGTCTAAACACAGTAGAGCTTCATAGCCGACACACATCTAAGAACCAACTCTGGAAAATTCTGCTCATGTGATCGTAAACAAAAACTCTGAAGACCATATGAGGTATGAGAGACAGAGGAGGACAGGAGGAACAGGAGGGAGTGTAGGTTGTCCAAAACGGTGGGTTAATTAGGTTTACAGAGGGTAGTTTTCCAAGATAAAAGGTAACAATTATCTCCTTTGAATGCAGGATCAAAGCCAGATTGCCAAATGTTTCATCCCTGTGTGTTTATGTGACTAAGCTTCCATGTTGTGCTTTTCTGTGTGTTTACACGATCAAGGGCTGTAACTAATGGGCTGTTTTCTTCACTCATTCGCCTTTTCGTATGTTTTCCCAATAAAATGTTGGGAGGGGGGAAAACAAAACAAAAAAGAAACAAACAAACAAAAACCATAATTGTGGGACATCCTGTTGCAGCGTTCAGAAGCACTTGTGTGACGCCTTCAAACTCCCTCGTTTTTCTTCAACGTCTTTTTCTAATCAATTTTTACTTTTTCCTCTCATGTATTCTTATTCATCACAATCAGCATATATGGGATTCAAATATTGTTTTTTCTTATTATTATTTTTAGCTAAATGCTGGTGTAAATAAAAAAATAAGCCAAATACGTAAAACCAATTTTTAAGAATGTCACGGTGTAGTTTGGTGAAAAAAGGCAACAACAGGCTTTAAAATGACTTAAAATGTCTACATGGTCCATGTTTGTAACCAGCCGAGTTCCCTCTGTACTTGTTTTAGGATCAGGGTGTTCCTTTGAGCTTTTCCCAGGCGACTCCCAGCGGATTTCAGCGGCTCCGGCTCTTCAGGTGTGCCCGACTTTCGTGAAGTAACCAACCCGGTTAGCTCACTTCTACGAGAGCGGTTTTACGCGACTTTATCGGGTTGAATAACAGTCGTTGTGAGCGGGTAAAACTTACTTGACTTCCACTGTCCTTCGTGTGTCAGTCGTCAACCCCAGAAATTACGGAGACGTTAAATAAATCCACATGTCGTTCCAGCGGCCACACGTCTGCCGCCGTTTGCCGTCGTCTGCCGCTGGCCCCGCTTCCTCTGGACTGTCGACCACAGTCCGCTCAGACTTCTGCTTCCCAACGGTCTCAACGGTGACGCGCGGGCGCGCTCGGCTGTGGGCGGAGCACCCCGACTGGTGCACGCACGCACGCACACACTTAAAAACAACTTGTGCCCTACTGGAAGGTGTAGCCGTCTCTTTTCAAGGTGTCTCCGCAGAGAGCTTTGACTCGATTCTTAGAACTGTGGTGGAGACACTCCCATTTATTTATAACAAATACGTTAACTTTTTTGTTGTTGTTCTGTTTAGTTTTTTTTTAGAGCCACTATCGTGGTCTGGTCCTATTTGGGGAAAAATCTCAGGAAGTGAGACGTTTTTGCTCAACATAGATCTTCATCGACATACTTATGCAATCACATTTATGAAGCTGCTCATCTTGATATGCCTCAAGGTTTTTTTTATTTTTTTTTTCTTCTACATTCTCTTCAGGGTAACCCATAAAGCAAAAGAAGTCAAATGCATGTAAAAAAAAACTGGTACTGCATTCCAGAGGAAATTGAAATAGCGAACAGGTACAGAGTAGTAAGACCTGGAAGCAACAAAAAAGAAACAGCTACCAGCCAGTGAAATAAAATGACTACTTACATGGTGGACTAATTCTCCAGCTCTGGGGGGATGGAAGTGAGTTGCTGCTTATCTGAGGCTTGATATGCACCTTTACATGTTTAAACTGTTCCTAAATCACTTACACTTCCTGTTTTATTGAGGAAACAAACACGTTCAATAATCACAATGTAATAAATGTGGGTATCTCCTCATGATATGAACCCTCCAGCAGCAACAGGCCAAATCAGACACAGCAGTTGTCTCATAATAGCGTGATCGTTTGTCATCTGTGAGCGTCATCGTGAACCCCTCTCATACCTTCTGTGACGTGTTTCCTCATTTCCACAGATGCATACATTGTAATTCCTCTCCCAGGACGGGAAACAAAGCTGTGTTGTTTTCAGTCCGGTTTGTCTCTCAGCAAAATTGCTAAAATAAATATACAGTTTGTGTTGTTTTATTTACATCACTTCCCTGACTCTCTAAGCACCCATATTTGTCTGTTTGTTTGTAAGAAAAACCTCCAGATGCACATCATTTTTCTTGTGAAACACGGTAGAGAAACTGACTGTGAGAAAAGGAAGAAGTAATTAACTTTTAGCAAAGATTATTTTCCTGAAACTGGCACCAAACGGAGCTTCAGCCATGCAGCAGGATTCATTCTTGGTGGTGTCCTTCTAGTTTGTCCTTCTCGTGTATTTATACATTTCCTCATTTTACTTCCGCTACACATGGATGAGAGAAGGCACAGTGTGTTAATAGAGTGATTGATGCAACAGCTGTGGGTTGCGTTGATAAAAATCAATAAAATGTATTAAAGTAAAAAAACCAAAGAGCAGTAGATTGTTAGTTAGTAAATCGACTACTTTGCCTCTGCTTTTGTTTTGACTTTAGTGGTCGAACGCTCTCGTCAGGCTTGTTTGTGTATTGTTGCAGCTTCAGTTGTTGTTTTGCACCTTGGTCAACAGCCAGCGTTCAAGTAGACAGTTTACTCCCTCATCCACCGCTGATTAACGCTGCTCCCACAGGTTGGTACATTTCTATTTTGTAATAGTCTGTCTATGAGCTGAAAGCTGATGTGACTCAACGCTGGCGGTCACAATGTTTATGTCGCAATCACCCCGACTTTGCATCTATTGCAGCAGAGGTTTGGTGCACAGTAGCACCAGTTTTTCAGGTTCCACACTAGCGGTTTCTTCAGCTGACTAATGAAAAACGAAAAACTGGTTCTAAGTTAGGCACTGGCTCTGAGCCGGCACCGTGCCCCTTTGGTAGCAAAGTGCAATGTGTCATCAGGTTGGAGCTCAGGGTGCTTGTTCAGGATAATGGCATTAATGAGACGGGATAGGGTGACCACGGCGCGGCGGGTGTGAACAGGAGCAAAGACAGCCAGGACTCAGATGTCTCCTCTGTCTTCCCTGGAGTCTCAGGTGGTCACTGAGCTGTTGTTTGCTGATTATCCGATCACTCCAGGGTGTCTGCCGAGCAGAGCAACTGGCACTTGTAGCTACAGCCGCCACCCAGCTGCTCGTGTATCGGGTTTAAATCAAAGCGTGACCAAAAGTGTGTCAATGAGCTCCAAGAAACGAGCAATTAAGAATTAAAGAGTTGGTGCTCAAATGAATGAAATGTTTTGAAAAGCAGTTTTTTGTTTTTTTGGTGTAATGGCAACAAGAACACATCGACATGGTCTTCGGTGAAACTGACCGAATAATGACAGGAGCTTCGTTATCTTGGCTGCCGCATCTCTGTGCGGTTCACTCAAGCCCTCTCTGTTTTGTGAATTACATGGAAGCTGAATGGCGTAACATTTCGTTCTGCTGCTGTGGTCGGCCTTGTTATGTGGTAACAGAGGCGTGATGCGGACAAATGAGAACTGTGTGAACTGATGATGCTGAAAGGGATGATGATGCTGCGCCGTGTTTTATTCAGCACTCACCAAATAAAGCCGTCAGTTCTGACTGTGGACAACCGCGTAGAGGACGGGGGCCATCCTCGGGCCGAGGACTGCTTTAAAGCTGCTTTAAAGCGGTGGGAGTGCACACTCTGGAGAGGGAAGGTTGTGCCTTCGTGGGATCACTGTGAAGGCACAGCTAGAGAGCGGAGGCAGAATGCCACCAGTGTGTTTATTGTCCTGCAGCGGTTCAGTGCTGCACGCACATTCTGACAAGTACAGACGAAACCCACAAGTTCATCATCTCTCTGACATACATTCACATCCAAATATAAATCATAAAAATAAAAACCACATGATAACGTCAGATGTTATCAGGGGCTGCGAAGACACTCAGATGTCTTCTTGTTTTATCTGAGGAACACTTGTGCTTATGAGCATGTACTAAAAAGGTTATAAACCCAGTGCACGCTGTCAGCTGTGGGAGGTCATAATAATACATTTGTAAGCACAGACTTTCCAACTTCAAATGTTTGCCAGGCCTCTTTTGATTAGTCATATTACACTTGTAAGATGAGATAAAGGAAATCAGTCATTATTATACTGCAGAAATGACTTATGAAGTTGCACACGGAGCCATCTGCTCATGTAATGAGTGCATACTGCTGTGTGGATGTAGAGCAAAGGTGTGTGTGACTCCTGTGTGGGTTCAGTGACATCAGAAACCATTTGTTTACTAAACAAAATGTTTATTGTGACAACAAGTGATAAAAATGTGAAATGTTCAAGTCTCTGCAGCCTGTCACTGCCAAGAGAAAAAGATCTGCAGGAGCAAATGACAGCATCATCACAGCTTTGCTTCCTTCCTGTGGGTAGCGTCACTGCATATGGTCGCGTGGCAAAGTGAAGCCGTTACAAGTGTTGGTTATGTTAGGTAACAGAAACACACGCTGGGTAGTAAAGAAGGGTAAAAAAGCTGATGGGAGGCTGCCGGTAAGCTCCGCCCTCTGCGCCCTTCAGGTCTTGGAAGGGGTGAGCTTTAGGTTTTGATAGTGTTTCATCACTTTCTTTATGACTCATCTTTAAAATAATACCTTTCCTAACAGTGATAACACCTCTGACACACAACCTCACACACTTACGACACTGTCCTGAAACGCACAGCTCAGCGCCCATTATTTTGTTTCCTACCGCTCTGAGACTCCAGGGGTATTTTTTCACTTGTAAGTATCTTTGAATAAAAGTTAACTCTAAATAACTAAATGCAAAGTAAGTCAAAGTCAAGTTTATTGTCAATTCTGCCACATGTGAGATAGATACTGAGAATCGAAATGACGTCACTCTCAAACCCTCGGTGCTGCACAATAAATACATTTTAAACACAAAGTGCAAATTAAAAAGAAACAAGTTATAGCAAGTAAGTAAGATATAGATTTAGGCTTATCGATGTTTTTAAAAATGAACTTATCTTTTTTCTTTTCTTAATATGTCAGTTTCATCTTACTGAAAATAAAAACTGACCAAAATAAAATAAAATAAAAAAAACAGGATAATATATGGGGACAGATTGGGAAAACTAACCATTTCTGTTCTTGATTACATTTGTATATCTAAAGTCATTACTAAATCACAGAACCACTGCATAAAAGGGAATATCTGCCTCTTAATTGTCTGCTATTGTTTGTTGTAGATAACAGTGTTACCGGGCTCCACGTGGGACAAGAGACAAGTGCATCAGAGACCAAATACCCGGTAAATGTAACCCAGAGCAGAAATGAAGTGGCAGCTGTACAGACAGTTAAACAGCATCCTAACAAAATCCGAGTCTGTAACCTGCAGCCACAAACAAAAATCACAAAGGCAGAGACATACAGGGCTTCTCTTGCCCTCTTCACGCGAAAGCCACAGTCTACTGTGGACAAGGAAGAAAAAAAAGAGTGAAGTTGTACTCGTTTGACGTTACAGTCATGCTCTGATGCCGCATGACGAATCACTCAGCAAACCTCCCTACATTAGAGCAGTGTCATGTGTTAAACAAGACGAGGAACCAAATGCAGATCACAGGAGGTGGTTGGACAACCAACAGTAGTTTTTAAATGAGAGTTTTTAATAAGAGTTAAATAAGAGGATTTAAATAAACGCTGCACTATACAGCACAAGGCGCTGAACAAAAGTAAGGCAAGAAATAGAAAGAAAAAAAAAACACCTCCCAGTCATCAGGTGGTGTTCCCAGTGCTTTTTCTTATCCCAGCACTAATTTCTTTTGGAATACACCATAAGTCACTCACAAGCACTCTGGTATGTGCTTTTGACAGAAATGACTAAATGAAACACGTATTTGTTAAAGACAAAAAATGAGCTTATCAGAAGCAAAAAGCACAAGAAAACAAGCCTAAAACTTTATATAAAGTAGAAAAGGCTGCGTTTGCTTTGAAAATGCAGGGCTAGATGCTGTGATTCTGTATGAGAGCTGAACTTTGCTGAAGAAACAGCTGACTGCTGAAAATAAACTAGAAAATTGCTAAAAACAGATGAAAATCTGAAGAAAATGGTTCAACTTAGATAGAGATAAGCTAAAAATAACAAGTTTATTTACAAAGAGGAAATCAGCTGTAGCCAGGAAGATGAGTTGAAGACCAAAAGTTGACAAAAGAGGTATATCAGCTGAAGAGGAGCATAAAAGCTGATGACAGAAGACAGACTGAAGAGTAGAAGAACAACCTCATGGCAGGAAGATCAGATGAAAAGAAGAAGATGAGCTGAAGAGAAGAAAAACTGAAAGGAGAAAACCCCTTTTGAATTGCTTAATAAATTTTAATTCATCCAAATAAAGATTAAGAGCAAGAAGAGGAGGAAAAATGGGAAAGAGACGGAAGAAGAACAGGAATTAGAGTGTAGCTCAGTAGAAGAAGAGAAAGGGAGACAGAGAAGGGTGTCATGTAATTATGAAACCTCCGTCCATACATCTGTTGTGGAAAAAATGTTCTATTCGGGGTGGTTCTGATTTTGTTCATTCTGGTTCTGTCTGGAATGGTCCTGGATGTGTTTGGGGTGGTACCAGTTCTGTTCAGGATGGTTCTGCTTTAATTCAGGATGATTCTAGTTCTGTCTAGGGTGATTCTGTTTGTGTTCTGGGTTGGTTCTGGTTCTCTCTGAGGTAGACAACTGTCCATTTCTTTAGAGCAAGTTAAAGACACCAGAGTTTATCTGTACAGAGCTGATCGTCAGCTGTTACGTGGAAAAACATAGGAAGATGATTGGCACTCTGCGAGCTCCTGGGTGTTTTGAGAGAAAACTGAACGTTACACCTTGAATGCTGATTCAGCTTCCAACCAACTAGAAACCAAACAGAAACAAACCAACAAAACCCCAAACTTTAAGTGCAAAAAAGCATGACAAAGGCAGCAAAAGCTATAGATCTTTATGATAAAGTCTGTCAAGGTCCAAAATATGCTGCTTTGCTTTGGTCTCTCACCTGCTCTTATATGTTCTTACACAAAACTACAATATCAGTTTGAAAGTTCGGCAAACAAACATTCATTTACTAACAAGGACACAGACCAGCTCCACTGTGTTAAAAATTAACCAACACAAGTCAGACGGCTCTACTTTATCTCTGGTCTGTTGGTTTAACATCACTTTATATCAATAGCTATTTATATAGCGAGATTTGTGCATTGTGAACCTAGAAATGCTGCTCGGACTGCACGTATAGTGGTGTAGAATATTAATTTGTGTAAATGAGTGTAGTTGGACTTCAGTCTTCAAAGACAGAAGACATTTAAAAGAGCAGCGTCTTGTTGTCTTTCGCTACAGCAACAGAAGGGGACGGGTTGGCTGAAAGGCTTTGTCGTTTGTTTGCTCAGGGTTCCTCTTGAAGTAACAAAAGCAGCTTTGTAGCGCGCTGCCCAGATCCTGGCAGCGATGTCCTTGGGTCCTGTGACTTTGGGTCCCAGTCGTCCGTCGGTTCCCTCCTCTCATACAAGTAAAGCCCTCTCTAGTTCTGATGCATGATGGGAGAGCTGACAGACGTGTGAATATCAACACACACACACAAAAAGACGTATTCTCGATCTGGCCGCTCATTTGGACAGTAAACATAAACCGCATCAGCGTAACGGGCTGATGCCAATGTCTCTACAGCCCACAGTCAAAGGTTACAGTTACACTGCTCTGCCCTGAAGCGCCGCATCCCTGGCGCAGCGTCACACATTGGTCAGGCATGTGGGGGCGACGTAAAACCCAACTGTCTGAGTTGGTTTTTATGTAACCATTTACCAGGTATTTCGTTTTGTAAACCTAACCAGGTGGCTTTGGCACACGGAGCGGGAACGAGAGCAGTCCTGGTGGAGACGGACTCACATCCCTCAGCTGGAAGCAGGATCTTTGCTCCTCCCACGTAATCATTAAATGTGTGTTCTCTGGTGCTGGCATCGTTTAATCCTGTCGTGTTGACCCTGAATGAGAGAAAGTTTAAGAATAAAAATTTCTTTAAAAAGATGTCTTTTTTTCCATTTGCAGTGTCGCAGATATTAAATGCCTGTCATACATTTTTCTTTTTTATTATTATAACCCTGTATTTATGACCTGCACTAAAGGTGGAATGAGATAAAATAAGTATGTCTGTGATGTTTTTGTTTTTTGTAGGTTCAGAGCCACTAACTTGGCTTCTGCTTTGTTTGTATTACACCAGAAGGATGACTCCATCATTTTAACCCTATTTTTCTTTCATAGCACTGCACTTTGATTCTGTGCTGGCATACCCGGGTAAAGACAAAGGTTCATCTTGAATCTTTCAGACAGGCCTCCAGAGATTCCCACCACCTGTTGTTCATTTGTAAGGATTTGTCTCAGCTCCCGCACCTTCTGCTCGTCTTTGTCTTTTATCTCATCTTTGTCCGTGTTGCTGTGTTTTAACTGATTTAGCGTTTTTGGACTTTGGACTTGCCTTAGAGCCTTTCTATTTTCTCTGTTATTAGGTTTTTGCTCATGTGCACCTAAACATACAAGGACTTTATTAAACGAGCTGGAAAAACAAGAGAAAATGACCAGTAAGACAGCTGTAAATGATTCATCGAGGTTTAGTGTGTGTGAAAAATTCCCTAGTTGAGGTGAAATATCAGCCAGTTCCCACGACATCAGTGATCCGTGTCTGTCAGATGCACTTCAGCTGCTGCGACATTAGATGTTGATATCAAATGAAGCAAATTCACAGTTAAATGTTTATTAACAACCATCGATGAGGTCCTTGTAAAGTGGCTGCATGGAAGTTTTAAGACTCAGGTGTCACTTTTGCATCCTTGTCTCTTCTTTCCTGCGGACTCCTGGAGCAGCGAGGAGTCCGCAGGAAAGTAGGACATGTGAGACACTAATGCATCTTCTGGGGAAGTCTTTTCCGCTGATGAAGACCAGATTCAACTATATACTGGAAAGGAAATGTTTCAATGGTACCAGCATGTCACAGGTCATATTTAACTGATGTTGGTTTAAATTGGCTCTAAAGTGAGGCCTTATTCATTTAACCTGTGTCTGACACCTCATCTCTTTTACGTATGTTAAAAAAACCCTTTATTTGTTTTTTTTTTTTTTTTTTTTTTTCTTCCCTTTCTTGTCAGTGTGGACATCGTGCACACGCTGTATGTACGATGCACACCGAAATTAGTCTCTGCTTTTAACCCTTCAACTAGTTTCACTAGTGAGCAGTGGGGCTGCTAGCAGGGCAGCGCCCCGGGGAGCAATTGGGAGTTAAGGGCCTTGCTCAGGGGCCCCCAGTGATTTACCATTGTGGGCAGCCCTGGGCTTGAACCTGGGTCCTCCACGCCCAAGCCCACCACTGTAACCACTAGGCCACCACTCCCTCTTTAATTAGGGTATGTTGACTTAGCTCAGTTTATTTTACATGTCTGAATCATGAACAGCGTCATGAATTCTGATTTAACTGAAAAGGAAAAATAAAAAGAAATGTTGCTCGACAACAGTTTTATTAGCGTTATTGGACGTTTGTGCAGACACAGTAGGAGTTTTCACGGAACTTGTTCATGGGTTTTCTGTTTAGGGACCTAACGTGTTGCTCGGCAGGACTGTGTGCGTGACGGCTTGGAGGCTTTGAGCCAAGCAAGGTCAATATTGGCAGGAGAGGATATGTTCCCAGAGCCGGTTAAACTGTAAATCATTAGCTATGACACTATAGATAACTGCAGCGCTGCACACAAGGAGAACCTCGGCCTAAACTGAGAACTTATTAAGTTTATTTTCCTCTTTTGCTAAAAAAAAAAAGAATCATATTGTTAAATAATTATATTTCTACCTGAAGAAAATGTTGATATTCAGTAATGTTGAAGTCTGGGGCTATTAAAGTACCTTAAAGATGTTTTATTTCCATTCATCTCACTAAATATAACATTTAGGGAGTGTTGGCCTAGTGGTGGGCTTGGGCAAGGAGGACTCAGGTTCAAGCCCAGCCCACAATGGTAAATCACTGGGGTCCCCTGAGCAAGGCCTCCCAATTAACTCCCAATTGCTCCCCAGGACCCTGCTAGCAGCCCCACTGCTCACTAGTGAAACTAGTTGATGGGTTAAAAGCAGAGACTAATTTCGGTGTGCATCGTACATACAGCATGTGCACGATGTGTACCTGACAAGAAAGGGAAGAAAAAAAAAAAAATTTAAAACTCAATGTTTTTTGTCTTGAATTCATGTAAAGTGATGCTTTAACAATGAATTGTCACTTATTTTGGACTAAGTTGTGAGCTCTTTTAGTTTCAACTTGTTTTTGAGGAAGCGACATTCTATCTGCAGATTTCTTTTGTGACATTTCACCACAGTTAGTCACGTGACCTGATCAAGTGTGAAGGTTCACATGACTTTAGTTTTGACATACCGAGTTTGTGTGCGTGTCTTCTCCTGCCCGGTTGGACGAACCATGTCTACTAAAACCACAGGATTCAGTCAGCTGAGGTGCAAAACAGGCAGAAGTGAAAGTCAGAACTTGGTCAAATAGCCAAGTCTTCACTTTTATTTGGGCAGAAGAGAGAAACGCGTTCACCCAACACCCAAGTCTTAGTCACAGCAGTTTTTGGGTCATAGCAACTGAGATGCAGCTACCAGTCAGCAAAGAACATCTGGCCCAAACTCGTTCATATCTGCAGTTATTTTTGGGTCACATTTGGGTTTTACTCAAAGCGTGTGTGGTTCGCTAAACTCCACATATCCGGTAGACGTTGCCTAGTTCTTAATTTTCTCTGAGTCACACCTGGCCCTCACATCGCTTTCAGTAATCCATTTCAAAACGAGCTTATGACACATCTGGCTGCTTCAGAACATGCCAGAACCCATGTTTGCCCCGATTCCTGAGCTTTGGGATACGAGTGACCCACACAGCATTTCCCAAGAATATGTAAATGAGCTGTAAGCAGCAAATGTAGTCCCAAATGTGTCTGGATTGCTCTGGATCTGGATCTGGATTGGTTAATCCATGTCCAATTCAATCCGGTTTAAGCCGTCGCATGGCTTTCTTACGTCACATAGGGATCTAACACCAGACTGAGTTCCTTCCTAACCTGCTACGGCGTACGTGCACTGTTGGGTCAACACGGAAGCACAGATCAGGCGTTACTGGTAGTTAATAGTTGTGAATGGTAAATAAATTAACCCCAAGATTCAACAGCTGTAGAACCACTTTTAGCGGAAAACGTAATCAGGTTCGGATGTGGAGATGTTTCTGTCAACCAACTCTTCTTCCCAGCTTTGCCAGGCTCGATGAGATTCGTGGGGATTCTTGCAGAGGTGAATGATAACGTACTTGCAAGTCTGCAGAGTATGACATTTCCCAACAGACTGAAACAAGGGAAAAAGGTAAAATCATGTTGAAAATGTTGCTCAACGCCGTACATACGTGTGACTCATCTTCCTTTTTTACTCGTACAGAAACCTTTTTTTTCACTCTGAATTTCCACTGACAGTGACTCATGTTTTCAGCCTTCATCTTGGCCAACAGAAATGAAATGAGATCCGTCACTGAGGCTGATGCGCCCACTGATGCCGGTTCTCTCATTACAGGAACGGACAAAGACGGGAAGATTAGAGAGGACACCATGAGCATCACACCTCATTAAACAGCAGCAGCTCATGTGTGTATAGGCGGACACGTCACTGTGGCAACAGGAGATGTTTCTACCACAGGACACCTGATGGACGTTGCCGGAATGACTTAATAAATTATCAACCTCCAAAGACCACGGCACTGGAAGTTAGAAGCTTGCAACTTATTAGCAAAAGTATTTCGTTTGTTTCATTTTAACACACAAGAAACGTCAATATCGTCATCCATTAACGAGGTAACCGCGTCAGTGTGCGGCCTCGTAGGACTTTGTCTTGATTGTTGCGAAGCACAGTTGAGTTTAAAAGGACGCTGGTACTGACGCTGGTACACTGCTTGTATTGTTTCAGCACAAAAAGAAAAAAGTTAACATTCATGACTGAAGGTTAACCAGTCATGTCTTGTTCAAGGCCAACATTTCCTGGTCTTGTTCCTGCTCCGATTCAGGTCATCGGCTCTGGATGGGCTTCTGCAGAAGCCTGATAAAGATCTGACTGGTTGGAAAAAAAAGGCAGTGGGGCTTAAAGACGTTTCTCATGATGACCTCTCAGCCGAGGAACCGTGATATGAAGACGCTGATGCCACCTGACCTGGACATGATAACTGCAACTCACCACCATGCACAGGCAGTAAGGACTTAATTGTTGAGATAAACATTTTTGCTGTGCTCATTTTCCAGGATTTAAAGTGTCAAAGCACGAATAGAGCAAAATGCCCCTTCTCTCGTCTTTATTTATGTAGGACCAAAAACGCCGCTGTAAGGATGTGCATATAAAGACACAGCCGTTCTGACTCATAATCATCAGTTTTTTCTTTTATTTTATCTCTTTATTCTGCTCTGTCTTTAAGAAAACAAGTAAACAAGCATGTTAATCTCAACCTTTCATGCTAATAGAGGTCCCTGCAGGAAATTCCTCAGACACCACCGACCGAACCAGCGCAACCGCCACCATCTGTCTGCATCTGCCGCCGCCACCCGCTCCTGAAAGCTCTGCAATTATGCCTGATGGGCTCGGCACCATGGCGTATACACGCGTGTTTGCCATGTCATTTGGAGGCAGAGACTGAACGTAAATGAAGACGGACAATTTTCACGTGTCTGAAATGTGCAGCAGCTGTAGGACGGCGGTGGTGGAGGTGATGGAGCGTTTAACAAAAAGTCTGACCAGGACTCAGCTAAGTATGAGAAAGAAAATCACATGAGTCAGATAGAAAGAACAAAAATCCCTCAAATAAAAACATGGTTATGTATCAGCCAACACACAAAAGCCACAGCTACATGCAGAAAGCAGCTTCAATCTTTAATAAGTATCTTCAGCATTTACACTCATATTCCACCGCCAACATGAACGCCGAAAATCTAAAACGCGCAGCTTTTCTTCTTTACCACTTCTCTGTCCTTCACATTGTCCTTCCTGCTGAAAACACAGTTATTCACAAAAGGACAACTTCTGTAGAGGAGTCTCCAGCAGCGTCAGGGCCGTCTGTCCTGTCTCTGCCGTGCGTCTGACCACAACGCCTCACCAGCATCGCAGGCAGTGTTTTCAGAGGTTACACATCTGGAAAGTACCTTCTCAGGTGGTGTATCCAGCTCTGCCTTGGCTCAGTGCCAACACAAAGCTCTTCCATATGCTCTACAATGTGGGGGTAGATGCTCACAGACCTTCCAGCCACACTATGAAAAGTACAACTGCACTTTGGTGAAGCTCTACTCTAATGCACAGCCATTGCTCGGTAACCGTTGCCAGGTGATATGCAGTCAGAGTGTTGGAGAAGTCTGAAGCTTGTCAGCTCATCAGTGCTTAGTTTACAATCAGCTTCCAAAATCTGCAGCTCTGCTTCCGAGAATCCGGGCTTGAAACGGTGCGTCTCTGGGTCATATGACCACCGCAGCCTGATGGACGCGTTTCACAATTTCAAGATTGCTACAATCCTTTTTCAAGGTTATCTCTTCTTTAGCATTCCATGTTCATCAACAACACTAGCGTTATTACTTAACGAACTCCGGTGTTGATGACGAATCAGTTAATTCCCCAAAGTGTTCCTGCTGGATGTGAAAACACAATGTTATGTTTTGTATTCATTCAGAAAAACTGTTCTGATCCTCATCCTAAAAAGCGGCGGTATGTAATCCTGATAAGTAATGCGTTAACGTTACTACGATCAATACTACGATCTTATTTTATTTACTTCAACCACCACCCTGATGTACAAAATCTTACGTGGTAAAGATACAAAATGGGTGAGTTTTGCACATTTTACCATGTTTTTTGTGGTCCATTTCCGTCACACTCAAAACACTTTATTAATCTTTGAAGGGAAATGAATGAATTGATGGGCTGATAGGAAGCACATAAGATACAGATGGAGGCACTTTGCTGCTCACAAGTGACTATTATCTGACACAAGCTCGCTAAAAGACAATAATAAATAGCGTTGGATGAGTAAGGACGTTGTGTCACGGAGGTTATGGCACAAGGTCAAAGAAGGAAAATGACACAAAACCCGATCAGTGTGAAGATTTTCAGACGGCGAGTTATAAATGCAGATGATGGGCTCATTACCAAGATAAGTTTGAATGTTTTACTCCCCCTCAAAAAGTATGAATAAAATTAATCTCCTTGTGGGAAACAGATAATAATTGAATAAATGTGGGAATAACAACAGAAGCCAGATTATGACTCTAATCCTAAACTGTCATCAGCGAAGCTGCAGGACGTTGCACTGATGTCTCTCTGGACAGCGAGGACATAATGAAACTCATCTTTGTCCTTACAACCTTATTCACAGCAGGTGTTAATGATGAGATAACTGGTCCTGCTCCGAGGGGTTTTACGGCTTTATTTACTGTAGCAATGACATCTGATGATTAAGGTGATTACACGACTCCAATATTTCCATTAATTCAAAAGGATTTTTTCTGCGTTTTAATATATACTTTTAAACTGAATGAAATAATGAATGCAGGCTTATTTCCTTTTCAAGTCGTGTTTTGTGAGTGGTTGTGCTCGTCTTATGGCGGCACTGCCAGTTATTGTGTGGCGCTCCCACGGGACACTCTTCAGCGCACACAAAAGTGGGTGGAGCAGTGTCTACTTAAGGTCTTTGTTGAAAGGAAGCTCCTCTCGCAGCACTCCTGACCAAAGCCCAGGAGGGATGAAACATGAGATCAGTAGCGCTGAACCACAGCTGTGTGCAGCTTCCTCCTTGGTTCCATGCAGCTTCGGTTCAATCTGACCAAATAATGGCGCTCCGCTTATTTCTGTTATTTATTCCAACATTTGTTTTAGTAGATAGTTTGTATAGTTTACTTTAGGTCTTAGTTTCTTAAAATGTGTAACATTTAGAGGCGGGATTCTACTCTACTCTAGAACTACAAAAAACTAGTAAAAGCTAAGCTTTATACTGTAGGTGTTAACAAGTTATATGTACAATCTAATATTAGTATGTGACAGCTTTTGTCTGTCCGTCCATTCTTCTGTCCATCCACATCCACTTCCACATATCCAAGTCTGAGTTAAACATGCATCAGTCAAAGCAAAGAGGCCTAGACCTCTGTCTCCATGGTTACGTTCTCCTTGTCTGTTTTTTTGTCTTTTGTTCACTACTGGCTGGAGAGTTTTCCAGGAGGATGAAAATCATTTAGAATTCTGTATAATAAAATAATTTGTTGTTTTAAATCCTGCAATGTAATAAATGAGTTATGTGAGTGGGGATTTTTATTCCTGCATGTTAACGCTGGACCCAGGCATCCCCCCGGAGGTGCCGGTACTGAGTCCAGTAGGGTGGGGCGTCTGCCAGTGGTCTCCTCCACCTGAAGCCATCACATGAGCCTACTGAGAATAAAACTTTGGCAAAGCTGCTTGTTTGGTGTGGACTTGGTCGGAAGTGACAGATTAGGTGACTAATCCTGATTTAGGCTGAGGTTAGAAATGCCCCCATGATTACCATCCAGACTTTGAAATACATGTTTAAGTAAATACATGAATGTAGAAATGCATTAATAAATAACATGTATTCTGTTTCTGTTTTTGTGTATTTCTGTATTTTGCACAGTTCTCCGTCTTTTAACTGGATGTTTTATGTGTTGTGCAAATGCAAGATCAGGTGAACAACATGTGGCTTTTTTCCTGTTAAAGTCATATTATCTCATGAAATAAAAATTCAACCAAGAAAAATGTAAAATAAGTTGAGGTACCCCATCATTAAATAGCTTGTAGATCCACATTTACCAGCAATCCTTTTCCTGTAAGACTTTATCTCTCTCTCACAGTTTCACCTTTTCTTCTGATCTTCAGTCCTTCAGCATTTGTGTATCAGCTTGACTAGATCAAGGTTTGGACTTTGGCCATGCTTGACAGTGGATGTGAAGTGTTTCTGAAATCCCGGGTTGGTTTTATATCCCCTCTAAGCCAGGGGTGTCCAGTTCCAGTCCTTGGGGGAAGCTGTCCTGCATTTTTTAGATGTTTCCCTTTGACAACACACCCTGATTCAAATGTCATTAACAAACTTGTGCAGACCTTGATGCTAAGGTGCTGATGATCCATGAATGTGAATCAGGGGTGATGCAGGGAGGCGTCCACAACACGCAGGACAGCGGCCCTCGAGAGCTGTTATTGGACATCCCTGCTCTAAGCCTTTTCACAACTATTGTCCGACTTTGGGGTAAATTTGCTGGTATGTCCTTGATGAATTGACGAATGTCTTGAATGCTTTTCACTTGGAAATAAACTTTCTTACTTCAAAATAATTTGACAATGGTTTTATAAATCCTTCCAAACTGAAGTGCAGCAGCAATTGATTCTCTGAGACCATTGCTTATGTCTTTCCCTTATGTCTTTGCAATGACATAATCCTGAAAGTTCCAGACCAGTAAACTAGCAAAATATCTGCCTTTATAGAGGTCTATACATCTGCTAATGATTAATGGATCAAGGACTTGAGCTGATGAGCAGCACCTGGCTGCAACAGCAGAAACCGTAAGGAGGTACTTAAGATTGCCCACCCTTTTCTTTGGTCATATAAATAAATAATGTAATTATTCACATGAGATTGTATTTTCCTAATGTGAAGACTGTCAATGAT
Organism: Xenentodon cancila; assembly: GCA_014839995.1. Classification (NCBI taxonomy): domain Eukaryota; kingdom Metazoa; phylum Chordata; class Actinopteri; order Beloniformes; family Belonidae; genus Xenentodon; species Xenentodon cancila. The sequence goes on from CM026208.1 coordinate 2,903,789, forward strand.
ATCATTTTTATTTCATTATTTATGTCAGGTTTTGCCAGCGTGGTCTTCCAAACTCAACAGCCCCATGAAGATGCATTATAGTCAACATCATTGTGTTGTAAGGTTGTCAGTGCTGTTAAGACTATGAATAATTGATGAGGCTTTAACAAATGCTGGCTTTAGGGAAGAACAGAAATGACGAAGAGAGCGTGTACCAACTATGACAGGAAAAAGGGTGGAGCTGCGGTTTGGAGAGTTGTGATGTCAACAACCACTGTGATGAGCAACAACAGGCCAAACGAAGGCAAACGCAGGAGGACAATGTTGCAGGTTGTGAAAGTTATGAAAAAAAATATGGCATCAGAAATAAACAGATGACCTCCCACAAAGTCAAGCAGAGCTATCACCAAGTCCACATTATGAAACTCCAGTTGCTTCACATCAATTTGGAAACATGAAACCCACCTGAGCTTAATGATGCAGAACAGAGCTGCATGAGTTTGGAGAAAGTGCTGACTCTGGTACTCAGGTGATGCTCGGAAGCAGCCCAGCCTCCTCATAATGCTGTGTAGTGAAGTGCTGCCAAGCTGCTGGACGATCCTCCTCCCGCTCGTCTGGCATCCTGATGTGGAGGTGATGGAGAATGAAGCATGACAGGTTAAATCAAAATAAAGGCTGTAAGGGAGTTTATAAGTACTGTGAGTTATCACTGCAAGGTAGTTTAATGCCTCAGTGTCTTTCTAAAACTAGTGTGCATGTAAACATCCAACATACCAAATTAATTAATAAGTTTTCTTCGTTATTAAGGGAAATATTCAGTTGCTGTGATTTAGCAGACGAGGGAGCCTTGATTTAACTGATTAAACTCATGATGCAGCCACATTACGGCAACTCTAAAAACGCAGAAGCTTTCTAGGAAATTTTTTTCTCTTAAATCCAAGTGCTAATTACACAGGGCTTCATAGAAATATTAAATTATGATTTTTTCCCTGAAACAACTCACTAGACACTCTTCAAGATCAACTGAACTGCAATCACTTGACTAACCTTGATTTTGGTTTCCGGTACACTCTCTGCTCAAGTTAGTGCACATTTCCAGGTTTTGAACAAAGAAAAGCCAGTGGAGCGACAAGAGTAAAAAAAAGAAAAAATAATTAATAAAACAGCCAGGAGTCTGGAGGAGCAAACCTAAACTCAACTGTTTTAACAGGAAGTGCTGCACCGCAGGTTGAGACAAGACCAAGAGACAAAAGAGCTACATGGCAAGCAGGGAGCAAAAAGAGACAAAAAGAGCAAAAAGAAGCAAAAAGAGCAAAAACAGCAAAAAGAGACAAAAAGCAAAAAGAGGCAAAAAGCAAAAAGAGGCAAAAAGAGCAAAAAGAGCAAAAAGAGCAAAAAGAGCAAAAAGAGGCAAAAAGAGCAAAAAGAAGCAAAAAGAGCAAAAAGAGACAAAAAGAGCAAAAAGAGCAAAAACAGCAAAAAGAGACAAAAAGCAAAAAGAGGCAAAAAGCAAAAAGAGGCAAAAAGAGCAAAAAGAGCAAAAAGAGCAAAAAGAGCAAAAAGAGGCAAAAAGAGCAAAAAGAAGCAAAAAGAGCAAAAAGAGACAAAAAGAGCAAAAAGAGGCAAAAAGAGGCAAAAAGAGGCAGAAAGACCTACATGGCAAGCAGGGAGCAAAAAGAGGCAAAAAGAGTCAAAAATAGGCAAAAAGAGCAAAACGAGACAAAAAGAGCAAAAAGAGCAAAAAGAAGCAAAAAGAGCAAAAAGAGACAAAAAGCAAAAAGAGGCAAAAAGCAAAAAGAGGCAAAAAGAGCAAAAAGAGCAAAAAGAGCAAAAAGAGGCAAAAAGAGCAAAAAGAAGCAAAAAGAGCAAAAAGAGACAAAAAGAGCAAAAAGAGACAAAAAGAGGCAAAAAGAGGCAGAAAGACCTACATGGCAAGCAGGGAGCAGAAAGAGGCAAAAAGAGTCAAAAATAGGCAAAAAGAGCAAAACGAGACAAAAAGAGCAAAAAGAGACAAAAAGAGCAAAAAGAGCATGATCAACGGTGAAAACAAAGAAAAAGAAACAATACTTTTCAAACTGGGGATGACGAGTTACAGGGGGTTTGTATTGTTAAAAGATTACCCTTTAATTAATGTAAACTTTTAATGTTGAGTGGAACATGTCTGATCAGATACTCCAGTTGGATTTCAGTGACATCACGCCACATTTTGACAGGTGACAAATTCATCAAATGACTTATAGGCCAAGAAGCTTCAGTTGCCATTGCAATGGTAAGCTTAATTATTTGTCATCGTCGACAAATTTTTTTATTTTTTCTCCACAATAATCATTGTATCATTAGTTATCCTTAGGCTATAGGAATAGGTTTTATATAAACTGTTACACGTCAGGAAACGTAGGAGGAGACTGCAGGCAGGAGTTTGCAAATTAGCAGGTTTTTAATGAAAAAAACGCCGCGACATCCAAAGACAAACAAAACATGGGAGACAAAATAAAAAGAAAATGAACCAGAAGAATGGAAACCAGGGCAGGACACAGTTACAAACAATCAGACTTAATGGGAACGTGGAAGATGAACTGGAATTTTAGAAACCAAGAAATAGATTTTCAAAATAAAACAGTAACCAAATTCACAAAAGCAGAAAAACTAAAAAAATCACAAGTAGAAGACTAAAATCTTACAAGAACCTAGACAGTGCCCCTCACCCCCCACCTCCTCCCCCACCCAGGGACTGGTGAGACTGTCCCGGAGGGCTACCTTAGAGCTAAGCAGGCCAGCAAGACAGTTTTGCAGGCTGGCTGAGAGGCTGCATGGACCGGAAAAAGCAGTTTAGGAAGTTGGCCTTGGCTGACCAGACTGGCCAAACAGAAACAGGACGTGGGCCTGGCAAGAACCTGGAGCGAAGACCAGTGCAATAACAACAGGAATGGGAGTGGAGACTGGAACAACAGGAATGACAACACAGTGTGTTGGACAGGAGCAACAGTAACGGAGGCTGGAGCAGGAACAAGAAACCCAGGCAGGACCATGACATATTTAATATCACTCTATGCACCAGCGCTGGCACAATTAGTCTGGCAACGAGCCCAAATCCGTAGCAGAATCTTTTACAAACTAGAATGTTTTTTATTAAACTCCCACCTGCAAATGACTGGATTACTCAGAAGTGCATTCATACAGGATGAAGGTTTTCCCATGACCTTGGTATTTGCTAAAATAAGGTGGGTAATTTGTGGTGGGATTTTCACACTACAAATCATGAAAGATGTCCTCCGTTATTATTACAAAAAACCACAAGTCCCCAGATGCTCTCAGTCCAAGTAGGGCATCAAACGGGAGAACAAAGAAAACGAAAGAGGCGCCAAAGTGTAGCAATTAGCATGTTATTAACGTAGAAATGTAGAAAATAAAGTGTATCATCAGGTCTTTCCTTCACTGCAAAAGGTTCGTCGTCTGCCTTCTGCAGCAATGACGAGATTTTATTCAGTCAGAGGAGAGTTTCGTGCAGACGAACTCATGGAGTACGTGTGGTTTGTGTAGGTTGTTTCAGTTTTCTTTTTTTTCCCCAAGTTGTGTTAACAACCCTTTAGAAACCAGAAAGAAAAAAGAAGGAAAAGAAACTACTTGAAAAACACCTTCAGTTGTATTTCTTGAAAAAAGATCAATCTAAGAGTGAAACAGACAGAAAATAAGGAGCACATGTACTGTACTCCCTACAGACGGGGAGAAGTCAAACCCAGGCAGCTGTGTCAGTTGCAGTTTACACAGAAATGTATTTTTACTGGGAAATGATACTGATGATACCGTTAATGTAAATATGTTTTTTCTAGTTTGCTTTTGCAGAGAAGCCTCTTCTGAACACACAGCGGAAGTAAAGCCACTTTTACTAGTTTGGTTTTCACCAAAACTCACCAAATGAAACATCTGTGGGTGCCTGGTTTTAATTTTAAAACAGAGGGGGGAACTTCCAGCACCCCTACCTGAATGATTTGACAATGCATTAAGACCTTGAAATGAATGGAGCAAGGCTAAAAACGACCAACTCCAAGTTCTTAACAATTCAATTCAATTTTATTTATATAGCGTCTATTACAACACAAGTTGTCTCTAGGCACTTTCCAGAGACCCAAAACATGACCCCCAAGCAAGTATTACATAACCAACGGCAGGTAAAAACTTCCATTTAAGAGGGAAGAAACCTTGAGCAGGACCTGGCTCATGAGGGGGGACCCTCCTGCTGAAGGCCAGCCGGGTAGAGCAAGAAATAAGAAAGAATAGAGACATAGAGACACCGTCAAAGGTACAAGACAGGATACAATAGTAACTATCAGCAGTAGTCCAATAAGACTTCTGTGTGATATATGGATAGACGGTGATCCAAGGGGATGAGGACTGCAGGTCGGGGTGTCAGCAGATATCCAACAGACATCCATACAGACAGGTGAAGGCAGACACTGGGATGGTCAGAGGTGGAACTGCAGGTCAGCAAGCAGCTCCTGAGGTTCTTGTCCGCAGGACATGCACAGAAGAGGAAAAGAAGGTCCAGACAAGCACAAAAAACTACCAGAACAATGGACCACAATTAAGTTTATGGGATATTGTTAATAACTGAGGGTTGAGGTGAAGCAGAGACAGAGAAGGCAAAGAGAAACAGAGGAGGTGAAAGGCACCACTCAGTGGATCATGTTGGTGCCCCCCTGCAGCAGAGGCCTGTAGCAGCATATCTACACCGAAGCTGTTTAAAATGAGCTGCTCTAATCTGGTCCTGTAGCTGCAGCTTTGACTACTGGGCCTGACGCATTAAGGTACTAAATATACACTAACTATATGCTTTATTAAACAGAAATGTTTTAAGTTTAGTTTTAAAGGTGGAGGTGGTGTCAGCCTCCTTAACCCAAACTGGAAGTTGGTTCCAGAGTGATGGTTCCTGATAGCAGAAGACCCGTCCTCCAGATCTACATCTGGATCTTCCAGGAACTACGAGTAAACCTGCACCCTGAGAACGGAGAGCCCTATTAGGAACATACGGTACTATCGGGTCTTGCAAATATCGTGGCGCTAGGCCATTTTGGACTTTATATGCCAGTAATAAAATGTTGAATTGGATTCTAAATTTTACAGGGAGCCAATGGAGGGAAGCTAAAACTGGAGAGACGTGGTCCCTCTTGTTGATTCCTGTCAGCACTCGCGCTGCTGCATTTTGGATCAGCTGGAGGTTGTTCAGAGAATTACTTGGACATCCAGCCAACAACACATTACAGTAATCTAGTCTAGAAGATACGAACGCATGAATTAGTTTTCCAGCATCACTCTGCGAGAGGATGCTCCTGATCTTTGCGATATTACGGCGGTGGAAAAACACGGTTTTACAAACCTGATTAATATGCTGTTTAAATGACAAATCCTGATCGAATATAACGCCAAGGTTTCGCACAGTTTTACTGGAGGCCATCGCAAGACCATCTAATCCCTTCCTAAGCTGTTTGGGACCACAAACAACAACCTCTGTTTTATCAGAACTTAGGAGTAAAAAATTAGTGGACATCCAGTCCTTGATGTCCTTAATACACATCTGAAGTTTGTCTAATGGTTCTGTTTCATCTTCATAGACAGATACAGCTGCATATCATCAGCATTACAATGAAAATTAATGCAGTGGTTCCGGATAAAACTTCCCAAGGGCTGCATGTTTAAACTGAACAAGATTGGCCCTAGACCTGAACCCTGTGGGACACCATAGCACCCTTGTTTGTACTGAATAAACCTCATGAACATGAACAAACTGGAATCTATCAGACAGATCTGATTTAAACCAATCTAGAGCTGTCCCTTTAATCCCAACAACATACTCTAGCCTCTGCAGTAAAATGCTGTGATCTATAGTATCAAACCAGCACTGAGGTCCAGCAGAACCAGTGTGGACACTAATCCATTATCTGAGGTCCAGCAGAACCAGTATGGACACTAACCCATTATCTGAGGCCATAAGAAGGTCATTGGAGACTCGAACCAGTGCTGTTTCTGTGCTATGATGCATTCTGAACCCTGACTGAAAAACTTCAAATAGATCATTTCTATACAAATGGTCACACAGCTGCTGCAACGACCTTTTCCAGAATTTTAGAGATAAATGGAAGGTTGGAAATTGGTCTATAGTTAGCTAAAATGTCTGGGTCAAGAGAGGGTTTTTTAAGTAATGGTTTGATTACTGCAAATTGAAAAACCTGTGGCACATATCCCAAGACTAGGGACAAGTTGATCTGTTCCAGTATTGTCGGTCCAATAAGAGAGAAAAGATTTTTAAGTAGTTGAGTTGGGATTGGGTCTTACAGACACGTGGATGATTTAGATCTATTGATGACTGAGGTCAGCTCAGGGAGGTCTACAGGAACAAAACAGTCTAGAATCAGGTCAGAGTCTAAGGGAGTCACCGAAGCTGAAGAAATGCCCTCAGCCACTGCCGATTTCCTCTCTAATTCTGTCCGGGACATACCGGACGTTGCAGTTCATTGATTGACCACTAGAGGCGCGTTTCAAAAGCAAGTAACTCCACTGACTATCTTGTTCAAATGTCCAACTCAACTTCATAGCAGAAATAAACAAACTTACAGCCTGGCAAAAAGAAAAAGTTGTACTCGTCATAGTCAAAAGTGATGTATGGTTCTCCATCAACTTCCTCCATCAATGACAGCCGACTGATCGCTAATACCGGCAAGCAGAATATTTTTCAATAGTATCCAGTTTAGCATCAAAAAGCTGAGGGTATAATCACATTTCAATAGCTTGGTGGACATGCACATTTTTATGTTCATTTATGTATGTTTATGTAATTTCTACAATATGCTGTAATGTGTTTTTTTCCTAGGGAGGCTTGAGGAAAGAGGTGCACCGATATCACAAACTTACTTTTATTGTACTGAAACAGGAGTTTAAGACTAAACAAACATTCATGTAGATGGATAAATACCACAAATGAATGGTTTCCTGTCATTTTTGTGAAATGACTCTTTAATGTCTTTAACAGGAAGGTTGAATTAGTTGAAAGCATCCATCAGAGCCGATCCAGAAACACAAACACGACATCACATCTCGTCTTATATGTTTAAAATGACTCTCCTCGGTGGTCAGAGAACACTGTACAGCACTACACGTGCCAGGCGCAGCAGATGCGCCGACTGCAGCGGATTAATCGGCCGGCGTGGTCGTGCGTTGGACCGGACTCCGTGGCTCTGACAGCCGCGTGCAGAGGAGCCAGAGCAAGAACACGACAGCCAGGTTGCGTTTCACAGATTACACAAAGAGACGAGAGAAGGTCCACGCTGGACCTCAGCGTGAAACACAAGACTCCCAATCACAGCGGAGCTGCAGCCGACACGTGCGCTCACCTTTACCGCCAACACGCACATCTGCGCATCTGCGCTCCGGCACGCGGATCCACAAACATTAGAGCGAAAGCCTCCAGGTCAGTCCGCTAATGTGCCGCTTCCTTTCCAGTAAGGCTCCTTCGTATCAACATACCTCAGCTGTCCGTGGACGCACTGATATTCGGTGGAGATTAATGAACGGAAAGACTGCGCTCTAAGTTTCCTTCTCGGAACAGTTGGCTCGTCAGTGTTATGGGAAGACGACGCTGTTTTCACTTTGGTTGCGAAGATAAAAGGATCATGAAGTGTTACATTTCAGAGCATCACAATGGGCATGCGTGCTTCTGCAATGAAAGTGCTTTGAGTGTTGTTTAAATACAATAACTAAGAAGTCAAGAGAACACACATTTTCCTTTTGTTTTCACCTTACAAAAGTCAAAATGAAAGGTTTTGTAGTGATATAATCAAAGGTCTGGGTCTTCATGTGTTATTTGCTTTAGTTTTGTCTTCACCTTTTGTCTTTCGACTGTTTTTTTTAAACTTCCTGTCTCATTTTGTGGTTTTCCTTGGGTGTGATCTCTACTTTCTCTTTGTTGCTCCCCTCTGACCTGAGTGGAAACACCTAAACCCTGTTGAGGTGCCGGTGGCCCGGTCACTTAGCAGATGCTTAAGTCAGCTCTGTTTTAACATGATGTCAAGTTTAAACTCCAAGTTGAACCTGACAGCAGAGGTTCAGGTGATTCACCTGCTGGAAACTGGAAGTACGCTGCGATGCACCGGCCTCCTGCACCGGCCTCCTGCACCGGCCTCCTGCACCGGCCTCCTGCACCGGCCTCCTGCACCGGCCGCCTGCACCGGCCTCCTGCACCGGCCGCCTGCACCGGCCGCCTGCACCGGCCTCCTGCACCGGCCGCCTGCACCGGCCTCCTGCACCGGCCTCCTGCACCGGCCTCCTGCACCGGCCTCCTGCACCTCTACTCCTAAAGCCTGGTGAGTAGATTCAGTTTAAAAATACAGAAATGAGAATCTGCTCTACTTTGGTTTTACTAATTACTATGACTTAAATTAAGCTAAAAAGACCCCCCCCCCCCCCAATAGCACAGACCGCTACTGGAGGTCCTTCCTGCCCACAGCAATAAACATTCAGTGACTCTTTAAAGAGACTTAAATAACAACTGCAAGAACCAGTTTCCCTTCCAGGATTAATACAGTACTTTTGAATTGAACTGAACAAAAACTCTGTCACTGTTTTTGTTTTTTTTTCTTTCTGGGATGTACATGCATATTTCACTTTGGAGATGCCTACAACAAAAAGCTTATGTTCTAATAATATGATAAAATTGGCTTTTTAAATTAAGGAAGACTCTAGGGACTCACAGAGGGCTGGACCCTGAACGCATCACAAACCATCAAAAGCTTTTAACCTTGCTGCAGGTTCACTTCCACAGTTGTTATATAACCAGATTACAACTATTAAAAGATGGATTTTAATGCTGAAAAGTGAAACTGACACACAAACTTGGTAAAATAATGTAAATGTAGCTGCAGACAAGCATTAACCAACAACAACAACACTGGTCATAGAGACGGGTTGGAACTGGTCGTTAGTCCATGACAGGCCTGCACAAATCAGGAAAACACTCCGGAAGCCAAAGTACCTGGAAAAAATCAATACATGATATGAATTTCAGAAATGTAAACAAAAAGCTGCGCAGACAAACGTTTAGATCAAACAGGAAGGGGAGAGGAGGAAAGTGAGAGCCGCTCTCTGGAAACGTTACTGTGATGCAGTAGTCAACGTCTGTCTTTTACGTAAAGTTCATTAAAAGAATATCTTCTACACTGTCACAAGTCATCCAAAGTGACACGGACACCTTTGTCTCTTTTATTTTGCCTGTGATAGAAATTCAAACCTGATGGTGTCACCTCATCAGTAATGCGATGCTGTAAGTTAAAGCGAGCAAACTTAAACTAATGAAACACCTAAGGCCAGAAGATCTACATTTAACCTCCTAAACCTAATCAAATACAGTGAGAACAAAGTTAAAAACACAAAATCCAGACGAACGGTACATATTCTTAGTTTCTAGAGAAGCAGAAAGCAACCGGATCAATTTAAAGAGGCTCAACTTAAACAGGTACTGTATGGTTAGGTTTAGGCAATGCAATCCTCAGTTTAAGCTCAAAGAATAAAAGCTTTGTAGTAAAGTTTAGGAAACAAGACTCCTTGGTTAGGTTTAGGAAAGTACTGTATTACGGTTTGGGGAGTGGGTTTTCTCGTTGCAGTTATCGGTCGACAGAGCTGACTATGTTTTTGATTACAGTTCATTTAGATACCCAACTTTTGTTAGGGTTCTACCTTTACTTAACCGGTGAAGTGGTTCATCACTGACTCCTGAGGATTTTGTTCACCTCTGAAGTGAATCCAAACAGAAACCCAGCATCTATCTCGGGTTCTTCAATCATTTGTCATTACGCTTCCTTTTTGTTCTTGTATTTATTGACAGGTGGCAGACGGTGAAAGTGGAGCACTGCCACCACCAGGCAGTATAGATTAGTAGTTTGTCAGTGGATCCTACCAGGTCCGTTACTGGAATAGATGGGATGGCTGAAAGGACGGAGGAGATCAGTGCTCTTACAGTTCCTACAGACCTCTGAAAATGGAAACCCAACTAAATCCGTTAGCTGAACCCTCTACACTTATGTATTGTTTGAAATTGTAAACTATAGATCAGTTTTATAATTAAGTGTGTCTTCCTGTGTTATTTTGGAGCATGAATGCACTTTATGAACACTTTGCTCTGAACTGTACTTTTCTGGAAGTCGTGCCAGTCTCTGCTCAGTGGGGCTGAAATACATCATTTAATACACGTTTCAGCTTGTCTGTCAAAACAAATCTGGAGCTTTTGTGTTTGTTTCTCTCTCTATATAAATATATTAACATTACATGTGTACAGGAAATAAACTACAGAACGAGAAATCTTGAGGGGACACTTCTCATATTTTAATTTAAGGCATGCGCACACCAAGATACTGTACAGCCTTCTTTGTTTTATGTGTCACACTGGGCTTTTTGTTAAATGTGGTAAATTTTGCAAAATTAAGTAGTGCAAACCTTGAGGTCCTCCGGCATCACACCCACGGTAACCCACTAATCGCCACTGAAAACCCCGGTGGCATGCAGCACACATGTCATGAGTTGGTTCTCATCAAGGGCTAGAAAATACGTGTCATTCTGCTGGCCTGAATTGATGTGTTAAATTTAGTTTCAGGCTGCAGGGACTGGATATGATTATAGATGAAGAAGAACATCTTATTACAGATTATTCTAGAAAGACCGCACAATCTCCAACATAATAATGACACTATAAACGTAACCAAAGATTGAGCAACAAAAACATCTCTGTTGTAATTTCATGTGGAACGGCCTTCACTACTGGGTCATATTTGTTCTCTGAAGCGCCGTCAAAAGGTGTTCTGAGAAATGTGGGAACGAGCTATCGAAGCAGATGGAGAAGATAGACTGCAAACACAGCAGGAGAATTGCTGGAATTCATTTCCTTCACCGATAACAGCGCGTGTGAGTACCATATAATCAGTTTGCATCTGAGAGAAGCCACCAGTCTGGTTTTTTTTTGTAGGATACACCATAAATGTGACTTCCCATGAATTTTCACCCCGGTATGTAGGAACCTGCATGTCTGTCACATGCACTGCCCTCCTGCTGTCGGGACAGCAGACTGAAAAGTCAAACGGTTAAGAAGTGTATATTCTTGTTAGAAAGAGGTTGTTACGAAAAACAGGGGCACCAAGTTGCGTGCAGTTTGTGTGAGCGATATGAATCTTGCATGTGCAGCAGCTACAAACTTTGCCCGCATCAAGTCTTCTTGAAGGGAAGCACAAACCGCAGTCTGTTTCCACTGACATCCTGCAGAGGCTTCATAAATATGTTTTCAGAGGTTAAATATGAAAACGGGTACCTGTTGTAATCAAATATTGTCTCTTTCATTTGCTCTTTTTCTCTGCACAAACGTATTGTCTTTGTGACACAGGAAAGGGCTAGTCCTGGTCCTGGTCCTGGTCTGAAGCATGCCTTTGTTGTGTGTTATTGTTCGCTGCTGCTGCATTATGTCTCTTGTACTTTGGCACGAATCGCTGATGCACTGCTAGGAAAAGCAAAAAAAGCAGCCACTTACTAGATATATAAATTATATAACAGGATCCACAACATTGACTTTTTGCCATATTCACTGTATTTTCTGACACTCAACAAGAAACTTTATATGGTAATTTAAAATAAAGGTTGACTAAAGTGCTTTACAGGCTAAAAATGAAAAGAACAATATATAAATGATGCACATCAAGGTGGAGACATAACATTAAAGCTCTGCTGGAAGACTAGGCTGCTGAGAAGACATGTGTTGAGCTAAGATTTAAATAAAAACACCAGTTTCAGCAGTTCTTTCCTGTATTGATAAGCTGTTCCAGAGACCAGCAGCAGAACCTGAAAAAGCTCTGTGCTCTGTGTCTTAGTCTGGATCTCAGACTGATTCACAGCTCCGAGCTCTGGCAGGAAGATAAAGATTTCATTTTCAAGGTACAATATCAGTTTCATTTTCCTTGAGGGATCATTTTCTTAATTTTAGGAAGCGTGGTGCAGTGGACAGGAAGTGAAGCGATGCCAGAACTGGAACGATACACCCAGTTAAGAGCTGAGCACCGGCATTTCGCACTAACAGGCGCCGACAAAGACATGACTGTTCTGGACCCACTTACAAGGAATTACACTGATGTAGCTGTGCTGGCTGGAAAAACATGTACGACTCTTTCAAAATCATTGTACGACATGAACGGCTTCACTTTGGCCCACAGTCTTAACTGGAAGAAGCTGGCTCGGAAAACAGATATTATCTGTTTATGGCATTTAAAATATGTGCACCACAGTGTTGCACCAGGTCCAGGCCAGCATTTATACGTGGACCCGGTCTGGATTAAAAGAGAGCTACTTGTTTGCACAATGAGCTTGAAATGGACAAAAGGCATCGGTGGAAGCCCAGACTTCCCTCTCCCCAGCCACTTTATCCAGCTTATCTGGTGGGGTGGGGGGTGGGGGTGGGTGTGGGAGTGGGTGGGGGCGGCGACTCTACTCTGAGCTCCTCCCAAGTGAGAGCCCAGACACCCAGCAGAGGAAACTAATTTCAGCCGCTTGTAGCCACGACCTCGTTCTTTCAGTCGATAGTCACAAATCGCGGTCTTGGGTCAGGATAGGAACGAAGACCGACTGGTAAATCGAGCGATTCGCCTTTTGGACTCGGCTCCGTCTCCACCGCTACAGATTGATGCAACATCTGCATCACTGCTGATGCAGTCGCCGCCTGTCAATCATTCTTCCCTTGCACAAGACCTCCGGGTACATGAACTCTTCCACTTGGGGCAGGATCTGATCCCGGACCCAGAGAGGGCACTCCACCCTTTTTCGAGTGAGGACCACACTCGGATTTGGAGGTGTTGGTTCTCATCACAGCCGTCTCACATTCGGCTGCAAACCGCTTTAGTGAGCGTTAAAGATCATAGCCTGATGAAACCAACAAAATCATAAAAAGGGAAGCAAAGCCATAACCTCCTCCAGAGCTGAGGGGGTTTCAGTATTATGAGCCCCCAAACAGAAGCCTGTGTGGAGAACATATGTGGCCCATGGGGGCGTACTGGGAACATTTCGTACACTTTTGCCCAATTTGTACCTAAGAACAGGGCAAATTGTATGAATTCCTTACAGTTTCAGTAAAATATGGCCCACATTAGAAGATGAACCAGTCGGGCCTAAAACCAAAGAAAATCCCACTCAGAGTCCACGTGGAATCACAGTTGGGACCACCGTGGACCCAGTTAGGATACCCATGTAGGAACCAGTTTGCAGTCCACTTTCAGCTCATATGAGACTCGAGATTCTCCATCTTATTAGAATCCTGTAGGAATGTTGATCTTAAACCAGACTCGGATGAAATGGATCCAAATATTAGAGTTAATCTGGTTATTCGTGGGCAGCACGGTGGCTTAGTGGTTAGCACTGTTGCCTCACAGCAAGAAGGTTCCCGGTTCAATTCCCGGCCCGGTGGGTCTTTCTGTGTGGAGTTTGCATGTTCTCCCCGTGCTTGCGTGGGTTTTCTCCGGGTACTCCGGCTTCCTCCCACAGTCCAAAAACATGCAGTGTAGGTTAATTGATCTTTCTAAATTCTCCCTAGGTGTGAATGTGTGTGTGATTGGTTGTTTGTATGTGGCCCTGGATAGACTGGCGACCTGTTCAGGGTGTACCCCTGCCTTTCGCCTGATATGCGTCGGGATAGGCTCCGACAGACCCCCGTGACCCGGAAACGGACAAAGCGGGTACAGATAATGGATGGATGGATGGTTATTCGTCAGGAATGAATGTGATTTAATGTGACTACTGCTTCCAAGTAGGGTTTCTTTAGAAGCATCAGTCAGGTGTTGTGAGCGTTGACAGGCCAGTCATGTGACCTCTTAGCCTTTTTTATTTCCACTATGATGTTGGCGTCGCCAGACCCAAGAGGTGACGTTTTAGTTTGACTAACATACCAACTCAGTTTAGTCAAAAAAGTGTTTTTTTGTCCCTGTAGATGTGAGTCTAAAGCAACAACGATGGAAATGAGGGCAGGGATGAAGTCTGTATTGAGAATTTGAATTTGTTGATGCGCTGTTTCTGTGGTCTCAGATGTGGGTGCAAGTTCGTAGTTTTCCAACCTTTGAAGATGGGACGCATCCTGCTGTCGCATGCAAACGTCACAGCATTTTCTGACCACCTCAAGAAACACAAAAAACATTCAAACGTAACTTCATAACCTGCAACTGAGCAAACATTCCTGGACGAGATTTTAAAATGCACAAAGTGCACGGTTCTTTTCTTGTTTTCTTTAATCCGTTACAGCGAGACGGCACAGTGGATCTGTTTTTCAATTCAAGCTGCAATCAGTGTCTCATCTAAAACCCAGCCTGCGCAACAGAGCTGGTTTAAGGGACTTAATGAGCAGGAGTTGTTGATGAGCGGGTGGAGAGTTCCTCCCAAACACAAACATGTTGTGAAGTGCTGCCGTGGAGTGGGAGGTGGGCAGACACGAGGGCCTCTCCACTCCCAAGAGCCTCCACCTCAGTGTTTATTCCTGTGGACGGCTAAATGAGCCCTGACTGCTCCCACGCAGCTTCAGACTCCGACAGCTTCAAGTGAGAGTTTAGTCTTTCGTGTTTCTGTGTAACCATAAGTTCATTACAAGGCGCGGATAAAGTTGAGAGGAGTCGAGAGGGGATTTCCTCGTTTCCAGCCAAGATGCGGTTGTGCTTCTTCTGTGGAGGCAACAGAAACGGCTCCTTTTTTCTCTCAAATTGTTCTAAGTGACAAGAAAACAGAATAAAGAAAGCATTGATTGCATGAAACAGTTAATTCAGTCAAACGTTGTCTCGTGAGTTTCTTTCCTAAGAGAAAAAAAAGTCATTTATGATTAAAACCAGTTTTCCTCAACAAGACTGTTTTTTGGTTACTGAAGTTTATCTCTTCAAAGGACTTTTTCTTTTATTAAAATGAGTTCAAATGTAGAACTAAATGGTTTCATGCGATGAAAGGAAATCAGATTATAACGGGATATTTGGAAGAAGCTTTACATCATCATGAGATGTTGTTGGTTTCACAGCAGAGGCCAGTCTCTGTGACTGCATCTGGAGTGTAAAAACAAAACGCAAAAGAAAAATGAACTCTATGTAGTAGTTAAACTGTGTGAAATGAGACCCTTGAAGCTGCGCTGCAGTGTCTTGAACTGTATGATGTCCAAATCTACCATGAAAGTACTATATTTAAGAAATTATGCAACAATATTAAATAAACAAGTCACAGCATAACAGAAAAGCCTCCTACGTTCACAAAATCTTGACCAAAATGACTAACAAGAAGCAAAATGTGCAATTGATGAGGAAAAAACATGTCCTGAAGGAGCTGAAATGTAGGAAATGATCCACTACTTCAGCAAGTGAACAGCCAGATGATCAGTGATCTCTTTAATACGTCTTTGCATCGCATCAGAATCGTTTTATGATCAGTTTCTCGCTCGGCCTTGCAAGCATCTGGTGAACCGTTGCTGGTGGCACAAATGCAGAGCAGAACCCACAGGGCCATGTGTGGCAGAGGGCGCCAGGCCCGTGATGACTGTTTACTCAGCCCCACTCCGAATGAACACTGCTGCTATTCATCCAAAGCCAGTGCGCTGGAAAACTGGACACGCACATTCAAGAATCTCCCTTAATGCCAGAAATCTGAATTTCACTGAATTCAGCATGGTTTCCATAACAACAAAGGAGGGTTGTGTGACTGAAGCGCATCGAGCTTGTGTTTTGCTGCCTGGTAACCTGTGCAGGTGAGTATCCGACCACCGACGTCAAGAGGAACCTTTTTTTTTCTTTTTTAGGGAAAATGAGCGGATGGTATTTTTGCAGGACTTTAATGCAGCTGTAATCTCTTCCTGTCCAACACAATGGGCTGTTTGTACTGTACCTCAGACGATGTGGAGGAAAACCCGTGTGCACTGAGAGCAAGGTGTACCAAGACTTGCTGGAGAGCAAGAGGCCCACATCCAGAATCCAGAACAACAACTCCCCGAGCGTTAAACTTTCACTGCTCAGGATCTGAACCTGGAGTTTAAATTCTGAATTTCAGCGTAAAAAGAGGTCAGACAGGCAGAAATAAAAAAGAAAACTCTCTATTTAATGTTGTACATCCCTGCGATTAAAAGTCTACGAACAGATCACAGAAGGTTTTATATAAGTTAATGCACAACAGAAGCTTCTCGGTGCTTCACAGGTGGAAAGAGACGCAAAAAGGATGCAACAGCTCCACCTTGTGGGTGGATGTAGTTTTACAGACTACTGTGACGATGGGATAGAGAGCGAGATTCATCTCAGTTCGTTTCATTTTCATTTTCATACATCATGCAGCTCACATTTCATGACTTCTGGTAAAAGCAGCGAACTTGATGCTCTAAAAATGCACATTTTTTGCTGACAACCTCTCATCAACAGTCATTTTCATCACTCAAAAGACCACCCCCCCAATTATGCAGACATTTGTGGATTTATACAATTTTATAGATGAGATACATGTTACGACCCATGAGCAGTTTTCATAGATGTGAAAAGGAGACCAAAATCATCTGTATTGGGGCCTGGTGTTCAGCGGGGCACTGCCACTGTCTTCATCAAACTAACGAGCCTCCCCCAGCGTTTTACAGCGGTCACTTACATGGAGGTTCCTGTCCTGTGCTGCCCCCACGTGGCCAGAAATGTGTTGCACCACTGACTAGTTCAAAAGCAGACCTCATTGATCTGACGATCCCTAAAATTCTTTATAGATAAGAAAGAAATGACCTGTCTTCTTTTATACTTAAGCCTATTAAGTGTTGGGAACTGCTGCTCCTGGCCATCCACTAAATTTTTGTTGTCAGTACAGCTCTTAGACAAACAGACAGCAGACAAAATAGGCAAAGACAGGAGACAGATGGAGAGAGGTGTTAGAGGATGAGGATGAGGTGAGGACTCGTAAAGCAGCGCCGACAAACTGGAGTAAAAGGATTAACACAGTGGGCCGTGACTGCTTCATCCTCAAACACGCGGCAGCTAAACTGATGCGAGACTTCTCTTCACTCTCACTCAACTTATCAGCCATTTGACGAGAGACTGACAACTTCGACATCTGACACTGCGAGTTGTTTAGCGCAAGTGGACAAACACGGAGACGTCTTCGTTTCAACAGTAGTTTAAAAAAATAATCCCAAAAGATTGAGCACAAAATGAAAAGCTCCAAAGTGTGTGTGAATTACCCTTTATCTGTAAAAGACAGAGAAAGGGATGTTTCAAATATAAACAAAAAAGATATAACGCATGAAAATGACCTTGTTGAAACTTTATCTCCAGAACTTTTCTTACAGGAATTTTATGCCGTAAGTATTTTAGTTTCTGAGGCCTCTGCACCACTCACATAGTAAAAAAAATAAAGCATTAAATTACCCAGTGCATGCATAACTACAAAGAGAATCATATTATTTAGGGACTGTCGCAGACAGAATTGTGGTGTTTTTAATTTCAATATGTAACAAAACTTTTTAATGTGTATTATGTCATATGTGAGACATTAAGGGGTTGAAGATGCTTGATAAAGATGGAAACCACTGTCTTTATGAAGTTTAATTTGTAAATGGGGTATTAGAGATAACACGGTCATGTTTATATTTGAGGTACAGCACATTTGATAGAACGATTACAGTTGTCAACGCCAGCCTTCACACATCACTATTTTCCTAAATTAACAAGGTCATTAGACCGTTATTTACTGTGTATTTGCTCGCCGACTTTCAGACTCTCAATAAAAGCAAATTATTTGCAGTAATTAGATACTTAGTCCAAAAACAAGCAGGAAAAACAAACCAACCAACAAACAAAAGCCTGAGCATGATTTTCTCCTGGAGACCAGTTGCAGCCCACAGCAGGTGTCTGGTACCGATCAGCACCAGCACCGCGGTCTAAAAGCTAATCTGTGAATCAGATTGACAAAATTCACCCTGACGTCTATCTCAGTTTGTGTAATCATGTCATCGGGTGAAAAGCCACTGAACCATATGGGCCATCTGGGCAGCGGCTCCACTAACTGCTGTAAAATCACCCCCCTGATGGTAAGAGGATAATTCTGTCAGTCTGCTGCGTGTGTGAGGAGGAGTGTGTTTAAAATCTCCAACATCCTACTTAGACTTAAGGTGCTGTCTGTTTGCAGTCGAGTCCAGCCTGCAGCGATTCGGGACACACGCAGTCTGTTTTCTCTCTGGCAGAATAAGTTGGAAGACGGGAGCGATGCATCGATCGGCTGCTCTGGAGAACAGGGAGCTGGTGGCTCTGTACGGAGCCGGAGACCAACGCTTTGTCAGGGATGAGGACTGTATCAGCGAGGTGAGGCCTCAAACGTAGACGGCCGCTATATTTACTGCTTGTAAACATATGGAAACTTTTTCTTCTCTGAAAACTTTTAAAGATTTTCATATTGAATTAATACACATGATGACTTTGGTTGAAATCGTTAGCCCAAGGGAGTAAAAGCTTTTCTAAATTCTTGTCAAATGTATTCTTGTTTGTTATTTATGCATCAGTTCCTAGTTTAATCTATAGCAGCATAATAGTCTCTTTATTCAGTAATAACAGTTCTGACCACACTGGGGCTTTTAGACGTGCTGTGTTGACAAAAGAGCCTGAAGAAACTGCAGTGATGAGCGGGTCTGGAAGTCTCGTTGGGCCACTTGTATCGGGAGCGACACGTACACCTTGTTATGATATGCTGCCCCCATGTGACCAAAGGTCATATTGCTACATCATTTATCCAGAGACCTCCCGTCTCTGACTGTCTCCAGCCTTTTGGATCAGTTTGTTGATCCAGGAGGAATACCTGAAGCTGATGCCGCTTCCCCGGACGCCACAGCACCCATGAAGGCCACTACAGACTGGTAGAACATTTCCAGTGTTTTGTTGCATATCATACTTTGCCTCCACCCCCCCCACCCCCTCGCCCTGATGAACCGGTGTACAGGCGTCATCCTTTTATAATCAATCTCCTTCGTCTTCCTCACATTTGAGAGGAGACGACCGCTGCTGCTCCAGTCCACAAAGCTGTCCGCCAACTCGTCTGAACACTTCCTGGCTCAAAGTCACCACCGGGGTACAACTAAGTTAACAACAAATAGAAAGAACCTCTGGAAGGGCTGGAAAACACTTTATTCTCCCATCATCAGTGCAAGCTCTTGAGAGAAAAAAACTCTGGACCGCCGTAGCTGTTGTGAT
Organism: Xenentodon cancila; assembly: GCA_014839995.1. NCBI lineage: Eukaryota > Metazoa > Chordata > Actinopteri > Beloniformes > Belonidae > Xenentodon > Xenentodon cancila. The sequence goes on from CM026208.1 coordinate 2,923,009, forward strand.
ATTATGTAAGTTCATTAAAATAACTGTGAATGGGTGTCGCGATCGAAGTTAAACGTGGTCCAGTAAAACATTAGTGAGTCTTTTCTTTAGGTCAAGGGGTATGAATAACAAGCAGCACATGAATGATTGTCAGAGAGTGAATAATAACACACTGTGAAGTGTTTTATAGACCTTAGATGTGATTAAAAGTCCTTGTATAAACTTTTCAGGAGTGCGATCTGGATTCAGAGTGCGGCGAGGATGGAAAAGGCGGCAGAGGCATTCGCAGCTCGGTCTCCCTGGAAATCTACGGGCTGCAGAGGGAGGAGCGAGTTCGCTTCTCCAACCAGGAGTACTACAGGAGGCTGGAGGCCCTGAAGAATGCTCACCTGAGGAATGTGGCTGAGCTGGAGAAGATGTACATCAGCCAGGACAAGGACGGAGCCACGGTGGACGATGAGGGAGGTCTCAGAAGATGGAGGAACTCAGAGGAAAGACAGTCCTTCAGGTGATTTTATGTGATTTTTATGTTTGATGATTCGTTATGAACAGTCAGAGTGACATAGATGCTTCAGAAGGAACGTACTTAGATATCACGTTTTGTTTGATGGGGTTTTCAACCTTACTCTTAAATCTAATGTGTTGCTCTCTGGCAGTGGGCCCACCAGGAGACTACAGAGGATCAATTCCCAGGAGGAACTGGACTTCCATGAGACTTCAAGCGGGTCTGATCAATCAGAACCCTGCGGAGAGGACAACATAGAGGAACTAGGATGGACTTCCAGCCATCAAGAAACCTTTGGGAGGTTTGTTGAAGACGTCACAGAGAGGTTTTACAGTATAGCTATGACACTGGGCAGCGAGGATGATTAACCACGAACTGATAAATGTTAGTGTGTCAAATGATTCTCTTCTGTTGTCACTTAGAGACACCCTGCTGAGGCCAGATCAACGGAGAGCCCAGAAACACTACAGGTTCAAGCCTAAGACTTCCTGTGTAAAACCTCAGGGAAGAGCATCCTGTCAAACCGGTGCCAGGGCTCGGTCCAACAACAAGGTCACTGTGCCCAGACCCTTCCAGATGATGCTGAGAGAGGAGGAGAGGAAGAGGCACAAGGTGCGGACACGCTCGGAGTTAGAGCTGGAGAACACGCTGCTGAGACAGGAGCTGGAGGAGCTCCGAGAATGTCAGAAAAAGTTCAGAGCATCTCCTGCCCCAGCACACATCCACATGCCTCTTTATGAAATGATCAGCCGCCGCCACAGAGGCAGAAGTAATAACATCCGTGAAAGCAGCAAGGCATCTGCTGGGCTCTCACTGCAGCCTTTCCATTTCTTGGAACGAGAGAGGAGGAAGAGGGAGGCCAAGATCGTAGCAGAGCTGGGGAACTTTGGGCGGAGAGTGGAGCAGCAGGCCTTCAAGGCCAGGGCCATGCCCAGCTCAGTGTACGGCACCAGAAGCAGAGCACACAGCAAGAGCAGCCACCACCAACCTGAGACCTTCTGCATGCTGGAGAGGGAGGTCACAGAGGGGCAAAGCGATCAAAGCTCTGACCTGGAGGATGTCCGGCAGTCTGACACCTCTCCTGACTCCAACATGTCTCAGAGAAGTTCCTCCTCCAAGTCAGTGAAGAAGCAAATAGAGCTGTCCATTGAGATGGTAAAGGAGAGGAAGTGGTCCTATGTGGACCCGCTCAAAGTCCCTGTCATGAACATCTGCTCATCTCTGCAGCCAGGTGGATCAGAACCTCTCCTCAGTAACAAAACTGACTACATAAGTGTATAAGAGCGCTGCTCATAGTTCAGAGAAAAATGGAAAAATGTGCAACAGTAGTGGCTACAGTACAGTTTATGTTATCTGATTAGACATTTCTGTATTCTGTATCTGCATCTTTATCAAACGTGGTACATGTTTAAAATAATACGCATATACTGCTTGGAGCTCTGTTGGTCTTGATGTGAGTATTGTGTTCTGAACAAAATAAATGAGGAGATGATTTTAGGTCTCTGAAGTTTGTTTTTTATTTTAGTGTTTTTAATGAATGTGCAGAGCATTAGATGTCCGGATGAAAAACACCTGCAAAAAATGTTAAGAAATTCACTTAACATGCTCAGCTCAGGAAAATATTTGGTAATAACCGTCAAAGTCATGTCTGACTAACTTTGAAAACAAATGCTAATAAGTCGGGTATTCACCGCCTGGGAAGGACGCGTGTTTAAGTCGTCCACTGTGGTCCACATTCAGCACCGTCCACATTCAGCACCGTCCACATTCAGCACCGTCCACATTCAGCACCGCCTGCCATTTGAAATTTCCCCCGACTCACGAAGGGTCAAAGCCACAGATGAGCTGGATAAGTCCTACATGACCGATGCGAAACTCGTGGGTGCAGTTTGTGGTTATTGGAGAAGAGGGTGATCAGCATCTCTTAGCTGTCAGCTGCATTAACTTCACAAAAACTTTGAGCCGGATGACACATAACGAATATTGCGTGGTACTATAAAACCTCATGCCTGAACATTTATCCAGACATTCGCGTGCTGAAACCTGTTTGCAGACATCGAGTGGTTGACGTGACAGCCAGAGGCAATTTTCTTGGCACATTAAAAACAAGAAAATACAATGACTACACACAAGCCAGACAGTAACGATCGAACTTGTCCCACAAGAAGATGTGAAGTTCATTACTGGTCTGCATCCTGTTTCTTCCTGCAGATCTAACCAATGAGACCTAGGAGAAGAAACAGGATTTTCGTGGTTGAGAATAATCCGGGCTGGACAGACCAAGCGGGCAGCTTGTCTCGTTAGTCTGACAGCTCACCGAGAGATCCGCACGCTTGTTTCAGGGCCATGTATTAGCTGATAGGTTGATGCACGAGTTGGTGGTCACGTCAAGCATCACTGAAATTCTCCTCTCTGAATGTTTTGAGGAGTTACAACTCAGTCGGAGCTGTCCCTCTGAGGTATGTCACAAAACAATCAAAAAACAAAATGCACAATGCAGAGTAAAAGACAACACTTTCACCTGCTTTTCCATCATATCTTGTTGATTGAATTAAAACTTTTACTTATTACCTTACCTATTCACCTAATAAATAAGCTACATAAATCAAATTGATTATGTCCAAAACACCTTTCCAATTTTGACGGCGCCAGTTTTCTCCCTCTTCGCCAGAGGAAGCCCGCGGCCGTTTTCATGTCGTTTTTGTTCAAAGACGTTTTAAATTCACATCTTCCTACTTGATTCACATCCGTCTACACTGTGAAATAACTGGCTCTTCATCACCAGTCATGACTGAGAGGATTTAGAGGAAGTTGTTTGAATCCCGGTGGAGGGTACAACGCTACGCTGCCAGCGTGGCGAAGATAAAGAACACGGTTACTAGACAAACGTTTCCTTTCTTCAACAACGTTCAGCTTCTTCTAAGTTAATCTCTTTTTTTTTCTTGTTGAGCAAGAAGAAAATGATGTATAATCTGTGTTTTAGGGGATTTTGCTATAAATTTTATTGTTGCTGTTATTATTAAGCAAACTTCAGACAAGTGAAAATGTATAAATTGTTTTACTGTACCATTAATTATTTGACCAAAATGAAACCAACAACAAAAGAAAATAAAGTGGGTCACACCAAGTATGTGTATGACTGTCAGTCTCACTTCATCGGGGATGAATTCCGGTCCGTTCATAGTTCATATTCACTACACGCCTCAGTTTGTAGACGATTATGGGTATTTTCTTATGCACAGCTCTCTTAAAGTTCTTAAGGTCCCGTCACAGTTTTTAAATTGGGTTGAGGTGTGGACTTGGACTAGGTCATCTCAAATACTGAACTTTAAATTGTTTGGAAATGGTTTTATAATTCCTTCCAGATTGATGTTAATCAGCAGCTCTCTGTTAGATTATGTCTGTCCTTGTTGGCATTGTGTTAGTGCACACCTGAATGCTCCAGACCAGTAAACTGCCAAAACATCAGCGTTTATGGGGGGATGATCAATTTATTAGCAGCTATTTCTTTTCATTTTGTCAAATAAATAATGTCGCAGGAAAAGGAAACTGAAACAACGAGGATGATTTTTATTGTTTTTACACAAAGAATTGACAAAGTGCTAACTTTTGCATGACTGTACATTTAAGCTCAGAGCTCTTTAGTTTTAATTAGTTTTCCTCCATGAAAGAACAGAGGCTTGTTATTGATGACCTGGCACTAAATCAATCACCAAACACTTTCACAACAACGTGCCTCTTTTGTATTAACAATAATAATTAATTAATACACATGTTTTCCTGTCAATCAAAGAGAAACATTTGTTCATCAAAGAGCACCATCCCTGCTGCTTTTCGTTGAGTTTCAGCAGTTTAGGAGTGTTAGGATGACTTGCAAACATAAAAAAAATGTAAGTTTTATAACATTTGCAAAGCCAACGGCCTTAAAGTGGCCTAATAGTTGGTGCACAGCTAAACCGTCCTTCAGGCTGTGGAAGCTGACTGACTCTTTGCAGCACCGGTGATGGACTTCGACACGTGAGATCCCAGAGCATCGTTGTTATGTACTTTTAAGTTGTGGGAGCTCTCTGGATTGTGATTTCTGTTTGTGCTTATTCCTGTGCAATAAAAGGCTAGCTCAAGCATCTGATCCCAATTTCTCTCTACCAGTGAAATATTGGAGATTTTAAGTTTTACCACGAGGTCAGAAAAGAAGTCACAACTTCAATCCGCTGGTTTTACTCTCCATCAGCTGCTCCCACCGCCACCTCTTATAATTTAAAAACGAAGCAACATGTTATAGTAACACGTTGTCGACACAGTATTCACCTAAAGTCGACAGATTTTCTGGAGATACGTTTATAGCAGCTTTTAAATATCTGGCGCTTCAATGATGTCGGTTATGATGACAACTTTCCTCAACTTCAACATCAGTCCTGCTCAGCCGGAGGTCTGTAGTACAGACAATAGTTTTGGGTTTTGTAGACGGTAATTTGGTTTAGGGAACACTAATGTGAGGATGCTCCCCGCAAGAGGACAGACTGCTCTGTTGTGTCTGGGAGTCGGTGAGTAAATTAACCGTAACGTTTAATCGAAATCAGAAACTAAAACGGCTTGTGCTTCGAAGATGGACCACAGCGGACGACTTAAAACCGACCTATCGGAATACCCGAGTTATGTCCGCGTTGGCATTTGTTTTCAGTGTTCGAAGATTGGCCGGATAGCAGACTTGAAGTCAGACATGAGTTTTTTACGATTATTACAAAATAGTTTCCTGAGCTGAGCACGTCGAAGTTAGGTTTCGATTCCCAGCTTCCTCCTCACAGAAGACTGAAGGGCTCCGTAGATCAGGTCGGTGTGTGTGTGTGTGTGTGTGTGTGTGTGTGTGTGTGTGTGTGTGTGTGTGTGTGTGCGCGCGTCTCCAAAGTTTTCACCTTTGCTCATGTAACCCTCTCCTCACTCCTGCCTCTTAAAGCAGGGGGGCATCCACCTAAGTGAGGCGGGAACTCTTGATCTTCGGTTCGATGGAGGCTTGGGTCAATTTTATGTTTGTGGAAGTCAACCCCAAAATTAACACACAACACATTTGGACAAAGAAAATAACAACTGTATTACATAACAAAATGATAACTCAACACTTATATAAAAAAATAGTTCAGACATAACCAATTGTTCAACCCAAAAAAATAAAAACACACAACTAAGAAAACCACTGAGATCTCAGAAGGAAAGAAAAATCTACTTTGGAGCTCCAAGAACTAAAACCTTCAAATGAGTTCTTAGTCCTACCGCCCTCTAATGTCCAGGAAAGTGCTTCTTGGGGTAGAGTTGGTTGGAGGGGCATGGTGAGGTAGGACGAGACTTCAGTCCGCTGGACGGGAGAAGGAAGACCGCGGGTGGCCCGGACCCAAGATGGCGGATGATCAAAGGCTCTTCCCGAATTAACTTATACATACACGAAAAACACCCAAGATATCCTCTCTTATGAACGATAAGAAAGTTTCATTCGGTTCAACAACACAGCTCTAGCAACAATCTATTTTTCTATTCTTATTTTCTTCAAAAAAAAACAAAAATCAATTCACTTCTGCTTACTCTCACGCTCCGCTCTTCTCTCTGCAACTCCACACGCAACCACACGAAGATAACACAACCCAGGTGAGATGATCACTCCAAATGAAATCTGAAACCCACTCTAACAAAGATGGTGAGCAGTTAAGAGGGCCACTCTTAGTTAATATTTGCTAATATTAACTTAGTTAGAAAACGAATTTCTGTTTAGTACTATTAATATTTCAAAAATAAAACAAAAGAATCAACAATGTCAAATAATGTATAAACCTCAGGATAGGGTCACACTAGCTGGGTTACACTCATTTCCCATTTCTTAAAGAATTTTGGGAACTGAAAAGACCTAATGTATTGTGACAGAGCGAGGAGCATATTCGCTTGGATTGTTTATAAGTGCTCATAATTCTAAATAAAATATAGTTCATAGTTAAAGGCTGTGTGTGTGTGTGTGTGTGTTGGTGTGTGTGTGTGTGTGTGTGTGTGTGTGTGTGTACGTGTTTATATATTATTATTTAGGTCGTGAAAATGTAATATAAGGCCATTTCACTGTGTTTTTGACAGTCTACTTTAGACCAGGTGCCAATGAATAAACTATTGTGCAATTACAAAACCCATTATTTTGACTAAGAAAATTGATCTAAATTCTTTTCACAGTCATTCAGAGGTTAAAGGGATAGAAATCTGTCAGCCTGCCGCCAAAAAAGCCTTCTTTTAAAAATCCATTTTATTAATTTTTTTAATTGAAGTTGGAGGCTTTTTAGTTGGTTTTGGTAGGTGCATAAAACGCTACAGTTAAAGAGTGACACTTTTTAAATAATGTTTTTGTTTTCCATTCAGTGGGCTGGCGTCAGCTTTAACTTAATGGTTGCCAGCTTCTGTCTAAATGCCCAGCCCGTCCAAACGTAAAGACAGTGGAGAGAATGTCTGACGTAGTGGCTGAGCAGCCTGGGCGTTTCACACAGGCGTTACTCCAGACTCACACCCCACTCACCATCAATGGCAGCGCTCTAGAGTCTGCGGAGAGCACCCCGTTTCAGGGGTGCATAGCACTGATGACCTGACGTGGACAACCAACACCACCTTTCTTGTCAAGAACGCACTGCAGCACCTCCACTTACTTGGAGGATGAGGCGCGCTGGCCTCCCCCCCTCTGCCCTCACCTTCTTTTGCATCCTCACCAGTAGCTGCTCAGTCTGGGACAGCAGCTGCCCTGTTGCTGACCAAACGTGGCTGTTGTTTCAAAAAGAAAACTCTTACTCTAAAGTCTCTCAAATGTAATATCTGTGGTTGAAGTTCTTTTAGAGGGTAAGCATGGCTTTTGTCAGGAAGATAAAGTTTCTAAACTGAATCTGTTATATGTTTTGTGCTTAGATCTCATTTTAAACGGGTCAGGAAAGTACCTTCTGTTTTGCTGCATGATGTCAAGATGTTTGCAGTAAATCCAGTGTCAGAGGAAGTGAGGAACTGAAACCTCGTGGAAAACTTGCAGAAACTCACACTTAAGACAAAAAAATATTGTTTAATCAAAGCTGTGTTATTAATGTTTTTATTTATTGTTCTAAAGGGATTACAAAAGGTATGATGGGTGCAAAGTTAATGTAGAAAGATCTGACCATCCTCTGGCACTGTCGAGCAGCGGGACACCTGCATCAGACAGGAGAGACATCGTTCCTCCAGCAACTAAATCCAACTGAACGTCCACTCCCCCACGTGATCTTTCCACCTACGTCTGCAGTCACCAGTTGTGTGGCATCAGACCGGAACGTCTTGCAGACACAGCTGGAGGTAGCAGTGCGCCGTGCGCCCACATCCTTCTCCGTCTTTCTTCTGTATTCCTCCGCGCCGCTCCCCCCTCCCCCCCCCCATCGCTCGGAGCAGCACCGCTGGTCATTCGGCTCGCGAGCAGTCCGCCGTGCACGTCTTTCTGGTTGAGTTCCACTTACGAAGAAAAATGAGCGCGCGCTTTCATTCTGCGGACACGCAGCGTTGCATCTCGATCGTCGCTGTCCTCGTTGTTTCCGGTAGGTCATTTGCTGTAACTTTTTACTTTGTTACTGAAACCGGCAAAGCTGTTCTGTTGCCCTTTAGCAAGAAGATCCCTGGTTCGATTCCTTGTTTTTTTTCTGTGTGGAGTCAGGTGGTGATTTGGGCCGGGCCTTTTTTAACGAATGCTCGTGCACCTCTCCCTCTTTGGGGGCAGTGAGAAACGAAAAGGATGAAAACCGTGGCGAGACCAAACGACAAGGCCTCGAAGCAGATGCCACTAAATGAACGAAAGTGACTCAGACTTTGGCTGGTGGCTGTGATGTTTCCTTCAGCAGCGTCCGAAGCAGCCGCAGCTTCGGACTCAGGGGGATTATGGACCACAGGGATCAGTTAAAAGCTGCAAACGGAGACCACTTTTTATTGATTTTTCTTTTTGCTTTCTTACTTCTTATCGTATGTGGTTTGTAATAAATCCCGACTCATATGCTGCACAACAACCGGATAACACAACTTTAACATCTGGTGCTTTGGCATCCCATAGCCGCCAACTAAATTTACTTTACTAAAGTTGGAGTCACATGGCACAAAGTAGTTTACGTTTGATGCCGCTTGTAGCAGACCGGTCGATGCGAAGGGAGAAACACAGGCAGCTTCACCAGCACGTTCAAACGAGAAGCCGCACGAACGGCTTAACTGACCACATGCCAATAAATAAACTTGCCTTGCGAGAAGATGGCAGGTTCATCTGCATCCCACCGCTTCGTGCTGATCTAACCGACGAGACCCACGAGCACGCGGATTTTTTGGGAGTATTCCGGCTGGACTACAAAATTAGGTTGTGCCAGGTTGGGTGGTGGCATTTTCTATCTTAATATCTGGAGAGATATTTATTATTTCCTGACACACAAGAACCTCAGGAATGTTTCGTCATGACTGTTACTGTCACCTGCCTTTGGTGAAGCAGATGTCTCTCTCTCTTGCAGTTAAGTTGGTGCAGGTCTGTTCTGCACAAAACATTACCTGTCCCGAGACCACGTACCCGGGTGGAGCGTGTTACAGAGTCCCAGAGACTACGGAGACTAACTGCATCTTCTCTTGGACCAACTCTTCTGTACGTTTCAGACACCAAAGCTGCTCTAACGTGTATTTTTGTTTTAATTACAGGCAGAACATTTACCCCATACAGATGTTTTTAATACAGAGGGAAAAGTGAAGATGCGGCTTAATGTCTAAATGTAACCTTTATTAATGTGAATAGTTATACCAGTGTTTTAAAACGAATATGATCAAAATAAAACATGTCGCAATATCTAATACAGACCACAATTGTTCAGGTTGTTTAAAATACAAGTTCACCAATGAGTCAAGAGATCTTGTAAAGAGAAATGTTGATCTGGTAACGATAATTGTCTCAGAACTGAGAGATCCACGTCTTGATTTCAGGGCCATGTGTTGGCTAATCACAATGGAAAGATGGATGATGTGGTGCAGAGCTCAAACATCAGTGAAATTCACCTCAAACATTGTTCTGAGGAGGTAAAGTACGTTCGAAGCTGCCCCTTTCAGGTATGCTTGAAACAAGACTTTCATGTATACATCCAGCAAATTAATATTTTTTAATAAAAGGTTTTACTTTTCTAAGTAAATCACCTACATAAATCACAGTGATTATATTTTAAATATAATCTATTACATTTATAATTTTAATTTTGGCTGCACTTGTTTTCTTTTCTCTCTGTCAGAAAGGTTCACACGAGGCACTCTGCAAAAGTGAGTATATTATTTTTTTTTAAGAATTTTAAACGTACGTACATTTCTCAAAACCTTCCAGTGTGCAGTGACGCCTTCAAAGATGCAGCTTTCATGAGCTCAGAACCCAGCGTCTTTGTTGTAGGCGTCACTGCACACTGGAGGTTTCGAGAAATGAAACCAGCTTGTAAGAAGACTTACTTTCTTTCACTGAAAGATTACCTAACTTTTATTCTAACCTTTAGCAGTACCCTGCTTGCTTTAAAACAAATGGAGATCATTCAATTGGAGCCCAATATAAAACAGGTAAAAGGAGGTGTTGTGAAACAGCTGATGTAAAATGTTCTTCTTTTGACAGTGACGTGCCCCAAACATGTGGATCTTCTGGTAGAACAAGGTAGGAAACGACCACAAAGAACCGAGTGAACTGAAGCTAAAGTGTAGGCATGGTCGTAAATGGTTTGGGCTTCAAATGAAGAAGTGAAGAAGAGCTAATGAAGCTGAAATAAAACGAGGTGCACGAGCAAGCCTGGTAAAAGAGTCTGTATTCATAAAGAAAGTAGTTTGTCTCATATGGTTTAGTCGCTGTATCGTCTCACGTCTCACTAGGTTGGGTTTTAGGTTTATATCTCCAAATTTGGAGAGCTGCATTGTTCTCTGTTGTGTAAATATGCTAATTTTTCTTTTAATCAATGAGACATTATCTGCACTGGACACACGAGGGTAATGGTAGATGTGTTATGGATTCATTGTTAAACTGTCTTTTCTCTTTTTAGGCACTTCTCAGTTGAACACAAATATCATCATCATCATCGTCATTGTTTGTGTCATTGTGGTGCCGATACTCATGGCCACACTCTTCCACAGGTATTTTGGCTCACACACTGTTGTATTATACTGTTTATATATATATATATATATATATATATATATATATAGTGTAAAGTGTAAAATGACTTGTTTTGTCCTCATCTGTCATGATTTAAAGAAATCTCTGCTGTTGTCTGACAGCAAGTGGATGACAGCGTTCCGGGCTGCGTTCAGCAGCAGCAACCAGGATGCCAGAGAAGAACAGTATCTCTAGATAAATGTTTCTTCTTTCTTTTATTGTTTTTTTTCTTGCTGAGCGGGACAGCAGCCGTAACATGTTTCCTATCAGTGGTCATATTTTATGGGTAACACCTGCACAGACAACGGTTGCCTTTTAGTAGCCAGTAAATGGTGCACAGCGCACCGTCCTGCAGACTGTGGAAGCTGACTGACTCGCTGCGACACCGGTGACGCGCTTTGACACGTGAGCTGTGGTCTCTGGACTGTGATTAAGAACCAGAACCTAAACCTTTAGTACAAATATCAAGAAGAGTTGAAGCCTCAACAAGCCTCAATTAGGTATTTGTATGATTTTACTAAACCTTCACTGTGAAAAGAAACACAAATATACCCCATAAAAGTATATTCAAAGTGCTAAATAAAAGTAAACTAATTGCATGTCAGTACTTTTATCATAATACCATTAAAGCACAAATATAATTCTTAATCTTTATAGATATTTATATCCCATTTACTATGGAATATACTTTTGTTTAATAATAATAAATATAAAGAGACATATTCAATAAAATATTCTTGTATTTAAATCTATATAATATTATTACTGATGTCTTTTAACATCTGAAAACGTGTTAACATTGTGACAAAACAAAATGAGACTGAGAAACCATGTTGTCAGATTCATTTCAATGTGGAACATTAAGGCAATGGTGTAAAATAAATCTAAATTACTTTTTTACTCCAAAGCCATGACTGCATCACGTACAGCACAAGTTAACGTGCTCTGTTCATTGTTCAACCGCCATGTTTGACGGTTTTTGCTGGGGTTTGTTTCTTTTCTTTGCTCTTCTGGTCCGATCTTGTATTTATGACTTGTTTCCTTTTTTTTTTTTTTTTTTTTGAAAGTCTGTTTTTGATTTGTTCTTGGTAAAACCCTGCTGTTGGTTTATAAATCTCTGAATAGTCTCAGGCCGTAACCACGTCAGATCTCCTGGTCCATCGTGAACCAACCAGAACCCTCACGTCGTCAGGGCCACGCCCACTTTCAGGATCAACCATGCGGCGTTCGGCTTTCATGCTCCGCTTGTGGAACAAATATACAGAATCCACCAGGGCTGCAGAAACTCTTAGTTGCTTCAAGTTTTAATTTACTACTGCATTTCCATTATCTACCAAAATGCACTGCAACCTTTTATTTCTTGCATCTCATTTGTTTTATTCATTTTTTAACTTATACAAGTCTTTATTTTACTCTGCTTTTAAACTCTTTAATTTCTGAATTAAAAATACTTTTTTACAAAGAACGCTTTGAATTGTCTAGTTCATGACATTTGAAATATGAATAAACTTGCCTTTGTAGGGTTTTGGGTGGGTGGTGGAGGCTTTTACACTATTTGTGCTCCTGCTGCTTCGGGATTCTCCAACCTCGGCTTTCGATAAGTTTTTATCTTATATAAAAGTTTTTTCATGGCAAAATAAGGGCTGTTTGTGTTTATTCTTTTGCAATAAAAAGGTCCTAGTATTTGTAAAAGTCGCATTATACAGCAACACACAGTTGGGTCTCACTCATATGATACTTTTGGAGGTTTAAACTTGTAACACAGGGGTTAGTGTGTCATTCAGGGTCGGAACAGACTGATATATGTTCAACATGATTTACACAAACAGTTCAGGCTGAAATATGCAAACAAAACCCTTACACGCCTACTGTTACACACATTCCTAACATTCCTACCAGCATATTGTAAGAGTTCTCACAGGACTTTGGATAGTTACCCATCACATTCCCAGTCTTGGATGGTGGTAATGAATTTAAAATAATTACTACATGCTCAAACCTGAATATGTCTGGGGTTAAAACCAAAACAGGAAGACTAGGTGGGATCCGACCAAACGAGGCTCACAGCGCATCGCACTCCCTCATCTCCCGCTATCCCGTGTGTCCATTTCTCCTCACTCGTAAGTCACTCCGTTACACTAGCGGAGCAACTGCGGAGTCATCCGTCTGCTGTCTGTTGTCCCAGAGAGGAAAGAGTTTGACACCATCATCTCAAGTCGTCGGTTGCCGCCGTTGGCGGCCGTTTCTCAAACAAGTGCGCGTAACAGGAGGCAGGTTTAATTGCCCCTGGAGATAACATCCCAGCTTTTCACACGTATTTTATCGAAAGTGGATTAGGAGTTAGACGCGGCAACAGACGACCTTTTGTTTCAGACGGAAAGAAACACTTTTAACCGTACAACGCGCACAGACACTTTTATCTTCCATAAATGGAATAAATTAGAGTGGTGGCCTAGTGGTTCCAGTGGTGGGCTTGGACGTGGAGGGCCCAGATTCAGGCCCAGGGCTTCCCACAATGGTAAATCACTGGGGGCCCCTTAACTCCCAATTGCTCCCCGGGCTGATGCTAGCAGCTCCCTAGTGAAACTAGTTGATGGGTTAAAAGCAGAGGTCCAATTTCGGTGTGCATCGCACATACATCGTGTGCACGATGTCCACACTGACAAGAATGGTAATGAAAAAAAATGCACAGCGCAACTTACTCCTTCATCTCCGGCTATCCCGTGTGTCCATTTCTAGAGCTTAAAAAATAATAAAAACATGATGTAATACTATATGAGCACTTTTCTTTCTTTCTTTTTTTTTTTTTTTTTTTGCCAGTTACACACCTGGCAGCACCAGAAGCACTTTGACTGGTGACAGGTGTGTGCTGACTCCAGTTTAACATTAGTTTAAATTTGAATCTGAAATTTGAAATCTGGATACAGCCGCATCCCCAGTTACACTCACACTTATGCAAGACATTATCGCAGTTGTTTATTTTTACTTCACCTTCACATAAACTGCTTTTTTACTGACTGAATCAATTCAGGCAGACATTTCATAAACTGTAGATCATTACTTACCACAGAAAGGAAAGAGTTGCATACAATACACAGAGGTGCAAACACACACACACACACACACACACACACACACACACACACACACACACACACACACACACACACACACACACACACACACACACACACAACATATGATCAGGCATGATAGTCTGGTAATAAATGGATGTGTGTAAGAACCACATTGCTCACATTTTTTGTAGTTATGCTGGTTTTTATTGCATAAACTGAGCCTGAGTACTCATGTCATAGTTTGCTTCTTATTGAGGAGTTTAGGTACTTTCCACTCCCACTTCCCCACATCCTTTCTTCTCTGTTACCACGTTCCAATAATTGCCAGAAAAGTCTGATTGACAGTAACACACCAGCCTGCAAACTGTTGCTATGAGTTGCTGCACCGCGCCCAGCAGACGCCGGAGGCACTCTTCATATCCTGCTGTATTTCTGTATTCCTCCGCGCCGCTCCCCCCTCCCCCCCCATCGCTCGGAGCAGCACCGCTGGTCATTCGGCTCGCGAGCAGTCCGCCGTGCACGTCTTTCTGGTTGAGTTCGCAAACGAAGAAAAATGAGCGCGCGCTTTCATTCTGCGGACACGCAGCGTTGCATCTCGATCGTCGCTGTCCTCGTTGTTTCCGGTAGGTCATTTGCTGTAACTTTTTACTTTGTTACTGAAACCGGCAAAGCTCTGTTCTGTTGCCCTTTAGCAAGAAGATCCCTGGTTCGATTCCTTGTTTTTTTTCTGTGTGGAGTCAGGTGGTGATTTGGGCCGGGCCTTTTTTAACGAATGCTCGTGCACCTCTCCCTCTTTGGGGGCAGTGAGAAACGAAAAGGATGAAAACCGTGGCGAGACCAAACGACAAGGCCTCGAAGCAGATGCCACTAAATGAACGAAAGTGACTCAGACTTTGGCTGGTGGCTGTGATGTTTCCTTCAGCAGCGTCCGAAGCAGCCGCAGCTTCGGACTCAGGGGGATTATGGACCACAGGGATCAGTTAAAAGCTGCAAACGGAGACCACTTTTTATTGATTTTTCTTTTTGCTTTCTTACTTCTTATCGTATGTGGTTTGTAATAAATCCCGACTCATATGCTGCACAACAACCGGATAACACAACTTTAACATCTGGTGCTTTGGCATCCCATAGCCGCCAACTAAATTTACTTTACTAAAATTAAGTTTGATATGAAATCTCTGCTGTTGTCTGACAGAAGGTGGATGACAGCGTTCCGGGCTGCGTTCAGCAGCAGCAACCAGGATGCCAGAGAAGAACAGTATCTCTAGATAAATGTTTCTTCTTTCTTTTATTGTTTTTTTTTCTTGCTGAGCGGGACAGCAGCCGTAACATGTTTCCTGTCAGTGGTCATATTTTATGGGTAACACCTGCACAGACAACGGTTGCCTTTTAGTAGCCAGTAAATGGTGCACAGCGCACCGTCCTGCAGACTGTGGAAGCTGACTGACTCGCTGCGACACCGGTGACGCGCTTTGACACGTGAGCTGTGGTCTCTGGACTGTGATTAAGAACCAGAACCTAAACCTTTAGTACAAATATCAAGAAGAGTTGAAGCCTCAACAAGCCTCAATTAGGTATTTGTATGATTTTACTAAACCTTCACTGTGACAAGAAACACAAATATACCCCATAAAAGTATATTCAAAGTGCTAAATAAAAGTAAACTAATTGCATTTCAGGGCTGCAGAAACTCTTAGTTGCTTCAAGTTTTAAGTTTTAATTTACTCCTGCTTTTCCATTATCTACTACAATGCACTGTAACCTTTTATTTCTTGCATCTCATTTGTTTTATTCATTCTTTTTACTTGTGCGAGTCTTTATTTTACTCTGCTTTTAAACTCTTTAATTTCTGAATTTAAAAAATGCTTTGGGTGGGTGGTGGAGGCTTTTACACTATTTGTGCTCCTGCTGCTTCGGGATTCTCCAACCTCGGATTTCGATAGGTTTTTAATCTTATTTAAAAGTTTTTTCTATAAAAAGGTCCTAGCTCAAGTATCTGATCTTAATTTCTCTCTAACAGTGAAATACTGGAGATGTAATATTTTACTGTGAGGTGGAAAAAAACAGTCAGCTTGTTTCTTTGTCCATCGGCTGCCCTCAACCTCATACCGCTTTCATTCTGGCCTTAGTTATAGTGTTTTAAGACGTTTATATTTTATGGCAGATTGATATTTTTAAAGGTTGTTAATAGTGTTCCTCTAAAGTGGATGAATTACCTGGACATGAGTTGACTTTATTACACTCATTGTTTCCAAACAGCATTACTGTGTAAAAGTCAGAGGCAGAGACGTTTAAAACGTCAGTCACGCTGAATTACCGGTCTGTAATAAAGTCGTCAAAATAGTTTCACACATGCAATAATCCTGTTTGTTGTGACTGCACAGTTTGCACTGTTGAATACATGAGATTCCTGTATTTAGTAACGGAACCATTAAAAGAAATAAACAGTTTATCATCTTAACTACTTTACAAACCAAACAAGTTGACTTCAATCCCTTTCAGTCTAAATATATTTCAGTTTAATCCAGTTGTTTTTCATTCAGTTAATCCAGTTCATTCCAACAGAGGACAGGTTCAAAATTCAAACAATTCAACAGCAGACGTGGGCACGGATGCGTTTACCTCTGTTTATGTTGATGTTTTACTTCTGCACGGTTTGTATTAGTGGTCAAAATCTGGGAAAGCAAAATAAATGTAATTAATGAAAAAAAACATCCTTAAGTGAGGCTCAACGAGTTAGAAGGAAAGTATGTCTCATGCATGTAAGTGCAGGGAGGAAAGTGTTTGACATCATCATCTCAAGTATTTCCAGATAAATCGGTAAGAAGCGGCACAGAGCCGCTTTCACGTCAATGACGCTAAACCCTCAAATACCAGCAGAGGGGACCGCTCGGATTTTAATGACCTCGTGTAGAGGAAAAGTTAGTGGACCGGAAAATTCTTTGCTCCTGAATATTCTGAATAATTACAATTGATGCCCTAACCGGTCCTGGAAGTTTACTCTTAATCTCTACTATTAAACAAAACAATCAGTACATGAGGCCGTTTAAAAAAAATAATATAGCCATTTCCATTTCAGAATTTCGCTTGCGATGCGATGCGGGGATTTTGGGCAAATTATAGGGTAATGGGACCGCGACAACTGTGGGGAAGGTGCAGCACAGACTACACTTTATCAGGTCCACGAGCCCGTAGTCTCTTTTCCACGCATACAAC
This sequence comes from Xenentodon cancila, assembly GCA_014839995.1. NCBI lineage: Eukaryota > Metazoa > Chordata > Actinopteri > Beloniformes > Belonidae > Xenentodon > Xenentodon cancila. Next base: position 2,939,960 of record CM026208.1, read on the forward strand.
GGAGGTGTGTGAGGTGTGTGAGGTGTGTGAGCAAAGCTCGCACACAGCTTTACACACTCGCACCTGTTTGTGTGGACTCTCTAACCTCTAATCTTTTAGTACACTTTTTCTAAGTGGTGTTTTTAATTTAATGGCTGATAAGTCCAAGTATTCCAATTAATTTGTGTGTAAATATACTTAAAATATTATTTAGAAACAGACATAATTTGAGTTACATTTAATTTAAATAAACACTTTAAGTTAAATGGGGAAGAAAAACTGTGTATTATTTTATTTGTCCCGGTTTAAAGGACTTGGAAAGAGTTTTTATCTGTTTTGGTTCTTGCACTTAAGACCAATGAGTGGTTGTTTGGCGGCCATTTGCGGCCGTTTCTCAAACACGTTCGCGTAGCAGGAGGCAGGTTTAATTGCCCCAGGAGTTGACATCCTTGTGCATGGTGCACCGCAGC